>JAKZAP010000003.1:13571718-13791990 GCA_023053575.1 Branchinecta lynchi
TAATTTACATTGTTTGTCCACTGTGATATAATTTACATCCTTAATTATTTGTACTTACGGGAATTAACAAGAAACAAGAGCTACGAGCTCGTATGGCCCTTGTTACGAGTAGGCGGTACAAGAAAGTAGATGAGAACGTCTCGAAGTACACCCGCCATCCAAAAATGCGGTTCGGAAAGAGAAATTGGATATTTAGTTTCGCTCACTTCTGAGCAGTTCTGGCATAATCCCGTATTATCTGTAGCATATGCGCACGACTATTCAAACTTTCAAGTTTCAGCCCAATAAATCCACTCGTTCTATCCCTAGACGTGCTACACCATTTCCGGTACTCCCTCCATCTTCCCCTACCGTGGTCGAATCTGGTTCGGACTCAAAAAATGGATCATCTAAAGCATCTGCTTTTATACCATTCATCCAGTTTCCATCGAATCTGATCATTTTTGGAAAATTCCGGTCCCCCCCCCCCCCCCCCTACCTTGACCGTAAACCAAATAACAAATCTAGACCGCACAAGCTCGGCACTGTCGAGCTTGCCTCTCATTCGGTCCAACCGTTTGGTTTTTGTGCATGTCAAAAGTTTCCGACACCAACTCCCCCAACCATGGTCGCATACAGCTCGAACGTACGTTCTACATGTCGAGGTCATGATTCTTATCACCCATTAGGTTTCACTCGAACCAGAACACTCGTCCGCAATTTGAAGCAGTTTCCATATTTCCTTCCCTCGCTCCCCCCAAGATGCTGCATGCAAAGTTTCGTTCTCTCAGTACATGTGGAACTATTCTAACTCGGAGACTACCGGAATTCTAGGAAACCCGATCCACCCCCCCCCCAAAGTCCCGAAACCATCTGGCTCCGTCAATTGCGTATATAGGCCTAATGCATGTTCTCCCAATTAAGTTCCGTCCCAATCCCTCTGCTTTAAGCGTTTTTTTTTAGTTCCCCCCCCCCCCCCCCACCACAGGTATCGGACCCGACCCAGACTTGACACCGAACATCTGAGGCGATAGCTCTTTCGAACTGACAAGTTTCATCTCATCTACCGTTCAAAAGTTAAGCATGCGACTAGATTCCGGACTCCCATCCATCCACTCCCCCCACGATGGTCGGATCGGAGAAACGACTATTCTCAAGTCAATCTGTTCGGAATCCTGACATATCTGCCAAGTTCCATCGTCCCAGAACATCAGGAAGTACGCCGAACTCGCTGGATCACTAGAAGTCTGCCCCCCCTAACTCCCCCACAGTGCCTGGATCCGGTCCAGTTATGTCAATGACGTATCTAGGACTTGTGCTTTTTCTTCCCACCAAGTTTCATCCCGATCCCTCCACTCTAAGCGTTTGTCAAGATTTCCGGTTCCCTCCACCAGCTCCCCCCCCCCCAGTGTCATCGGATCCCGTCCGGATTTAAAGTGGGACGTCGAGACAGGAGGTCGTCCTAAATATGAACTTTCATCAAGATCCGATCACCCGTTCGCAAATTAAAAATACCTCAATTGGCTTCCCCGTCCCTCCACCCCCCCCCCCCCCCAGATGGTTGGATCGTGGAAGTGACTATTTCCTATTTAATCTGGTGGGGTCCTTGACATGCATGCCAATTTTCATTGTCCTAGCACATCACGAAGCATCGAACTCACGGGATCACTAGAAATTCGGACCCCCCCCCCCCCCCCCCCCCCCAACTCCCACAAGTGAGCGGATCCGTTCCGGTTATGTCAGTCAGGTATCTAGGACTTGTGCTTGTTCTTTCCACCAAGTTTCATCCGGATCTCTCCACTCTAAGGGTTTTTCAAGATTTCCGGTTTCCCCCTCCAACTCCCCCCAATGTCACCGGATCCGGTCTGGATTTAAAATGGAACGTCTGAGACACGAGGTCCTTGCATATATCAAGTTTCGTTAAGATCCGATCTCCCGTTCGTAAGCTAAAAATATATAATTTTTCCTATTTTTTCCGGATTCCCCCTCCCTCCACTCCCCTCAAGCGATTATTTCTAATTTAATCTGGTTCGGTCCCTGCTATGCCTGCCAATTTTCATCGTCCTAGCTTATCTGGAAGTGCCCGAACTAGCAAAACCGGGACCGACTGACGGACAGAAATTACTATCGCTATATGGCACTTGGCCGAAGGGCAAGTGCCATAAAAACAGAAAACAAAATACTTAAAGTTTAACTGAAAAGGGCTGGGGCAGGACAATATAGTGAGGCATATTAGACAGGCATATTAGGACTCTAACCTATTGACTCGAAAATAGTCCCTTCCCCGACCCGATCATCGTGGGGGGAGTAGGGGGATGGAGAATCTGGAATCTGGTGACATTCATAACTTAGGAACGGGCGATCAACGTGCATGAAACTTGATAAGTGTCAAGAACGAGTGTCTCCGATGTGCAGTTTCAAGTCCGTAGGGGGTCTGATAACTGGGGGGGGGGGAGGGTCGGAGGGGGCACCCGAAATTTGATGAATAGTTTAGAGCTGAGAGATCGGAGTTGGACTTGGCTGGAAGAACAGGCGTAGACCCTAGATACAATATTGACAGAAAAAGACCGGTTCGTGTCAAGTTGGCGGGGGGGGGGTCCCGGAATCCGGTGATAGCAAATTAAGGTACGTCCAGATTTGCTACGACGACGAAACTTGGCAAGCATGTTAGGGACACGATCAGATTGACTTCGAAATAGTCCCTTCCCCGACTCGATCATCGTGGAGGGAGAAGGAATCCGGAATCTAGTGACATTCGAACTTTGGTACGGAAGATCGTCAGCCGGGGGATTGTGGGTGGATAATGCCGGTGAGAACGAATTTGAGTACTTCCAGTTTATCTATGACGATGATACTTGGCAGTCGTGCGAGGGACCGGACCAGATTGACTTGGAAATACTTGAATCCGGAAATTGCAGAACTTTCGAATGGGTTATCGGATGTGAATAGAACAAGTGGCAAGAGATAATGTCTCAGTTTCCTTTTCAGTTCCGGACCAATTCCTATGACAATGTGCGGAGCTCGAACGGGGCCACCGAAAATCTCGTGAAATCCCTTCCAGCTACTTCGTGGTCTGATCCAGTTGGGGCACAGAATTGTCACAGATAGAGTATTTGCTCCTACCATCGATTGAGTCATACGCGAATCGGAACCAGAGAACAACAAAACTTTCATTCTGCAACAGTTGTCAACGAGTGGAACAATATTTCAGATTCACTAGATCAACCCCGTCTTCTGATGAAAGGAATATCGGGAGAGGGAACTGACTTTGACAACTCCAAACCTTGTCTGACAAACATACTAACTGTTCTTACAAGTATCATATGAGCTTTCAGCTCATGTTAGCCTATTTCCATGTCCCTTGTCTTGGATGACAAACTTGGCAAAATTTGCATAACCGGTCTTCCGGACGGACCAATAATCTTCTCCTATACTTAATCAGTCAATAGCAAGTCACGTAAAGAGAACAAATGTGGAAGCATGATAATAAATGTAATGCTATTAGAGGAGATAGGATACACACACTTCGAAGTATATAATCCCGGGAAAGAGAAGAGATGGAAATACTGCTGAAGTAGAAAGAATCACTATCATAAGTACAACGTGTCCTTTAAAGCTTAACTGAAAAGGCAGCTTATTTTTTACATCTGATATCTGAATACACTCAATTATTTTGACTGATCTAGTTTTTTCTCCCGGGGCTCTAGTAATAACGGTCAGAATGTGCGCTGCTCGCCTAAAATAGACCCGGACGCGGAGAATTTGAATTCCAACACAAGCTTGCATTTTCATGTGTTAGGGACGCTAAGCTCGGAAAATCGAACATGAAGTGAAGATACGTTATGTCTTTTCTTATATGTGTTATTTTTCGGTAAGGGCTTACCTTGGTATTTGCTGAATATTTCAGGCATAGAAGGACAAGCACATACAGCAAAGCAAAATAACTCTAGATAGTACCGCGAAGACCTATCCTTCCCATGCATCGAAAATGGGCCTCCGTCGCTTTGTTCGCATGCAGTGGCGGACGTAGATTCTAGCCAGCGCTCGTTAGCGATTGGTCGGAGTAAAATAATTCTGCTCTGCGATTGGTTGAGTTTCGTAGGGATGTTCGTATCCGCTAGTGAAGCCAGTGTTGCTGCGATTTGAATGTGTGTCACTTTTTCAAAGTTCACGCAATACAGTTCTTTTACTCTGACATACAGGTACCACAACTCCGAAAGAATAAGTTCATTCGGTGAAATCGATTATCTGCGGATAGCAGACAAACGAAGTAACGCATTTTTATCTGGTTGTCGGCCCTGTTAAGTAAATAAATTAGCGTAACTAGACTGTCGGATCTCAGCCCTATTCGGTTAAACTTTAATATTCTTAGAGGCTAAAAATCTGAGGCCAAAAGTAGCAGGAAAACACCGCTACTGCGACAAAGAAACTGGCTTGCACGCAAGCTCTGAATTTCTTTTGCTGACCTACGCGCCTGAAGCATAACACTTCAATTCCGATCAATCTCCACGTATTTTATCAGTCAAAAACACCTTTGGGACTGCTAAAGAGTGATGATGTGCCGTCAACTTTTCTGGTCACGTCCTCGTTTAAATCGTCAAGAAGGTGTTTACCTTTCTTTGTTCTGAGCCGAGTGCCAAGTTTTACAGTCCGAATGAATAACTACACGTCCCCGGAAGCTTGAAGGAGTTCATTAGTTGCGTTTTTGCAGATACCATGGTATACCATGGTCTAAAGGACGGTCGGACCGTGGTATCTGAATATCAGATACCACGATAACTGGCCAGATACCACGATAGCTGCAAAAACACATTTTGACCGTTGTATCAGATATCATGGTATCTGGAAAAACGCAACTATTAATAAGGCAGAAATCACGGAGAAAGCAGTGTTGCCAATTGTCGCAGAATTCTGCGATTTGTCGCAGCTTTTCGACTTCCCCCAAATTCACAGCTGTGAAATGTTTGTCACAGGACGTCGAACTCATGGCAAGAATGTAGCAAATTCTACGATTCGAAAGCATTTTGGCCAATTTCAATGCAACACTTTTCCGGAAAAAGGATTTATCTGTTTTAAAAATATTAGCTCCTGTTATAAGAATAAACTGGAACTCAGAATCTACATGTTTTTGGGATCCCAAAACGTAAGTGGAGGGATACCTATGACATCGAAAAGTTGTCCGTCCGTCCGTCTGTAAGCACGATAACTCTCGAAGGGAATGAGATATTTTGATGAAACTTGGTGTAAGGATTCGTTGGGTCGTCGGACCAGTCAAGTTCGTAGATGGGCTTTGTAGCCCTACATTTAGGGGTGGGGGAGGGGTTTCAAATTAAGGGGCAAACAAAATATTTTTAAACAGCTAATGTGATAGTCGATTATGGGGTAAGAAGACATGCTGAACACGATGGTGAAAACCATTTTGTCATCAAAGATGTAGTTCGCCCGGAATCCGGCCAAAACCGGAAAGTTTGTTAAAAGTAAAAGTTTTATTTTAAGTTGATTAGATGTTCGATTTAGGGGTAGGAAGACATGTGAAGACGATGGTGAAAACCATTTTCTCGACGGACAAGTAGTTCACCCGGAATCCGGCCAAAACCGGAAAGTCTGTTAAAAGTAAAAGTTTTATTTTAAGTTGATTAGATGTTCGACTTAGGGGTAGGAAAACATGCTGAACACGATGGTGAAAACCATTTTGTCATTAAATATGTAGTTCGCCCGGAATCCGGCCAAAACCGGAAAATTGTGATGCTAGACAAGTGTCAAGGCATCTCTGCTTGGCTAGGCATGCTTGTGAACGAGGCTTAAGTATCATATCACATCATCATCCGCAAGAAAGAAAACATTAAAGCACCTACCACGGAAAGCAGAACAACCGGATCCTGGACAACAGATAAACTTCCCAACCAGTCTGAGCCCAAACATCATAACTTTACCACCCCCACCAAGTAGGACATCATGAGCGTGTTCCACCCTACTTACCGTATAAGTTACCATGCATGACGACAAGAATACTGGCTTCTTGGCGTCAAGGCTGGAACGCATTTGTAATATTTGTGTCAAACATCGTGCCGCCGGCTGATCGCGCCAATCACGTCACAGGATCGTAGTTACCACGGCAAGTACGCTCCCGAGCGTGGTAAGCAAATAGTTACTGTCAGTTACTATTTCGAGAAGGTTGGAACGACCAGCGTCGTAAGTTTTCAAGAGGTTGGAACGAAAACAATGACTAATACTTACTATTACTAGTATTGCTACAAGGGTGGAAGGAGCTCTATGTCGCCTAATTATAGGCTACATGTGTAGTCTAATTATTTGAAGCCTTGGCATCAATCCAATTAACGTAAACAAGGCTCCCAACGTTAAAATTCGTCAAGGCGAACTATGCTCCTTAATCTCAACTCTTAAGGAAGAAGATTATTAGAACAGAGCTCGTTTTTCACAGCTTTCGTTGACAGTAGGAAGCAAATATTATTATTATTTTTTCAATTCAATTCACTTCATTCTTCCAAAAATTCTTCGTTGCGAAAAATAATTTAGATACGTCAGGTGCATTTTATTCGAGCTATTTTTCGGCCCTTCTTGGCAAGGTTCCTCTTCAGGCTCAAGCCGCTCAAGCTGAAAAATGAACTTGTCGAAATATAGCTCTAATAAAATGTAGCTGACGCATCCGTTTTGCACTGTCAAATAGCAGAAAGCAAGTCTAGATGTCTGAAAGATTTTTAAAAATAAAATAAGGTTCCGAACATAGAAATCTGTGTAAGAGAACAGGGCTCCTGTCTCGCTTACGCAGCCGTAAGCCACCACCGCCCTACCACTCGTACTTCCCCGTAGTCCATCACTATCAGAAATCCTCAGTCTTACGAGGCGTGAAGAGATGACACCCCCCATCGTTTCAGAAACGGACGCCAAAGTTTTTCACTGCCCCCTACTTAGGGGAAGGACCGCGACGGAAACTGTTCCAAAGGAAGGAAGCATTGTCCCGCTTATAAATAAATGGAAGCTGAGAAAACCTGGAATGTGGAAGACACGAGCAGTGTTTCGGTTCGGGAGGCTCGGCACGAAGAAAAATAACAAGAAACTAATTGCTGGTGCTTTTCTGAATTAAATCAAAGTAATTTTTAGTGATTAAAACAAAAATTGAGTGGTAATTAATCTCCGCCGGCTAAAGACATCGTCTATCTACTGTGAGGGGCTGTGGGGCTTGAAGAAGCTAAGGCGAACCCGGGATTTGAGTTATGCCAAGGTACAGTAGAGGTATGCTTATTTGAACACTTTTTTAACTGTCCCACTACCTTAGCTTTGTTACTTGCATATAAAAAAGTAAAATGACAAATAACAAACTTGATATCAGCTAGCAGCCAACTATTTCAGGGTTACTCTGGCACAAACCTGAAGTAGAAATTCAATTGACTTTCTTCGGTTTTGAATTATTTACTAAAAAGGTCCTTCTTCTTTTGAAGGCATCTGCAGGTCCAGACCGCCATCTTCTTCATTAAAGGTGCGTTCCTCGTGGCAAATTTTTAAAATTATAAAAAGCAAACCACGTGTTAGTTGAGTCACTCACTGTTAGCAGACGTTCATATAAGCATACCTCTACTGTAGCATACTGTATGTTCGAAAGCCATACATTTTTCTTTTTTCCAGAATACATGCGTCATATCAGAAGTGGACCTCTTCCTCTATCTTATTGCAAAGTGGGCAATGACGCATGCTATTTTTACAATTGAATGCAGATTTGGTGATAGTATGGTCTAAGTTTTGGTCAGATGTAGACCTTTTATCCATCTTAAAATCTACGGCAAAGTGGGTAATAACGCGGTTGATTTCGTTATGGTATGGTCTAACTATTAGTCAGATGTAGACCTATTATATAGGTCTATATATTTTGTCGAATATATATTTATTTTGTAAATTTATTTTGTGTATATATATATATATTGTATAATCGCTAGCTTTGGCGGATATACATAAAAGAAATTAAATGAAACATGGAATTCTTATTTTCCCGATTATGTTTGCCAGGCAATGGAAGCCAGCTCGCTCTGAGCTGAAACCACAGGGAAGTAGAGTTGAGCGAAACAACACTCAACTACATAGTAACAAACATGAAAAAAAAATCACCCTACCTTCGCCGGCTAGACGTCCTCCAGCATATCTTCCAAGAAAGTTCCAGAATCGAAGTTCTCACAGGGCCGGCAAATGTGGAACTACTGGCGGGATTGGACAAATTGCTCCCTAAGAAAAGCGGAAACCAGCGCAAGTGCTCTACTCACTTTTTTTTATTGCGGAATGGGTAAACTAGTAGTCGGAAAAAAACAAGTGGACGAGGGACTAGTAACTTCAGCCGAAGCTAAAAATGGCAGTAAAGAAATTGAAATAATTAACAAAAACAAGAGCCATAGCAATTAGCAAACGGGTTTATTGGTCCGGAGTCGTCGCCGCATAAGAAAGGCGGGGACCTCAATGGTCAGTACACTGCAAAAATAGAAATCTCGGCTTTCAGGAAACATAATCTGCAGTATTTTGCATTCCAGCGCTTCAATCTCCCGGAGTAAAAATCTCCGAATTCGGTGATGCACAAATACTAAAGTCCGACGTAGGAGAGACTTTTTACAGTGTAGCTATTTTGTTTGTTTGTTTTGCTCCGCAGCCGGCGCGATCATTTTTTTTTCCATGACTCACCACAGATATGACTAAAACCTTGCTAAAACTGAAACACTAGTTAATTTTGAAAACACACTCGATGGCATTATTTACATTGTTTGTTCAGCGCGTACTAAAATGTTAATCAGAATCAGCCAGCATACGCCTACATCTAGCCCAGGGCTGGTCACCAAGAACCAGGGTGTACGAGTTACTTCAGGATACTTTGGGTTACTTTTGGTAACATTGGGTTGCTTTGGGTTACATTGCATTGGGTTACATTGGGTTGCATTAGGTTACATTGGGTTACTTTGAGATACTTTTGGGTTACTTTCCAGGGTGTACGAAGTTACTTTTGGTGACCAACCCTGGCATCTAGCGTCATTCTGTTTGATGTGTTTTAAGTATCAAAGGATCTGACAGATATGATATGAAAATGGTCGAGAAACCGTTCAATCTGAATGACTATTTCGAACATTAATTTACCTCTTTTCTGCAAAATCTTAACACCAGCTGCCCTTGCTCATTAGTGAAACCATTTCCGACCCTTCGAAGCAATTTGTATTCTAGTATTCACTGAGCCTTTTCCTTTTTGGGATCCCAAAAAGTAAGTGGAGGGATACCTCTGACATCGCAAAAGTTGTCCGTCCGTCTGTCAGCACGATAACTCGCGAAGGGAAAGAGATATTTTGATGAAACTTGGTGTGAAGATTCTTTGGGTCAAGTGTAAGGTCAAGTTCGTAGATGGGCTATGTAGCCCTACATTTAGGGGTGGGGGAGGGGGTTCAAATGAAGGGACAAACAAAATATTTTTAAACAGCTAATGTGATAGTTGATTATGAGGTAAGAAGGCATGCTGAATAAGAATATGCGAAACATTTTCTCGTCCGACAAGTAGTTCGCCCAGAATCCGGTAAAAACCGGAAAGTTGGTTAAAAGTAAAAGTTTCATCGGAAGCTGATTAAGTGTTCGATTTAGAGGTAAGAAGACATGCTGACCACAATGGTGAAGGTTACCAACCTGAAAGTTGGTTAAAAGTAAATATTTTATCTGAAGCTTATTAGATTTGTTTGAATTAGGGATAAGAAGACATGCTGAAGACGATGATGAAACCCATTTTCTCGCCGGACAAGTCGTTCGTCCGGAGTCCGGCAAAAACCGAAAAGTTTGCTAAAATTAAAAGTTTCGTCTGAAGTTGATTAGATGACAGATTTAGGAGTAAGTAGGCATACTGAACACCTATATGAAAAGTATTTTCTACCCCGACAAATAGTTCGCCCGGAATCCGGCCCAAACCGGAAAAGTCGTTGAAAGCAAAAGTTTTATTTGAAGTTGATTAGATGACAGATTTAGGGCAAAGGAGACGCTGATTCTGTATATAACAATCATTTTTCACCCGGACATATACTTCTTCGTCCGGAATCCAGTTGAAACCGGAAATTTTTTTGTAAGTTTAGTTTTATTTGAAGTTGATTAGATGTCCTTTATAGGGACAAGGAGATACGCTGAATTCATTTCTGAGTTTTCTTTTTTTGCTGGACAAGTAGTTCGCTTGGAATTCGGCCGAAACTGGAAATTTGGCAAAAGTAAAGCAGGAAGTTTCGGTCAGAATCTTCAAAATAGATATGGCTGATAGAGGTATATCTGAACTTGGTTTTCTCAGATGATTAGCCTGGCGAATACTGGATCTGGCGAAGACAAGACCCAGTTGTCTGGATCAAATACTAGATTTTCGGGACCCCATCGAAACCTTAGGTCTTGTTAATACATCGTGGACTTCTATGCAGAGATGTTAAGACAGACTCAATTTATTGAAAGAATTATCTATGTCAAATATTTAGTGGTTTGTTTTCTGCACACACGCCGTGTTTTTTTCCCTGGATGGTTGTTGCGAGTTCGCAACACTCTGGTACTGCGAGTAACTCAGCACTATCCTTGAAAGGCGAAACTGGAGGTGCTGGTATCCGGTCCCAACCAGGAAGTGCAATGCGGTTGGTGGCAACCCCGTCTGGTGCTTTCGCTCACCCTTCCTGTTACCTTCACCAGATTTTTCTAGGTAGATTTTGAGTTTGTTTTACACCGGTACGCTACTAAGCCCCGCCCTAAACCAAACGATAGGCACCACCGAGACTCGAACCAGCGCCCTTTTGCTTGAGAGACTAATGTGCAGTGAGCAGTGAACTTCCCGAATCTCGCCAGTAGAAAAGCGAAGAGCCGGTGCTCTTACCGAGCTCTGGTTTGAACTACAGTAGAGGTATGCTTATGTGAACGTCTGATAACAGTGAACGATCGCCGAAGCAACGAGACCAAAGGTTTCGATGGGATCCAAAAAATCCAATATTTGATCTAGACAATTGGGTCTTGTCTTCACCAGGTCCAAGCTTCGCCAGACTCCTTTAAGATTTTAATATCAAAATTCAGAAACAGATTAAGGCCAAAAAGCTAATCATCTGTGAAAACCAAATTCAGATATGGATTCTCGCATATGTGTTTACCCCTACAAGTCATATCTATTTTGAAGAAAACTTCCTGACTTACTTCTGCCAATTTTCCGGTTTCGACTGAATTCCGGAACTACTTGTCCGGTGAAAAAAGAAAGCTAAGAAACGAATTCAGCGTATCTTCTTTCTCCAATATCGAACATCTAATCAACTTCAAATAAAAATTTGACTTATAACAAATCTTCCGGTTCCATCCAGATTCCGGGCGAACTATATGCCCGGATAAGAAATTATTGTCATATAAAGGATTCAGCATCATTTCTTACCCTACATCGGATTTCTAATCAACTACAAATACAACTTTCACTTTTAACAAATTTTTCCGGTTTTGGCCGGATTCCAGACGAACTACTTGTCCGGGTAGAAAAAGATTTTCACACACTTCTTCAGCAAGTCTTCTTACCGTGAAGTCAAGCATCTAATCAACTCCAAATAAAACTTCTACTTTTAACAAACTTTCCGTTTTTGCCGGATTACGGACGAACTATTTGTCCGGCGAGAAAATGGTTTTCATCATCGTGTTCAGCATTTCTTCTTAACCCATAATCAACTATCACATTAGATGTTTCACAATATTTTGTTTGCCCCTTAGTTTGAACCACCCCCACCCCTAAATGTAGGGCTGCAAAGCCATCTATGAACTTGACCTGTCCGATGACCCAACGAATCCCCACACGAAGTTTCATCAAAATATTTAATTCCCTTCGAGTTGTTATCGTGCTTGCATACGGACGGACGGACGGAAAACTTTTGCGATGTCATAGGTATCCCTCCACTTACGTTTTGGGATCCCAAAAACTAAAACCCAAACCAGGCATTTCTTGGGATCCCAAAACGTAAGTGGAGGGATACCTATGACATCGCAAAATTTATTCAAACAATGTTTACAGTGGATACGTCAGCGATGATTCTTCATCAGCGATATTTCGGCCCTTCTTGGCAAGGGTCCTCGTCAGGCTGTCAATCCTCTGGTTCAACTTCAGGGAAGGAAACAAACCTGTAATCCAGTAATGTAGATCACAGGTTTGTAATCTTGCCAAGAAGGGCCGAAATATCGCTGATGAAGAATCATAGCTGACGTATCCGTTGTAAACATTGTTTGAATAAATGTTTCAAAGTCAGCTTGGGCTCAAAGAATATGACATCGCAAAAGTTTGTCCGTCTGTCTATGAGCACGATAACTCTCGAAGGGAATGAGATATTTTGATGAAACTTGGTGTGAGGATTCTTTGGGTCAAGTGTAATATTTTTAAACTGCCGATTATAGGTTAAAAACGAAGTCAATGATGAAAACCATTTTCTCGCCGGACAAGTAGTTCTTCCGTCCGGCAAAAACCGGAAAGTTTGTTAAAAGTAAAAGTTTTATTTGCAGTTGATTAGACATCCGGTAAACACACAGGCTGATTCCATAACTAAAATTGTTTGCTCAGATGATTAGCTATTTGGCCTTAATCTGTTTCTGAATGTTGATATTAAAAATGTTCAAGGAGTCTGGCGAAGACTGGATCTGGCGACGACAAGACCCAATTGTCCGGATCAAATATTGAATTTTTGGAATCCCATCGAAACCTTTGGTCTTGTTATAATTCAAAATCATATAAAATTAATTGAATTTGTACTTGAAGTTTGTGCCAGGATAACGCTGAAATAGTTAGCTGTTAGCTGATATCAAGTTTGTTAGTTTTCTTTTCCATTTTACTTTTTATATGCAAGTAACAAAGCCAAGGTAGTGGAACAGTTAAAAAAGTGCTCAAATAAGCACTCCTCTACTGCAGAGTGTAGACCGTGGGTGATCTGACATTTCTAATGCGAATGCTTCAGAATTAAGTCCTTTAATTACGTTCTAACTTTTCACTAAGTAAGTGCCCTTCACTCATGTCTCAAACACTCTACTTCAGAAACGTAAACAGAAATATAAACCTTGAGACCTTGGAAACATGTTTCAAAGGAAAGCGATGACTGAATTTACAGAGAACTTGGGCGATAGAACATGGCCTTATTTACTAAGTGTTTCCCAAACGCTATCCAATTTCCATGTCAATATTTTGGAAGTGAGAAGTAGCCCTTGGGACACGGAAAGGGAATTTCGTAAGAGAACTTCAAGGCTGAGTGCCAATGTTATAAGAGCATATATATCTATGTAATTTTAACCGGCTACCAAAAGCATAGTAACAGGGGAAAGAATAAAAAAAAAAACACAAACAAAATACAAAACGGGCTACCCACCCAACCTGCTATCACACGAACCTTTACAGAAATGAACAAAAGCACTGTATTTCAGTACAAGTCGATACCAGATCCATGTTGCTGATTCGGCTAATCTCATCCAGAAACCCTACAACACATCGTCTTTAACTGCAAAAGCCCAGCCAGTCAAACAGCAAGAAATGGGTGAAAAACCAGCAAGCTTAATTTGACAGACGAAGTCGCAACTATCGACCTGGCTATTCCTATCAGGTAAGAAAGAAAAATTTACTATCAGCGCTATTTTCAAAAACAAGAGCTACGAGCTCATATGGCACTTGTTTCGAGTAGGCGGTACAAGAAAGTAGATGAGAACGTCACAAAATACACCCGCCATCCAAAAACGCGGGTCGGAAATAGACATAGGATATTTAGTTTCACTTAGTTCTGGGCAGTTCCGGCATCGTCTCGAATTATCTGTAGCAAATGCGCATGACTGTTCAAACTTCCAAGTTTCAGCCCAATAAATCCCGAGATAAATGCCCTCGTTTGATCCCTAGACGTACTACACAACTTCCAGTACTCCCTCCATTTCCTCCTACCGTCGATGAATCTGGTTCAGACTCAACAAGACCAAAGGTTTCGATGGGATCCCAAAAATTCAATATCTGATCCAGACAACTGGGTCTTGTCTTAGCCAGATCCAGTCATCGCCAGACTCCTTGAACATTTTTACAATTAAAATTCAGAAACAGATTAAGGCCAAATAGCTAGTCATCTGAGAAAACCAAGTTCAGATATGGATTCAGCACGTTTGTTTACCCCTCTATAAGTCATATATATTTTGACGAAAACTTCCTGCCACTTCTGCCAATTTCCCGGTTTCGGCCGAACACCAGAACTAGTTGTCCGGCGAAAAAAAAAGCTCAAAAACGAGCTCAGGGTATCTTCTTTCCCCAATGATGAACATCTAATCAACTTCAAATAAAAATTTAACTTATAATAAATTTTCCGACTCCAGCCGGATTCCGGTCGAACTATATGTCCGGGTAAAATATGATTGTCACACACGGATTCCGCATCTCTTCTTACCCCTAAATAGGTTATCTAATCAACTAGAAATAAAACTTTAACCTCTAAGAATTTTCCGGTTTTGCCGGATTCCGGGCAAACTATTTGTCCGATGACAAAATGGTTTTCACCGTCGTGGTCAGCATGTCTTCTTACCCAATAATCGACTATCACATTAGCTGTTTCAAAATATTTTGTTTGCCCCTTAATTTGAACCCCCTCCCCCACCCCTAAATGTAGGGCTACAAAGCCTGTCTACGAACTCGACTGGTACGACGGCCCAACGAATCCTCAAACCAATTTTCATCAAAATATCTCCTTCCTTCCCTCATATCTCTTCCTTCATATCTCATATCTTCGAGAGTCCGTCGAGACAGACGGACGGACAGACGGACAGACGGACAACTTTTGTGTTGTCATAGGTATCCCTCCACTTAGGTTTTGGGATCCCAAAAATGGATCATCTAAAGCATCTTCTTTTATACCACCTATCAAGTTTCACTCGAATCTGAGCATTTTTGGAAAACTCCGGTACCCCCCCCCCCCCCCAACCGTTGTCGGATCCGGTTCGGACCCTAAAATATGTCATCTAGGGTATATGCTCTGTCTATATTCCAAGTTTAATTTAAACTGATGCACTTGTTTGACCCCACTGCGAGCCTCAAAGTTTCCAGCAATGTCCCTCCAACTCCCCCACTGTGGGCGAAGAGGACTTGAAAACATAAACGTTGTATCTCTTAACCCCTCTTCACGTCCATCAAGTTTTACTGAAATCGGAGCATAGCCTATCTGCAAATTTCCGGCAACCCCCCCCCCCCTTACCTTGGCAGAATCCGGCCCGAACGCCTAAGAACAAATCTAGGCCGCATAAACTCGACACTGTCGAACTTCCATCTCATTCGGTCTATCTGTTTGGTTTGTGTGCATGTCAAAAGTTTCCCCCCCCCCCCCAATTCCCCCAACCATGGTCGCAACCATGGTTTTACATGTCTAAGTCATCGATTCTTATCACTTATTAAGTTTCACTCGAATCAGACCACTCTTTCGCAATTTGCAGAAGTTAATTTCCATTTCCCTTCCCTCGCTCCTCGAAAAATGCTCGGATCTAGGAACGGAAGTTTCCGGGGTTATGTTTTGTTAGGTTCTTAAGTCAATTGAGTCGGGTCATTAATATGCCTGCAAAGTTTCGTTGGCTTAGTACATCTGGAACTATTCTAACTCGCCCGTACGGAAAATCTCCACGTCGAATGCCATTTTACACCTCGAATCGAGGACGAAACGGTATTTTCGGTAGCGATATGCGGGCGAAAGTATAGCGAGGACGAATATTGATGGCGAATTATACTTCGACCCACATTTTCGCTGCGAATATGAAGGCGAAGGAGAGGGAGATCTCGCGTTCGCTATCGTGTTTAGTAACGGGCGAAGGCGGATTTCCCTTCGACCTTAGTTTTCGCTGCGAAAAAGACGGCGAAAGACAGGGCGATTTTTCCTCCGCCTCATATTTGGCGAAGGGCGAGGGTGTATTCAACTTCGACCTTGTTTTCGCTGCGAAGATGGTAGCGAAATATCAGGGAGATTTCATCTCCACCTCGTTTTTGGTAAAGTGCGAGGGCGACCTTATAGTTTCACTGCGAAGTTGCCATCAGGGGATGGTGAAAGACTTTTCCTATAATACTTTGACTTTTGTTCCACTGGCAAGGTAATTGACGAGATGCAGAGGCAGTTGCATTTCGTGAGCAATAAGAAAGAATATTTGACGGTGCAAAACGGATAAGTCAGTTACATTTTATTAGAGCTATATTTCCTTCTTGGCAAGCGTCCCCTTCAGGCTCAAGCCGCACAAGCTGGAAACTGAACAGTCACTTTCCAGCTCATTTTTTGTAATTTTCCATTTCCCAGGAAGTTCATTTTCCAGCTTGAGCCTGAAGAGAACCCTTGCCGAGAAGGGTCGAAATATAGCTCTAATAATATGTAGCAGAGTTATCCGTTACCGTCAAATATGGTTCGCAGTCAGCTCGGGCTGAAGGAATATCTATAATGAGAGAGAAACTACTTTCGAGCTTTACGTTTGAAAGCAACCTAGGAGCAAAGAGCAATCCAGTCCGATTGTATGTATCACTATATTAATCAAATTAAATCCACGCAGTATATGGTACCTTATTCCCTAATTGCTTGTTTCGAGACAGGAAAAAAAACAAACTATTAACTGTAAGAGCCACGGAAATGCTTTAATTTAAGCCTTGCCGTCTATAGTTTTGAAAATGTTGCTGTACTATGAAGTTCAAAAAATTTCAGAAGCAGCTTCCAAGTTTGAACCTTGTTCGATGGTGCAAAAGCATCATCCAACAAATTTCGAGAGTTACTAGTCCTAAATTGATCGTTTGGGGAAACTAGTTTTGTCTTCAATATTCAGTATAATTTTGAACACACAGTTAATACTGGATCTCTGACACAGTTTTATGCTAGATCACTGATCAATGGTTATGAATTTTTGTTTCTTTATAAGGGCGTTGCGCTGGTCGATTGTTACCAACGTTATTTGGTTTCGACCTCGTAATTCTTACTCAGAAAACAAGGTCTTTTTGTATGAAGTGTACGAGATCGAGGTAGATTCGCTACCAAATGAGGCGAGAGAGAAAACGAGGTAGTTTCTGTTTCAAATGTACGAGGTCGTTTTGACCCAAATTTGAGGTGAAAAACGAGAGCGAAAACGGCCTAGTTTGTGTTTCAAATGTACGAGGCCGTTTTGACCCAGATTTGAGGTGGAAACGAGAGCGAATAGGCAGCGAAAACGACCTAGTTTGTGTTTCAAACGTACGAGGCCGTTTTGACCTAGATTCGAGGTGTAGATTTTCCGTACGGGCGGTACTACCAGAATTCCAGGAAACCCTCTCCACTCCCCCCACAGAGTTCCGAAACCATCTAACTCCGTTAATTTCGTATCAAGGCCTAATGCTTGTTCACTCCGTTAAGTTCCGTCCCAATCCCTCTGCTTTAAGCGTTTCTTGAGTTTCCCGTCCCCCCCCCCGTCCCCCCACAGGTATCGGACCCGACCAGGACTTGACAGACGACAGCTCTTTCCACCTGACAAGTTTCATTCAAATCTGATCACCCGTTCAAAAGTTATACATGCCACTAGATTCCTGACTGCCCATCCATCCACTCACCCGATGATGGTCGGATCGGGGAAACGACTATTCTCAGTCAATCTGTTCGAATCCCTGACATACCTGCCAAGTTTCATCGTCCTAGCACATCAGGAAGTATGCCGAACTCGCGAGATCGTTAGAAATTCGCCCCCTCCCCCCCCCCCCCCAACTCTCCCACGGTGCCCGGATCTGGTCTGGTTATGTCAATGACGTATCTAGGACTTGTGCTTGTTCTTCTCACCAAGTTTCATCCCGACCCCTCCACTCTAAGCGTATCTCAAGATTTCCGGTTCCTTCCTCCAACTCCCCCCAGTGTCATCGGATCCTGTCCGGATTTAAAGTGGGGCGTCTGAGACATGAGGTCATCCTAAATATCAACTTTCATCAAGACTTGTATAGCCCATGTCAGAGAGGAGTATCTGAGGTTATGCAGCCAAGCTTTCGTTTCATCAAACCATGTTTCTGCTATCGAGTGGAAAGCTCCAATCTAGCAGGCAACCAGACAGGCAACAGTCTCAAATTGAAGGTGGACTAAAATCCATAAGTGCTAAATATGTGCGGCAGTTCCCCGGTCCCACAGCCAATACATCTTCTTTGAGTGACAAATAGAAAGATTTACAGAAACAAAAAAGTAGCGTTTCCGAAAGTCCGAAAGTGTTGCCATCTATTGTTTCTTCCTATTTCTGTTCATTATTTCTGCTCACTTTATCATTCCGTTTCTTACACTTGGGATTGAGGATTGGTATTACCTAAGCCTCTTAAACTTTAAAAATTCTCTCATTGCTAAAGATATTAGAGCATGTTCTGTGGTCCTTTCTAAGTGGTTATATTAGAAAGTTGGCCTACGGCAAAAAAGTCAAGTTTTTAACTAATAAGACAGAATTTTTTGTCAAGGGCAATTGCTAGACCTTGACGAGCTGATCAAAGTATATGTCATCTGTTTTTTGGTACAAAAATTCCTTCATGAGATACAATAGTTGGAAAGTTTAGAGGGGTTGACGACTTCAGTAGTAAACTACACACTGAAAACAAAAATAGGCTGATCCCAATTGTGAGAAATGTAAGGGACTTCTAACGGTCTAATAATGGGCTATAATATCATAATCATCTACTGCAATGAGGGGTTGGCAATTTTGGCTACTTGGTGTCTTTGCTAGAATCTTTGGTGATGACGAGTTGGTAACTTTTGCTAGTTGGTACACCTATTATTTTTTGACAGTTTCTTGGCAAGAACGATACGGTACCATGTCCATCACGGAGAGATGGACTTGTAAGTAAGAATCGGTTGCTAGAAGGGCTTCTAGCAATGCACATTTTATTTGATCTCTACAAATCTGAGGGTAAGAAAGCTGGTTTCTTTGGTCTACCACCGTACCTTAGAATCTATATATATAACCAAGAATTAAGTGTTTAAGCAACGAATACAAATCATATTTCGAAAATAATGACTTAATTCTACAATGGTCTGTAAAGTAGCATCCATGGTTTATGGTACTTTGATCCGGACAAGCTACGGACAGCTTTATGATACCAACTAGGTTATATAAGATAACGTTCCATATTTTCTTTAGTCCCAAAGTCAACGATTGAAAAGGATAACGTTCAACTGACTGCAAAGTCAATTTAGTCCCCACTTCCGATTTTATGTTTTTTCTTTAAACCCTGAGGTATAGCAACAATGACATAGTTTAGCAAAAATTAGTAAAGTGGCATCTATGGCAATATGGGCCTGTAAAGTTACGCACAGTTTTATAATACCAAATAGGTTTTCACCAGTCCCGATGTCTACGATTGAAAAGGATAAAGTTCAACTATCTGCAAAGTCAATTTAGTCCCTACTTCTGATATTAGATATTTCTTTATAACCTGAGGTAGCCGATAGCCATGTGATTACGGATTGTGTCACCAGTCCAGGAAAAAGCTCTTTTCTGAACAAATCATTTTCAAAACCTAGGTGGGTTTATACAACTTCAGCGTCTAACAGATAGCGAAGAAACAAAACCAAAGTTTACCGAACAAGTCGCTGCAACACTTCACGTTGCCCGGGCAACGTAGGTCTAGTTCTAGGTTAGAATGATAGATCATTCTAGCCCCTCATGAAAATGACAATACTCTACCATCCGATTGTTACTTACAAGTCCCTCTCCCCGTGACAGACATGGTATCAAACTGTCCTTTATCATCAACAAGTGCGCAAGCGCTCAAACCTCGGGTGTGAAAGTAAAATATTTATCATATCTTATATACAAACAGCGTTAGGATCAAGACATTTCACACCTGAATAACCAAACAAGTACTGAAATAAACTAATTTGAAATCATCCCATTGTAAAAAGCTTTTAATGTAAGCAAACCGCATGTATAAGTCCAAAGAATCTTGAAGATCATGTAAGAACAGTTTCAATTTCCATACTGAATGTCTTGCAAGCCAGTCCGAACCTTTAAACCTCTTATCCATCAGCAAGGTAACAACAAGTGCAATAAACCAGACCGTAGCAGCCCAACAGCACCTTCATCACAACTTCATTAAGAACGGCATTTCATCGATCGATCATATGATAAAACCATCCAGTTTCATTGTTGCTGTTACACCAAAATCCACATATACACATAGATTTCCCCAAGTATATAAGAGTTGAACTTGATACCTGTCATAGACGAACTTAACTCATGGAAAATCTGGTCCCCGCTGCCTTTGAACAGGAGGGGGGGTCGGCACCCATCAAAATGCGTATCTACACCTATATATCCTCAAGTATACCAGCTTTAAGGTTTATTCCAGTCACGAGTCAAGCACTGAACTCATGGGCAATTTGGGCTTACTTGCCCATGAGCGTGGAGGGTGAGAGGGTGTGGGCTAAATCCACAAATATATTCCCAACCCTAAGATCTAAAAGCACAAGAAATTTCATCGCCCTATCTCCAGTTATTGTCAAGTTAAAAATATTAAGAAATGGACAATCTGGGTCCGATACCAGGTCGGAGTGGGCTCTGGGACCCCCAAAAAGCAAAAAGAGACCCCAATGCTCACAAGCATGCCAAGTTTCAACCTGATACCTGTTGATTCCTATCATGGAACACGAACTTTACTCTTACGTAATCTGGGCCCAGTTGCACAGGAACTAGTGGGCGGGGAGGTGCAACTTTAAAAGTAATTTTCCAGCCATAGGACTACAAGCACAAGGAATTTCATTATCCTATTTCCAGCTCTGGTGAAGAACATTATTAACTGGGCAATCTGGGCCCATTTGCCCCTGAACCGGGTGGGTGTGGGGGGGGGGGAACCAAAAAGGTACAACTGGACCCACACCCACAATACCCACAAGTGTACCAAGCTTGAGCTTGATATCTGCACTGGTTTACGAGTTTTGAGCTCCACAAAAACAGCTAGATGCTCTTCTGGCACTTGCAAGGCTGGTTCAACGAATGAAAGTAGGAGTTTGCCAATTCTTCGGTTTCTCCTAATCATTTGTAAGCAAAAGAATTAGGATGAGAATGATCATGGGTCCTTGGAAATCATGAAAATCTATCAATTCGTAAGAAGCATTTTATTTTTACACTTGGCTGTAATGGTGCGCACTTTAAGGGTGCTATAAATTCATCTGTGACCAAAACCCCTGAAGGTACAAACGATAATAATCCCTTCGGGATCATTAATATGTATCATTTGGTCAAAATTATTTCTTTTTCGCTTTCTGGTTAAAATACGCACATTAAGGATGCTGGAAATTCACTTTAAAAGCAACACCCTTCTGACACAAATGACCTTGGGAGGCAATGTGTCTTTTTCTCAGAAGCACTTTATTGACTTTTCGGTTAGGATGCGCAATTTAAGGGAGCTAGAATTTCATTTGTAAGCAAAACACTTGAGGCAGAAATGACGAAAGGCTCATGGAGATCATGAAAATGTATATTTGCTTAAAAGTATTACTTTTACTTTGCGGTTAAGATTAGTACTTTAAGGAGGTTGGATTTGGGAAGTGACAATTTCTAAGCCAATCTTGTCAAATCTCTAATCTTCCATCCAAGTTTCATCGTCCTAGCAAACCTGGAAGTACCTTAACTCGCGATCACCGGAAATCCCGACCCCCCCCCCCCCTCCAATTCACCCGCAGTGCCGTGATCCAATTCGGTTCTGGTATATGATTTATCTATTGCATTTGTTTGTTATTCCCACTAAGTTCCATCCCGATTTCTCCGGTCTAAGCTTTTCCCGTATCCCCCCCCGCACCCGCACCCGCTGATCTGACCCGATCACCCGTTCAATGTTGCGCAAGACAATGTTTCGGCTTCTCCTTCCCTCCACCTCCCCCCACGATGATTGGATCGATAAAATTACTATTTCCAAGTCAGTTTGGTCGGGTCCTTGATATGCCTGCCAAGTTTCTTTGTGAAAATCCCCAAAACGAAATTCCGAGAAACCCCACTCAATCCCCAGTGTCCGCATCCAGCCCGATTGTTTAAACGATTTATCTAGAGCAGATGCTTGTTCTTCACCACAAGTTCCACTCCAATCTAACTGTTTCACGAGACTTCCGGTCTACCCCCCCCCCCAATTCCCCCACATCTTTCAAATCCTGATCCCCCCCCCCCAGACGGTCGGATCGGGAAACTGATTATTTAAAAGTTAGTTTGGTCGGATCCCGGATATCCTGATAAGAGACTCGAGATGAAATATTCCCAAGTTGACTTTTAAAACTCGAAACTATGCCAGTAGCCTACTAACTATACTGATGGTTGGGTTTATGATTGTGGAAGGAATCTGAGAATCCCAACAAAGCGGACAAAAATTGTTATATTCGGTGTTATTATTGTCTATTATGTGTGGACTAATAGGTTTGAGGCAACTAGTAAATCAATTCTGAACAGTAAACTTGAGCAAACTAGTAGGATATATGCCACGTTAGCTTAGTGCAAGTTTGGTTGCCAAAATAGCTGGTAAAACTTCGGAGCCTGGGAAAACAGATTTTAAACTTCTCGACCTGAAGTCGAGAAGTTGAATGTCTTTTCCAGCACCGATACCGGACATACATTATTGGTGTAATATAGTTTTATGGTAGACAGGAGGCTTCTTATGGTATAGTCCAGATCGTTCTTGTGGTTTTGCCAGAAAACTTCCTCATTTACCACCTATGTCCGTATAGCAGCCGCAATCCTTTACGGTATTACTGATATTCTTGCAGCACCGAAATCTCTACACGAGGATTTACTGGCTGATGCTTGTTTAAGGTTAAAACCTCACCTCCGCCTTATTGCACTATTTTAAGCTTTTTTTGGTTTATGTGTTTGTTTTCTCTTTTTCTTCTTTTTTACTCCGCTGTTTTGTTTTTGTCCCTTTCAGGAAACTTTTTCTTTCAGGAACGACAAAAACTTAGGTAGTTTTCTTTAAATCCTGACCGCTTAACTCCTGACCGGTAACTGGGAAGGGTCTAACCTGTGCGGTTTTTACGGAAAGTGTGGAACTTAGGCCGGATTCATGAATATGACATTACCTTTTGGAAAGCTCCGTAGAACTCTTGCCTGGGGCCAAATAAGGATGGTTTTTGCTTGTCCTCGAGCCAGAGCCTACGGTTTGCGAAGTGAAGTGGAGTTATATAGCCTATGTCAGAGAGGACTATCTGAAGTTGTGTAGCGAACCTTTCGTTTCATCAAACCATGTTTCTGCTTTCGAGTGGAAAGCTCCGTTCTAGCACGCAAGCAGGCAGGCACCAGTTTCAAATTGAAGATGGACTAAAATCTATAAGTGTTAAATATATGCGGCAGTTACCCGGCCCCACAGCCAACATATCTTCTTTGAGTGATAAATAGAAAAATCTACAGAGACAAAAAAGGGGCTTTTTCCCACGGGTCCGAAAGTGCTGCCATCTATTATTTCTATCTCTGTCTGCGACGATTTCAGCTGAGTTTATCATTTTTTTTTTTGCACTTGGGTTTGCGGTAGAGTAACGGAATCAGATGTGCCTCTTAAACTTTAAAAGTTCTCTCATTGCTAAAGAAACTAGAGCTTATCCTTTGCTCCTTTCTAAGTCGTGACGTTAGAAAGTTGGCCTACTGCAAAAAAGTCAACTTTTGAACTAAGACAGGTAGAATTTTTTTTTTCGACGGCAATCGATAGCCATTGATGAGCTGATCAAAGTATATGTCATCCATTTTTGGTACAAAAGTTCCTTCATGAGATACACCAGTTTGAAAATTTCAAAGGGGTTGACAACTTCAGTCGTAAGGTACACTGATACCAAAAATAGGCAATACCAGTTATGAGACATGTAGGGGACTTGTACGCGACAGTCGACTGTTAGCTCATAATCATCTTGGTGTACCTGTTATTTGTTTCCGGTGTATTCGATGGTAAGAACAATTTGTTTCCCAGTGGTAAGATATGCAAGCGACTTGTAAGTAATAATCGGCTGTTATGCTACAATCATCTTCTGCGATGATGGGTTTGCAACTGTTGCCAGCTGGTGTACCCATTATTTGTTTTCGGTTAACTTAATGTTTTCAGTTAACTTATCTTAATGTATATCACGGGAGAGGGACTTGTGAGTATGAATCGGTTCACGAGTGGCTAGGAATTTTTGCAAATGGGTGCAAATTGTATTCGATTTCTGTAAATGTGACGGTAAGAAAGTTTGTGTCGATGGTCTATCAATGTAACCTAGGATTAACTGTTTACACAACGGATACAAACGAAAATGTAAAGCAATGAGGTAGTTTCATAATAATTAGTAGTGTCGTCTATGGTATTTTAATCCTGAAAAGTTACGGATAGCTTTATAATACCAACTAGATTATCTAAGATATTGTCCCAAGTTTTCATCCGTCACGATGTCTACGATTGAAAAGGATAAAGTTCAACTGACTGCAAAGTTAATTTAGTCCCTTCTTCCTACATTATTTTGTTGTTGTTTTTACAACGCTGAAGAATACCTTTTGATCATATGATTAATTTTTTTAGAACATCCCGTTTAAAAAGCTTCGATAAGTTGAAAACTTCAGCATTAACCGACAGCGAAGAAACAAAACCAGTTTGAAAGTTTAAAGGGGTTGACAACTTCAGTAGTAACGTACACACTGAGTTATGAGACATGTAGGGGACTTGTATGCAACAGTCAACTGTTGGCTCATAATCATCTTCGGCAATGAGGGGTTTGCAGCTTTTGCTAGTTGGTGTACCTGTTATTTGTTTCCGGTGTATTCGATGGTAAGAACAATTTGGTTCCCAATTGTAAGACATGCAAGGGGCTTGTAAGTAATTAGCGGCTGTTATGCTACAATCATCTTCAGGGATGAGGGGTTTACAACTTCTGCTCGCCGGTGTACCCATATTTTTATCCGGTGAACTTTATGTCTATCACGGGAGAGAGACTTGTAAGTAAGAATCGATTCACGAGGGGCTAGAACTTTTGTTAATTGGTGCACATTGTATTCGATTTCTATAAACCTGACGGTAGAAAGTTTGTATCGATGGTCTATCGCTGTAACCTAGGATTAACTGTTTACGCAACGGGTACAAACGATAATGTAGAACAATGAAGTAGTTTCGTAATAGTTAATAGTGTCACCTACGGTATTTTAATCCTGAAAAGTTACGGATAGCTTTATAATACTAACTAGATTATATTAGATATTGTTCCAAGCTTTCATCCGTCACGATGTCTACGATTGAAAAGGATGAAGTTCAACTGACTGCAAAGTCAATTTAGTCCCTTTTTCCGACTCCTTCATGAGATGCACCAGTTTGAAAGTTTCAAGGGGTTGACAACTTCAGTAGTAAGGTACACACTGAAACCAAAAATAGGCGATACCAGTTGTGAGACATGTAGGGGACTTGTACGGGACAGTCGGCTGTTAGCTCATAATCATCTTCGGCAATGAGGGGTTTGCAGCTTTCGCTAGTTGGCGTACCTGTCATTTGATGGTAAGAACAATTTGGTTCCCAATTGTAAGACATGCAAGGGACTTGTAAATAATAATCGGCTGTTATGCTACAAAAATCTTCAGCGATGAGGGGTTTGCAACTTTTGCTAGCCGGTGTACCCATTATTTTTTCCGGTGAACTTGATGTCTATCACGGGAAAGGGACTTGTCAGTAGAATCGGTGCACGAGGGGCTAGAAATTTGTGCAAATTGTTGCACATTGTATTCAATTTATATAAATCTGACGGTAAGAAAGTTTGTATCGATGGTCTACCGTTGTAACCTAGGATTTACGTAGGTTCACGCAACGGGTACAAACGATAATGTAAAACAAGGTAGTTTCGTAATAATTAATAGTGTGATCTATGGTATTTTAATCCTGAAAAGTTACGGATAGCTTTATTATGTCAACTAGATTATATAGGATACTGTTCCAAGTTTTCATCCGTCACGATGTCTACGATTGAAAAGGATAACGTTCAACTGACTGCAAAGTCCCTTTTTCCGATATTCTTTTGTTGTGGTTAGGGCAATCGATAGCCCTTGATGATCTGATCAAAGTATATGTCATCCATTTTTTTGAACAAAAATCCTTCATGAGATAAACCAGTTTGAAAGTTTCAAGGGGTTGACAACTTGTACACACTGAAACCAAAAATAGGCGATACCAGTTGTGAAACATGTAAGGGACTTGTAAGCAACAGTCGACTGTTAATAATCATCTTCGGCAATGAGGAGTTTGCAGCTTTTGCTAGTTGGTATACCTGTTATTTGTTTCAGGTGGATTCGATGGTAAGAACAATTTTGTTCCCAATTGTAAGACATGCATGGGACTTGTAAGTAATAATCGGCTTTTATGCTATAATCATCTTCAGAGATGAGGGGTTTGCAACTTTTGCTAGCTGGTGTATCCATTATTTGTTTCCAGTGAATTTGATGTCAATCACGGTAGAGAGACTTGTAAGTAAGAATCGGTTCACGAGGGGCTAGAAATTTTTGAAAATTGGTGCACATTGTATTCGATTTCTGTAAATATGACGGTAAGAAAGTTTGTTTCGATGGTCTATCACTATAACCTAGGATTAACTGTTTATGCAACTGGTACAAACGGTACGGTAATGTAAAACAATAAGGTAGTTTTGTAATAATTAATAGTGTCATCTATGGTATTTTAATCCTGAAACTTTACGGATAGCTTTATAATACCAACTAGATTATATAAGATATTGTTCCAAGTTTTCATCCGTCACGATATCTACGATTGACAAGGATAAAGTTCAACTGACCGCAAAGTCAATTTAGTCCCTTCTTCCGATATTGTTTTGTTTTTGGTTTTACAACGCTGAACAACAGCTTCTGATCATGTGATTATTCTTTTTAGAACATACCGTTTTAAAATCTTCGATAAGTTGACCATTTCAGCATTTAACCGACAGCGAAGAAACAAAACCAAAGTGTTGCTCTCGCAAAACTTTAGTTGGCGAAGCCGGACAAAGGTTGCCGCAACACTTCACGTTGCCCGGGCAACGTAGGTCTAGTTTCAAAATAATTTTCATTTTAAAAGATTTATAAAAAGGGCGTTTCATTTGTTCGAATGAGCGATCATTTGCTCCTGTAGTCAAGTGCATTTTCGTTGGAGGGGGTGCTGAGAATTTTTGTTTACCGAATCTTTGAAAAATTCTACAGAATCCAAGAAACTGAGAGTTTGAAATTTAAATTACTAAATAGAAAAGATTAGCTGTACAAAGAGTAATACTAAAGGGCAGCGTGAAAGATGATTGGACAGTAACTAGGCGTCGTTTTTAGCCCACTTGAACAGTATACTGTCGGGCACGATTCCAGTAGCAGCTTTTATTTATTATGCCCAAGACAAAATTAAATCGAGCGCCGCAGGCGATATTTTGTATACTCAATTTGCTTTTTCCTGCAATATTTAACCACTTCCCATTTAAATCTTATATTTTACTGTGGATTAAACACCGCAAGATCCAAAGAATTTTCAGAACATCAAAACCGGTTGGAGTGGTGTCTCGGCCGCCCCCATCCACCCCCCTCACCCCTGCCCAGTTATCGGATTCGGTCCAGACTTGAAAACTGAATATCTTTTTTATTTATTTATTTATCTACGACCAGCTTTTTGCGTAACAGCGGAGTATGAATAAAATATGTGTCTTCACACTTGTCAAGTTTCATGCATGTCCTATTACCCGTTCCAAAGTTATGCATGTTTCTAGTTTCCATATTCCCCATCCCTCCACTCCCCCCCGATGGCCGGATCGGGGAGTGATTACTTCCAATTTAATCTGGTCGGGTCCTTGATAATGCCTGCCAAGTTTCAATTTCCTAGCTTATGTGGATGCGTTTTCCGATATTTCGGGTGCCCCCCACTATCCCCCTCCATTATCGGATGCGGCCGGGATCTGAAACTGAACATCTGAGACTCCTGTTCTTGACACTTGTCATGTTTCATGCATGTCCTATTACCCGTTCCAAAGTTATGCATGTTTCTAGTTTCCGTATTCCCCATCCCTCCACTCCCCCGCGATGACCGGATCGGGGAAGTGATTACTTCCAATTTAATCTGGTCGGGTCCTTGATATGCCTGCCAAGTTTCAATTTCCTAGCTTATGTGGAAGCGTTTTCCGATATTTCGGGTGCCCCTCACCATCCCCCTCCATGATCGGATGCGGCCAGGATCTGAAACTGAACATCTGAGACTCTTGTTCTTGACACTTGTCATGTTTCATGCATATCCGATTACCTGTTCCAAAGTTACGCATGTTACTAGTTTCCCGATTCCCCATCCCTCCAACCCCCCCCCTCCACGATCGCCTGATCGGGGGAGTGATTGTTTCCAAGGTAATCTGGTCGGGTCCCTTATATGCCTGCCAAGATTCATCGTCCGTCCTAGCTTATGCGGAAGTGCCCAAACTAGAAAAAACGGGCAGACCGACAGACAATAAGATCGATATATGGTACTTGAGTACGCTCAAGTGCCATAATTATGATTTTGTGGTTGACTGCTATAGACCACTCAATGTAGCATTGTTTTGTTTGTTACGGTTTCCGGATTCCGATCCCTCCACTCTCCCCACGATGGCCGGATCGGGGAAGTGATTACTTCCAATTTAATCTGGTCGGGTCCCTGATGCCTGCCAAGTTTCATTTTCCTAGCTTATGTGGAAGCATTTCCCCAGATTTCCGGTGCCCCCTTCATCCCCCCCCCCTTGTCGGATGCGGTCCAGATCTGAAACAGAATATCTGAGACTCCTGTTCTTGGCACTTGTCATGTTTCGTGCATGTCCGATTACCCGTTCCAAAGTTACGCATGTTCCTAGTTTCCAGATTCCTCATCCTTCCACCCTCCCCCCCCCCACCATCGCAGGATTAGCGAAGTGATTATTTCCAATTTAATCTGGTCGGATCCCTGATATGCCTGCCCAATTTCGTCGTCCTGGCTTATGGGGAAGCGTCTCCCGAGATCTTCGGTGCCCCCCTCTATCCCCCCGTTATCGGATGCGGTCCGGATCTAAAACTGAACATCTGAGACTCTTGTTCTTGACACTTGTCATGTTTCGTGCATATCCGATTTCCCGTTCCAAAGTTACACATGTTACTAGTTTCCAGATTTCCCATCCCTCCACTCCCTCCCACGATCGCCTGATCGGGGAAGTGATTGTTTCCAATTTAGTCTGGTCCGGTCCCTTATATGCCTGCCAAGTTTTATCGTTCTAGCTTATGCGCAAGTATCCAAAGTAGCAAAACCGGGAGAGACCGACAGAAAGACAGACAGACAGACATTACGATCGCTATACGGTTGAGTACGCTCAAGTGTCATAATCAGGGTTTTATAGTTATAAACCACTCGTAACATTGTCTTTGTTAGTCACGCCATTCCTTTGACATTTTCTAGTGACTATTCGTCTCTCCCACAGCCGATTTCGCCAATTCTAGAATCTATTCAACCATGACGCAAGGAAACTTTGCGGCTAAAGCACATCCTTTTAGATTACCGAGCCGGATATTCCTAACGTTCTGTCCAGAACTGAATGTGGACTATCAAAGATTCCTTGGTTAGTGGTTATGAAGTTGCACGGATTTTTTTATTAACTGAGTATCTTTTCTACAGAAAAAGGTAGGCTTTTATGCTGCAAAAATGCCAGAGATCCGTTGTCAGGAAATGAGCGCGTCTAAATATTTGTTGATGCTCTAGGGACTATTTTCGAATTTTAATGTTCGGATAGTATTAATACACTTTTTCGTTCGCATTCAAAACTATTTTCCCTCCACAAACATCCTGCCCTCTCAGCCCATGAAATTATTAGCCAGTTTTTCATTCCTGAACCCGATTAATGTGCTTGTCACTGTGTACAAATTTTAAGTCTATTTAGTGTGTTTTTTTCTTTATATGAAAAGAATGTTGTCGTGTTTATTTACATTGTTTTGTTTAAGTGTTTTAATATGTATATTTTACTTTTGTATTTTATTCATACTCCGCTGTTACGCAAAAAGCGGGTCATAAATAAATAAATAAAAACTATGCCGAATTAAACCCAGTGGATGCATCAAGGTAGTCAAAACTTCGGGTTTCTTTGCTAACTTACGGATGGGCTACCTTACGGGTATGTAAACTGAGGGGGGGGGGGGACTGGAGGTTCGGTGAACTTAGGAGAAGTGCAGAAAATGACGGGTATTTTAGGCGAACTGACGAGTGGACCAACTGACGGGTTATCCTAATTACCTTATAATGCGTGTTTAAAGTTTAAGTGAAAAGTGCTGAGACTGGACAACCTACTTATCCATCACTTACTCACTTAAAGTTTAACTGAAAAGGCAACTTATTTTTACATCTTAGATTCAAATACATTGAATTATTACAACACCTATTGGGGATTTTCATTCTGTCCACAGTAGTCTCCAGTAGGGACGTTGGGAATGTGGACGCTTTCCCATGGTGAATCCGTCCACAATTCGCCCGCGAAAATCACTGCACTATCACTACACAAGACACATCACTATCTAGCTCTAGTTTTTGGCACTGCAGACTCGTTTGCTGCTGGTATTGTTGCCAAATGTTCCAGGCACCATAGAGATATCACAAAAACGGGGAGAGCGGCAAGCACAATGGGATAATCGATTATTTGGAAATATCAGAAAAACAAACTAACGCTTTTTCATCGGGTTTTCAAGATTACTTAAGCGAACAAGTGATGGGTAACTAGACTGTAGTATCCTAGCCCTTTTCGGTTAAACTTTAAAGAAGCTTGAAGACCCGATGAAGAATGTGTTAATTCGTTGCTCCGCTATTCATGAATAATCAATTTTAATGTAGTGAAATTTCCCTGTTGGATTTTTGGTCCCTCTATCAGCTTTTACCTGTGTTGTATGCTTGACAAAAACGATTTATGAAAAATATGTGGTCAGGCAGTGAGCTACCTTCCGCGAGCTGATAACTGTCCGCTGAAAAGCCGCGTTTGTATTGAGACTGAAATTTTTGAATCTTATTCAACTGATTCAAACCGTAGATATTCGGAACGTCACGCTAGATTAAATAGTGAAAAATAAAACAATCCCTTAACACAGTCTAAATAATGCAGTGTGTTCAGATAAGCAATACAAAAATAAGTTGGCTTTTCAGTTTAACTTTAAAGCAGGGGTCTAAACCTGGACACTAACCCGATCTTTAGCTTTTGCTTTATTCGAACCCACCCTACCCTCTGTTATGGTCCATGGTTAAATGGATACAAGATTTAAGGAATCAAATATTCCCATTCTAATTAGCCACTACTTTCGAACAAGCAAGATAATAAAAATGACGGACACAGGAAATATTTATAAGGATGAAGTATTTACAGGTTGACATCTAAAACTCGCTAAAACACCATTTCTACTTATTCACTGATAATTCATCATGCTCATGAAAGAAATCTGAGAACCCTAAAAGTGCAGGATGTAGGGACAGGATGAATAAAAGGGTTAGAGACTTAGGCTCTTTTGAAACTCCCGTGTGTTCCTTGAAGATTATCCAACCCGTACATGCTGTTTTCACCACGCTCGTTCGCCTTAGGTTTGTTATAAACACCGAAAAACTTCCAAAAACAAACATGGCTTGATCCTCCTCGAAAGCGACAAACACGGCAAATGTAAAAATCAGAATAGTTCCTTTAGGCTGAACAAAAATGAAATAGAAGCTTTGAAATCAAGCAAACGAAAATGGATGAGATGAGTAAGGAAGCATGGTGAAGCAGTAATAAAGGTAGGACGGGTTATATAGCAACTGAAGACTAAAGATAAATTTGTAAAATTGGAAGCACTTACAATGAGTGACTCCGGCTTTTGATGGAAGCAGATTGCTAGCAGTCAGCGCGGAATTTACAGTGCCTCTCTTCGTAGGTAAATGTGCGTTCCATCGCCGGCGGGATATCCTTCAAAGCAGATTTGCCTCTAAACTATTCTGCAAGGACGCTGCAACCTGGAATAGAAAGAACTAAGGCTAGTGCACCCCAATTAAAGAGGGTCTCAACATGCTCTTTCTGCTTAAAGCACAATGTACACTTCTAATGCTTTACTTTGTACTAAATGCTTCACAAATAAACATTTCCGACTTCCTTTAGAAGGCGCCAGGAGGATACAAGAGAAAAACAAGACCAGAGGTTTCGATGGGATCCCAAAAATTCAATATCTAATCCAGACAACTGGTCTTGTCTTAGCCAGATCCAGTCATCGCCAGACTCCTTGAACATTTTTACAATTAAAATTCAGAAACAGATTATGGCCAAATAGCTAATAATCTGAGAAAACAAAGTTCAGATATGGATTCAGCATGTGTGTTTGCCCCTATAAGTCACATCTGTTTTGACGAAAACTTCCTGCCACTTCTGCCAATATCCTTTCGGTATCAAGTTTCATTAAGTTCCGATCACCCATTCGAAAGTTACGCATGTCCCTATTTTCTGGATTCCGCAGCCTCCCCCTCCCCCCACGATGGTCGGATCGGGCAAGTGACTATTTCCAAGTTAGTTTGGTCGGGTCCCTAATATGTCTGCCAAGTTTCATCGTCCTAGCATATCTGGAAGTACCCTAACTCGCAAACACCGGACTAACCGACCGACCGACGGAAAAGTGATCGGTATATGGCACTTGGCCGGAAGGCAAGTGCCATAAAAACTGGAAAGCATTCTGCTGGCCAGCAGCTGTTGCGAATCCTTGTCTAACACTATTATTAATCTTGAATGGATTGAATTTCTTCTGTTGGCCTTTAGTAAGCTTTCGTAAACAGCCGGAATAGGCTGGATAGCTTCGCTGAAGACAGGCAGTTTTCGGGACCAGCCACAAATGCAGACTTGAAGACATCGCAGGCCGTATTATTGTTTTGCCTTAAGTTGTGAGGTTTTTCCACCAACAGTCAAACTAGGAAGATCTGTTGATTGGTTGAACGTTTGTTATTGTGTTCTGTTTAATTCTTTTATTTTATTTTACATACTCCGCTTTTCGAATGGCGGGTCAAAATAAATAAATTACGTACTTACTTACTTACTAGGCATGGATTTATTCGAGCATGGACTATGCTGCACGCTCGCTGCAACAGTAGCATGGCAAGTAATTTGTTAGGGACTGAGGGCAATGTTATTTGTTGTGGTTGTAAACCGGGAGAATCAATTTATGCCTTAATTCCATCAAAGCTCTGCTGAACTACGCTAATAAGCTCCTGAGGGAGCTGAGGTGTGAATTAGTAGGTAGTATGTACTTCCAGTCTTAGAGTTGCCCACTCAGTCCAGTGCCTTGTTGAACGCTTCGGGAAGGAGGGCAGAGACTATTGCTTCGGACAGTTCATTCTAGGGGTTGAGAACTCTGTTTGTGTAGAAGCTTTATCGGGCCCTGGTGCTGACAGACCGTTTGAACAGCTTTTTTGAGTGTCCTCGGGTGCACTGTGGGGTATCTGAGCAGATATTGAACTTAGTGCAGTGCAGTGCAGGTTCATATTCGAATTCAGCATGTCTCCTTACCCCTAAATCAACTATCTCAATAGCTTTCAAAAAATATTTTTTTCGCCCCTTAATTTGAAACACCTCCCCCACCCTCAACTATAGGGCTACAGAGCCGATCTTCGAGCTTGACCTGTACTTTGACCGAAAAGATCCTCTCACCTAGCTTCATCAAAATATCTCAATCCCTTCGGGAGTTATCGTGCGGACAGACGGACGGACAACTTTTGCGATGTCATAGGTATCCCTCCACTTACGTTTTGGGATCCCAATTAGAATCAGGTCGGTAGTTCGTGATTGGTAAAAAAAAAACTGCCCTTGTTAATGCATGTAACAAAGCAAAGATCTGGTACAGGCTTTGGAGTGATTCTGGCCGCCAAAGATCTGGCTTTATTAATGCTATTCGTAAACGTGTGAAAAAAGATTTCGGACGGGAGCTTGCTTCACACCGTATTCAAGTACAAGACCATTATTCTAGTCGTAGCATAAATCCGGGAAGGGTGTGGTGCGAAATGAGCCGGAATGTAGTTTTTCTGCGGCAGATATTCCGGAGTCAGAATGATCCGCGCACTTTACGAATGAGTTTGCTTCGCCAGGCCCCGAGACTGAATCTAAGGCTGAGCGTGATCTGACAGACTTTCTTAACGCACATCCGGCTCGTACTTTCTTAGTTTCGCGAGAATCTGTCTTAATAGCGATTTCTCGCCTAAAGCGAAAACGATCTTCGGGTATTGACAGTGTTAGCGCACTTCATGTTATTAATGGTAGCTCTCTGTTTGTTGACCACATTTGTTTATTGATGCAAATGATTTTTGAAACTAGTATTGTCCCTACAACATTTTGTATAGGGGACCTTACTCCAATTCCGAAAAAAGGAAAATCTAATGCGACGCCGCAATGTTCAAGCTTCCGTCCAATTACAGTGTCAACGACTTTCTGTAAAATTTATGAATTGTTATTTACTGATGAGTTGAGTAGTAAGTGCTATGTGCCCCCTTCACAGTTCGGATTTCAACCAGGTATCGTCTGCAGGCATGCACTTGCCGTGGTAGCATCAGTGCTGATGCCGAAAATTCGGGGTAATGTTTGGTCTTAGCCGGTCATGATGTTCGTCGAGCTTTCGATTCTTTGATTCACGCTGCCATAATTTTGCATGCGGCGAAGCGAGGTGCAATCACTCTGTCATAATGTCCTTGCGGAATATGTACTCGCGGCTCCAAGTAAGGCTTAAGCTGCCTCAAAACTGAACACGATCACCTCACCCTTGTCATTGTGGTCGTTCAGTCCCAGTTCGTAAGGGTACTCCGCAGGGGGCTATCTCCTCGCCAACACTGTTCAATAATAGTGTCCTAGAAGCGCAATCTTTATGTCTTTGTTCATGTGTTCTCTAAGCCATTGACATTTCTCTCGTGTGTTATGCCAACGATATTTTTAATTTAAGCAGGTTAATCAAACGGGTAGAAGAAAATTTTAAAATTATGCAAAACGAATACCTTCATCAAGGTCTTGAATTCAATTCGGATAAATCGGACGTAGTACTATTTAATTAGAAAGCTGAAGGCCCCGTGCCCTCCATTGCACTTGGTGATATCAATATAAAACCCGTTGAGAGCATTGTTTACCTTGGTCTCCCCATTGGCTCATCATTAAAACACACCCGCCGGCTCCTATCTGAACATTTTGAAAGAAAAATATGCGATTCCTATTCTCTACTTGTAAAGAATGTAACCCGTTTCAACCGAAAAGTCCTAGCTTCCCTTTATAACTCCGTTGCAATACCGCAATTTCTTTACCTAGCTCCCTTCTGGCAAATATTCTTAGCTAGTGAAAAAAATAAACTCCGTTCCACTTTCTTCAGATTCTCCAAATACTTACTTCGGCTCCCCCCTTGGACAAGAAATACCAAAATGATGAAAATATATAACATAAAAGACCCTGAGCTTGCTCTATCTAACCTGATTAGCAAGTACAACTCAACAAGAGCTGTAAGCTCATATGGCACTTGCAAGCATATGTAGTAAGAAATACCCCAACAAGAAAAAATTAAGGGGGCTGAAAATTAAACCTATGGTTTCACTTTAAATATGAAAATAGGAGACAGAAAGCAAAGGAAACAAGAATGGTAACACAAACCGGCAAAGCTGGGTCAGATGGAACATGGAAGTATTTGGTTAAGATGCGCCAAACTTGCAAGGCTGGGTCAGAGGATGAAAGTGATGGTAAAAAGTTTTTTTCATCTTTCGGTTAAGATGCGCACTTTAGGGGTGCTAAAAATTTATTTCTAAGCAAAACCCTTGAGGCAAAAAGGTTCATGTACTCATGGCGATCTTGAAAAAGTAAATTTTGCTTCAAAGTATTTTTTTGTATTTTACAGTTAAGATGAGTTCTTTAAGGGATGCTGGGATTGGAGAAGTTTCTAACCCAATGATGTCAAGTTTCTAATGCTCCAGCAAAGTTTTATCGTCCTAGCACATATGGGTGTACCTTAACTCACGATCACCGGACACACACCCCTACAGCCCCCCCCCCCCCTCGGTACCCGAATCTGGTCCAATTCTGTAACTGATGCACCTAGGATCCCACCAAGTTTCATCCTGATCGCTCCACTCTATGCGTACCACAAGATTTCCGGTTCTCCCCTCCACCCCTCCCCCCCCCCCCCCCCCCAGTTCATCGGATCCGGTCCGCACTTGAAATGGAACATCTGAGACATTTTTTCTTTCAAGATATCAAGTTTCATTAAGATCCGATAACCCGTTCGAAAGTTATGCATGCCACTAATTTCCGGATTCCCCCGTCTCCCTCTCCCCCCACAACGGTCGGATCGGGCGAGTCACTGTTTCCAAGTTAATCTGGTCGGGTCTCTGACACGCCTGCCAAGTTTTATCGTCATAGCCAACCTGGGAGTACATCAACTACGGATCGCTGGAATTCCGGAACCCCCCTCCAACTCCCCCCACAGTGTCCGAATCCGGTCCAGTTCTGTCAGTTATTCATCTAGAGCTTGTGCTTGTTCACCAAGTTTCATCCCGATCGCTCCACTCCGAGAGTCTCACATGATTTCCGGCCCCCCCTCCGACTCCCCCTCAGATTCATCGGATCCTGTCCGGACTTGAGATGAGCCATCTGAGACACGAGGTCTTCCCAGGTATCAAGTTTCATTAAGATCCGATTACCCATTTGAAAGTTTCATCGTCCTAGCGTATCTGGAAGTACCCTAACTCGCAAACACCGGACTAATCGACCGACCGACAGACAGACCGACGGAAAAGCGATCGGTTAAATCCCACCCTTGGAGCAAAGTTCTCAGAGTTTAAGTGTATATTTGTGTAATCTTGTTCAGTTTTTAGTCAGTCAGAGCGTCTCATTTAGTAATTGTCGATTTTTGCTATTGTTTTGTTTTTCTTTTCGTTTTTGTACTCCGTCCCTTTTCTGTTTGAAATGACGGGTGATAAATAAACAAGAGCTACGAGCTCATATGGCACTTGTTACGAGTAGGCACGGCTCGGTTATGTCAATGATATATCTAGTGTTTGCTAGGTGTCTTCCCACCAAGTTTCATCTCGATCCCTCCACTCATAGCGTTTTCCAATATTACCGGTTCTCCCCTCCACCTCCCCCCAAAAGTCACCGGATCCGTTCCGGATTTTAAGTGGGTCGTCTGAGGCATGAGGTCTTTCCAAATATCAAGTTTCATCGAGATCCGGTCACCCGTTCAAAAGTTATAAATACCTCAAGATTCCGGATTCCCCCTCCCTCCACTCCCCCGACAGTGCCCGAATCGGCTCGGTTATGTCAATGATGTATCTAGTGTTTGCTAGGTGTCTTCCCACCAAGTTTCATCTCGATCCCTCCACTCATAGCGTTTCCAAAGATTTCCGGTTGCCCCCTCCAGCTCCCCCCAAAAGTCACCGGATCCGGTCCAGATTTTAAGTGGGTCGTCTGAGGGATGAGGTCTTTCCAAATATCAAGTTCCATCGAGATCCGATCACCCGTTCAAAAGTTATAAATACCTCAAGATTCCGGATTCCCCCTCCCTCTACTCCCCCCACATTACCCGAATCGGCTCGGTTATGTCAATGATGTATCTAGTGTTTGCTAGGTGTCTTCCCACCAAGTTTCATCTCGATCCCTCCACTCATAGCGTTTCCCAAGATTTCCGGTTGCCCCCTCCAGCTCCCCCCAAAAGTCACCGGATCCGGTAAGGATTTTAAGTAGGTCGTCTGAGGCATGAGGTCTTTCCAAATATCAAGTTCCATCGATATCCGATCACCCGTTCAAAAGTTATAAATACCTCAAGATTCCGGATTCCCCCTCCCTCTACTCCCCCCACAGTACCCGAATCGGCTCGGTTATGTCAATGATGTATCTAGTGTTTGCTAGGTGTCTTCCCACCAAGTTTCATCTCGATCCCTCCACTCATAGCGTTTCCCAAGATTTCCGGTTGCCCCCTCCAGCTCCCCCCAAAAGTCACCGGATCCGGTCCGGATTTTAAGTAGGTCGTCTGAGGCATGAGGTCTTTCCAAATATCAAGTTCCATCGAGATCCGATCACCCATTCAAAAGTTATAAATACCTCAAGATTCCGGATTCCCCCTCCCTCCACTCCCCCCCACAGTGCCCGAATTGGCTCGGTTATGTCAACGATGTATCTAGTGTTTGCTAGGTGTCTTCCCACCAAGTTTCATCTCGATCCCTCCACTCATAGCGTTTCCCAAGATTTCCGGTTGCCCCCTCCAGCTCCCCCCAAAAATCACCGGATCCGGTCCAGATTTTAAGTGGGTCGTCTGAGGGATAAGGTCTTTCCAAATATCAAGTTCCATCGAGATCCGATCCCCCGTTCAAAAGTTATAAATACCTCAAGATTCCGGATTCCCCCTCCCTCTACTCCCCCACAGTGCCCGAATCGGCTCGGTTATGTCAACGATGTATCTAGTGTTTGCTAGGTGTCTTCCCACCAAGTTTCATCTCGATCCCTCCACTCATAGCGTTTCCCAAGATTTCCGGTTGCCCCCTCCAGCTCCCCCCAAAAATCACCAGATCCGGTCCAGATTTTAAGTGGGTCGTCTGAGGGATGAGGTCTTTCCAAATATCAAGTTCCATCGAGATCCGATCACCCGTTCAAAAGTTATAAATACCTCAAGATTCCGGATTCCCCCTCCCTCTACTCCCCCCACATTACCCGAATCGGCTCGGTTATGTCAATGATGTATCTAGTGTTTGCTAGGTGTCTTCCCACCAAGTTTCATCTCGATCCCTCCACTCATAGCGTTTCCCAAGATTTCCGGTTGCCCCCTCCAGCTCCCCCCAAAAGTCACCGGATCCGGTAAGGATTTTAAGTAGGTCGTCTGAGGCATGAGGTCTTTCCAAATATCAAGTTCCATCGAGATCCGATCACCCGTTCAAAAGTTATAAATACCTCAAGATTCCGGATTCCCCCTCCCTCTACTCCCCCCACAGTACCCGAATCGGCTCGGTTATGTCAATGATGTATCTAGTGTTTGCTAGGTGTCTTCCCACCAAGTTTCATCTCGATCCCTCCACTCATAGCGTTTCCCAAGATTTCCGGTTGCCCCCTCCAGCTCCCCCCAAAAGTCACCGGATCCGGTCCGGATTTTAAGTAGGTCGTCTGAGGCATGAGGTCTTTCCAAATATCAAGTTCCATCGAGATCCGATCACCGTTCAAAAGTTATAAATACCTCAAGATTCCGGATTCCCCCTCCCTCCACTCCCCCCCCACAGTGCCCGAATCGGCTCGGTTATGTCAACGATGTATCTAGTGTTTGCTAGGTGTCTTCCCACCAAGTTTCATCTCGATCCCTCCACTAATAGCGTTTCCCAAGATTTCCGGTTGCCCCCTCCAGCTCCCCCCAAAAGTCACCGGATCCGGTCCGGATTTTAAGTGGGTCGTCTGAGGCATGAGGTCGTTCCAAATATCAAGTTTCATCGAGATCCGATCACCCGTTCAAAAGTTAAAAATACCTCAAGATTCCGGATTCCCCCTCCCTCCACTCCCCCCACGGTGCTCGGATCGGGGAAGTGACTATTTCCAACTTAATCATTTGGGGTCCCTGATATGCCTGCCAAGTTTTATCATCCTAGCTTATGTGGAAGTGCCCGAACTAGCAAAACCTGGACAGACCGACAGACCGACAGACCGACAGACCGACAGACCGACAGACCGACGGACGGACAGAAATTGCGATCGCTATATGGCACTTGGCCGAAGGGCAAGTGCCATAATAAAAAAGAAAACAAAACAAAAACAAAATTCCGGTTTGGCCAGATTCCTGGTGAACCACTTGTCCAGCGAGAAAAGAATTTCCATATTCATTTTCAGCATGTCTCTTTACCTCTAAATCGACTATCTCGTTAGCTTTTGAAAAAAAAAAATTCGCCCCTTAATGTGAGCCCCTCCTCTCCCATCCCTAGATTTAGGGCTACGGAGCCCATCTATGAATTTGATTAGGGCTACGGAGCCCATCTATGAATTTGAATCCAAAAGGATTCTCACACAAGTTTGAAAAAAATTTCTCGATTCTTCGGAGAGTTATCGTGCTAACGGACGGACGGACAGACTGACGGAAGGACGGACAAACTTTACATTGTCGTAGGTATCCCGTCACTGACGTTTTGGCATCTCGAAAACTGTTTATGTATTTTCCTCTGTTTCTGCTAGAAGTCAATGGACCAGGAGAAAAGCTGAAAACAGCAAAAACGTTGGATAATTTGTTAAAAACAGAGCTTGGTTTTTATGGCACTTGCTCTTCGGCCAAGTGCCATATAGAGATCGCAATTTCTGTCAGTCCGTCGGTCTGTCCAGGTTTTGCTAGTTCGGGCACTTCCACGCAAGCTAGGACGATGAAATTTGGCAGGTATATCAGGGGCCCGACCAGACTAAATTACAAATAATCACTTCCCCGATCGGACTTTCCCCTGATCCGGGATTCCGGACAATAGTAATCGGACATACATGAAACTTGTGCTTCAGATGCTCAGTTTCAAATCCGGACCAGATGCGATAACTGGGGGGGGGGGGGGGCTAGAGCGGGCACCGGAAATCTCGTGAAATACTTCCACATAAGCTAGGACAATAAAACTTGGAAGGCATATTAGGGAACCGACCAGATTAACTTGGAAATAATCACTTCCCCGATCCAGCCATCGCGGGGAAAGTGGAGGAATGGGGGATCTTGGAACTAGAAACATGCATAACTATGGAACGGGTAATCGGACGTACATGGAACTTGAGAAGTGTGAAGAATAAGTGTCTCAGATTTTCAATTTCAAATCTGACCCGAATCCGAATACTGTGGGTGGGGGGTAGAGGGGGGACATATGAGAAATCTTGTGAAACACTTAGGGTCGAGGGATCGAGATAGAGCTTGAATGGAACAACGAGCATGAATCCTAGATACTTTATTGACAAAACAGGACCGGATCGTGTCGCAGTGGAGGGTGTCGGAGAGGGTTTCCTGGATTTCCGGTGATCACGAGTACTTCCAGATGTACCAGGACCATGAAACTTGGCAGATACTTTTGGTAATCTCCCAAGTTGACTTGAAAATAGTTCCTTCTCCCATACGATAACCTTGAGGGGAGTGGAGGGATGGGGAATCCAGGATCTAGTGACATGCATAATTTTAGAGCGGGTTACCGAACGTGAATGAAACTTGACAAGTGTCAACAACAAGTGTCTCTGATGATCAATTTCAAGCCCGGAATGAATCCAATAAATGGGGGGGGGGAGCTGGAGGGGGTGCAAGAAATCTTGTGAAACGCTTAGAGTCGATAGATCGGGATGGGACTTGGAGGAAAGAACAAGCATAAGCCGTAGAGACAATACGAGACAATATTGAAAAAACAGGACCAGATCATGTCACAGTTGGGGGAGTTGGAGAGGGTTTTCCACAATCCCCATGGTCACGAGTCGCGGTACTTCCAAATGTGCTATGACCATGAAACTTGGCAGGCATGTTGGGGACTCGATCAGATTGGCTTAATAATAGTCCCTCCCCCGATCCGGTCATAGTTGTGGGAGAAACAGTTGTCACTGAGTGGAATAACCATTTCAGATTTACTTGATCAAGCCCACTTTCTGATGAAACGAGTATCGGGAGAGAGATCCAGCCTTGACAACTGCAAACCGTATCTGACAAACATGTTAACTGTTCTTACAAGTGCCATATCAGCTTTCAGCTCATGTTTTTGAATAGTGGAAAAAAGCACTAAATAGTGCGAGCTGTAATTTAATTGGTAGTTTGAATTCAAATATTTCCTTATTCAAGTGGTCGTTTCAATCTTAGAGGAGGATTGAGTTTTTTTTTTGTTCATGAATATTTGTTTCCTACCTAGAAAGAATAAGGATAATATATCAATCAATCAAGGGGTTGTTCTAACTCTAAAGGGATAAGTGCCCGTGGATGGTAATATTTCTATTTATTTTTATTTGTGCTAGTTTTTTCTGTATCTGCAAAGGTCGTTGGCTCTTGAGGAACTGAGATCTATTTTATGGAAACAATTATTTTTACTAAGAAAATACGGCTGTAGTCTATGAAAAACTACAGCCTACCGCACGCAATATCCTCGAATGATGTGGGTCCACCCAAATCTTCGTCACTAGACTATATTCTACCAGTTCTATACATTCAAAGTTGATCTAAGAATCAGAGGTTTCTTTTTAGTGTTGTCTGCAGAAATCAACCGTGCCGTCCCGAAATCAGCATCAGCGTTCAATGGCAAGGTCGATGTTCTCCATCCTATGGCAACTATGTACAGTCGTACCAGTGCTCATAGTTATCACAGCACCAGTTACAGAAACGTTAACACCAACTTCAGAGCCTATTGGGACTCAGCCAAGCTCTTTCACTGAGCTTTCCATGGCTAGCACTGACTCGCCGTCCAATGGTCTACCAGAAAGTAAGTCGACATGGTCAGATCTTCTGGCTTCGCCTACAGCCCTGGCTGACTCTAGTACTTTCGACGCTTGGAATACCTCTACAGAGGGTTCGACATCACCAAAAGACTTCAACGAAGATAATCCCGATTCGTCCAACATACTGACTAACTCAGGTACTGGCGTCACTCTGACATCCATTGAGCCAGCGACCTCAACAAGGAACCCGTTTCTCCATTCAGCTACAGTTGGCAATGAAGCCGTCCGACCCAGGAGGCTAGATGGCACTTCGTTTGAACGATATTCAAGGTCAACGACGAAGGCAATTACGACCGTCATAGCAAACGAAGAACAGGTCGACGACGATGCTACTGCAAGGACAGAAAGTGATCCGCCAGATTCCAGCACACTTGTAACCGCCCCTGTCGGGACGGATCCTGCAAGTCCGACCACGTCAAGCCTAACCACGATATTGGTGGACGAAATTAAAACCGAAAGAGGCATCACAACAAGTACTGAGTCAACATTCACCATGTGGACTACTACAGAGGAGGAATCGACAACAGTAACCATCACCGGAGATACGACGACCCCGTTCTATGATGTACAACCAACAGGATCTGGTCCTGACTTAACAACACAAATGAAATCCAGCTCAACAGTAAGTTTTTACCTTATGAATAGAAGTAAACAATTTTACTAAGTATTTGCCTAGGGCCCCCTCATGAGGGGCCCTGCCCTGGCCAGGGGCCGAAGCGATAATATAATGTGTAAGAAAAAGGTAGAGTTGATTCGTTGATTGATACTTGTCTATTTCCTTTCGAAGTCTGCGTGTCTATTTTCAAGTCATGCAGCAAAAAGCTGCCGCACATTCATCAATTCTGGCAACCGTGCTATCGGCTTGTACCCCTGGCTACGATTTCGCGCCGAATGTCTCCGAATTGCGACATACGACAGAAATCGTGCGATAAGTAACGCAGAACGTTGCGTTTTGTCGTAGTGAATGATGGGCCAAAAAAAATCGGAAGGACTCGCTAGACAAAACGCATGCATTTTTTTTTTTTGCGGGGATAGCAAAGAAAAAACAAAGATTTGTCATTCGGGTCTAAAAGTTGTCCAACTTTTTATTCAAGAAAACATTTTAATCCTTGTAATGTTGAATAAAAATATCTTCTGAGTATACCCTTATTCATCCTGATTTGAACTTTGTGACAGATAAAGTTTGAATGAATTCCCAAGCATTGGATTCGTCCAGGGTCATCTCAGTCGTTTCCTTTAGCTTTGTTTTTGTACACTGTGGAATGATCTAGACAGAAAATCTCACTTTCATGTTGCGTCCGAGTTTTTGTTTTGTTTTAATGAATGAAGGGTTTATTAAAAAAAAAAGTAGAGTCTTCAATGCCTAGAGACGAACCTGTAAGGGATTAATTACCCTCGAAACAAAACATCAACAAGAACAACAAGACCAAAGGTTTCGATGGGATCCCAAAAAGTCAATATTTGATCCAGACAATTGGGTCATGTCTTCGCCAGACTCCTTGAACGCTTTTACTATTACAATTCAGAAAACAGATTAAGGCCAAATAGCTAATCATCTGAGAAAACAAAGTTCAGATATGGAAAGTTCAGATTGTCCGGCAAAAAAACAAAGCTCAAAAACGAACTCAGCGTATCTTCTTTCCCCAATACTGAATATCTAATCAACTTCAAATAAAAATTTAACTTATAACAAATTTTCCGCCTCCAGTCGGATTCCGATCGAACTATATGTCCGGCGAAAAATGATTTTCATACACGGACTAAGCATCTCTTCTTACCCCTAAATCGGATATCTAATCAACTAAAACCAAAACTTAAAATTTTTCCGGTTTCGGCCGGACTCCGGGCAAAGTACTTGCCCGGGTAGAAAATTGTTTTCACACAAGTATTCAGCATGTCTTCTTACCCCTAAATCGAACATCTAAGCAACTCCAAATAAAACTTTTACTTTTAACAAACTTTCCGGCTTTTGCCGGATTCCGGTCGAACTACTTGTCCTGAGAGAAAATGGTTTTCACCGTCGTGTTCAGCATGTCCTCCATACCCCTAAACTGAACAGCTAATCAACTTCAAATACGACTTTTACTTTTAACAGACTTTCCGGTTTTGGCCGGATTCCGGGCCAACTACTTGTCCGGCACAACAATGGTTTTCACCATCGTGTTCAGCATGTCTTCTTACCTCTAAATCAAACTTCTAATCCACTTCAAGTAAAACTTTTACTTTTAACAAACTTTCCGGTTTTGGCCGGATTCCGGGCGAACTACTTGGCCGATGACAAAATGATTTTCACCATCGTGTTCAGCATGACTTCTTACCCCATAATCGACTATCACAGTATCTGTTTAAAAATATTTAATTTGGCCCTTAATTTAAAGCCCCTCCCCAAACCCTAAATGTGGGGCTACAGAGCCCATCTACGAACTTGACCTTACTCTTGACCCAAAGAATCCTCACACCAAGTTTCATCAAATTATCTCATTCCCTTCGAGAGTTACAGTGCGCACAGACGGACGGACGGAAAGACGGACAGACGGACAACTTTTATGATGTCATAGGTATCCCTCCACTTACGTTTTGGGATCCCAAAAACTTCGACAAAAATAACGAAAGAAAAGGAAAGAAAGAAAGAGCTTGACTTACCCGGTCTGGGACGCCCAACCAAAAAAAAAACAAAAAAAAAAATTTTCGACCAGAATCGCAACTAACTATCCAAACCAAAAAACTAACGAAAACAAGACCGAAGGTGTCGATGGGATCCCAAAAATCTAAGATTTGATCCAGACAATTGGGTCTTGTCTTCGCCAGGTTAATCATCAGAGAAAACCGAGTTCAGATATTCTATCTACCTATCTATCTATACCTCTATAAGCCATATCTATTTTGACGATGCAGACCGAAACTTCCTGCTTTACTACTGCCAAATTTGCGGTTTCGACCGAATTGCGAGCGAAATACTAGTCCAGCAAAAAAAGAAAATTCAGAAACGAAACTGGCGTATCTCCTTATCCCTATAAAGAACATTTCTTCTAGATATACGTTTGGGCTTAACTGGTTAAAAAATATTCCAGAAGAAGGGTTGATTGGAGACATTTGTTCATTTCTACTGAAATAAGGACAGATGCAAAATGGAGCAAAAATCACAGCTTGGAAACACTATCTCGTATCTGGATTGGGTTTTCTGCAGGTAATGTTAACGGAAGTCATACAGATAGGGATGATACTTGATACTCTTCATTCAGGTGTCCTTTAAATAAAACTTTGACTTAAAAAAAAATGCGGGTACAACCGGATTCCGGACTAATTGTATGTCCGGGTAAAAAATGACCATCATATACAGACTCAGTGTCTCTTCTTACTCCTAAATCTATCATCTAATCAACTTGAGATAAAGCTTTTGCTTTTAATATATTTTCCGGTTTTGGCCGTATTACAGGCGAACTAGTTATCCGGCGAGAAAATGGTTCTCACCATCGGGTTCAGCATGTCTTCTTACATTTAATCAAACATTTAATCAACTTCAAATGAAACTGTTACTTCGAACCAACTTTACGGTTTTTGCCGGATTCCGGACGAACTACTTGTCCCGCGAGAAAATGATTTTCACCATCGTGCTCAGAATGTCTTCTTACCCCTAAATTTGAACCCCCTCACCCACGCCCAAATATAGGGCTACAGAGCCCATGTTTCATCAAAATATCCATTCCCTTCGAGAGTTATCGTGCTTATAGACGGACAGACGGACGGACTGACAGACGGGCGGACGGAGCCCAAGTTTCATCAAAATATCCATTCCCTTCGAGAGTTATCGTGCTTATAAACGGACAGACGGACGGACTGACAGACGGACAACTTATTGCGATGTCATAGGCATCCCTCCACTTACGTTTTGGGATCCCAAAAACACATCTTAAACGGCTGAGAATGACGCATCAATGTCATATACAGCAAAACAATGAACCTTTAAATGCTACGAAAATCCAGTAAAACACTACATGACCTTAACTCTTCGATAAACCTTCCCATGCTAAAGGCCCAAAATGTCTAATGCTAAATTTTGATCTACTAGTTACTGCAACTGGCCTACGGATCAGTTGCGAACTCCGAGTTCCGTGTTCATGAAAAGATGACGCACTGGAAAAATACTGAGAAAAGCACTGGGATAAAACTTCATTGTAATGTTTGTACATAAATAAAGCGTCGTAAAACTTACAAAGCCCCGCTAAAGGTAAAATGTGAAGCTCCTGATAGCGGTGTCTTACGGAAATATTACGACCATCGCCAGACAATACTCTTATTGCCATATTCTGTATCACACGTAGAGGAGTAAGGTGGCTTACAAATGCTCACAAATCTGAACAGTCATGCGGTGCTGTAGTACATCACAAAACCCAATGATCGTGTCGCGTATTACGCAGCAGCGCTAGCCGGGGTTGTTATAGTTTGTCAATATCTGAACAACAAGACCAAAGGTTTCGATGGGATCCCAAAAATTCAATATTTGATCCAGTCTTTTCTTCGCCAGATCCACTCTCCGTCAAACTCCTTTACTATTAAATTCAGAAACAGATGAAGGCCAAATAGCTAATCATCTGAGTAAACCAAGTTCAGATATGGATTCACCATGTGTATTTACCCCTAAAAGTCATATCTATTTTGACGAAACAGATCGAAAATTCCTGGCTTACTCCTGCCAATTTTCCGGTCTCGGCCAAATCCAGGACTACTTCTCCGGCGAAAAAATAAAACTAAAAAACCGATTCAGCGGACCTCCTTACACCTTCAATGAATATCTTATTACCTCTTAAAACATACGTGTTTATTGTATGTTTATACATACAATATTTAATTCGATAGCCCACAAATAAGAATATATATAGTTTTTCGAGTGTTTTGCTCGTTTCGTTGTGAATGGGGTGATGTTTTCATAGAGCTGGTCTTTATAGGCCTAAAACGCCTTTATAGGCCAAAATGTTGGTCACCTACACACGTGCTGTGTTATCCAACTTTTCGTTCTCGGCTCAAAAGGTAGGTCTGGAAAGACAATTCAGAACTTGTGTTTTCCAAAAATAGATCATTAGCCTATAGGATTTACAGGCTATTCATCCTATCAAGCGTCAATAAGATTTTTAATGCTCACACAGGCATCAAACAGTCTTATTTTTACTGTAAAATTAATAGTCTTTCGTATAATGCTCGTTTGCTTGAATAGAAAATTATATAAAGCACACTTCTATATTATGCTGTTACGAGCTCCCATACCACGAGCGCAAAAAAATATTCGGAATATTCCCCTGTTTCCTCGATGTTTGCACCGCATCTTAGCCTTCGCCTAGCTAGAATTTTCTGCGTCGCCACTAGACTCATGAACAGTTCGCTGAAGCTTCTCTCGAGAAGCGTACTGGCCGGCGGTACGACGGAGGCCCATCTTTGACGCATGGGAAGGATAGGTCTTGGCATTACTCTTTAGTGTTATTTTGCTCCGGTCGGGGATGTCCATAGTCGCTGTATGGGACCAAAGACGGAGGTTCTATCTGATTATTTGTTCTTGGTCATATCTCGAAGCTCTTGATTTCAGGATACAGATACACCCGTGATGAGTCAGGCGAAGAAAACAACATCTGCATCCATCGCAGAAACAACAAAAAGCCCTCTAGTCCCCTGTGAGACAAACAATCCAGACGCCTCCCATTGTCTTGACAATTATAACTATGTCGACACCACAGTCGTCGGAGAAGGCACAGGAAATGTAACCAACAAGACGCTTACCGAACGGTGAGCCAATACTCTTAACCCTATGGTGTAACCCTTTGAAAACGTTCGGCCCTAGCTTGACTTCTTAGTGAAATTTTACAGACAGGTACCACGATATCTGATAGCAGCGTAACAAGATCTTCAATTTGTCGTTTTTGCAGTTGCCATGGTATCTGATACTACGGTTCAGTGTTGGGAAATACTTGAGTAAAACTACTTAAGTAATTACTTAAGTAAAAAAAAATCTATTACTTGTACTTAAGTAAAAAATAGAAGTACTTAAGGGTACTTAAGTCCTCAAGTACTTTCGTAATAGTGAAGGGCTTTGTTCGGAATCCGGCTGAAACCGGAAAATTTTTAAAAGTAAAAGTTTAATCTGAAGTTGATTAGAGGTTGGATGTAAGGAGACATGCTGAATTCGTTTTTGAGCTTTATTTTCGGACAAGTAGTTCCGGAATTCCGCCAAAACCGGAAAATTGGCAGAAGTAAGGCAGGAAGTTTCGATCTGCTTCGTCAAAACAGATATGACTTAAAAGCGTAAACACACATGCTGAGTCCATATCTGAACTTGGTGTTCTCATATGATTAGCTATTTGGTCTTAATCTGTATCTAAATTTTAATAGTAAAAGTGTTCAAGGAGTCTGGCGAAAACTGGATCTGGCGAAGACAAAACTCAATTGTCTGGACAAATTTGAACTTTCGGCATCCCATCGAAACCTTTGGTCCTGTTCTATTTAGTTGAAGTGTGCATCGTTTGTGTGCGGTTTTATTTGGGGTCTAAGCTACATTAAAAGAAGCTGTAAAGGATTAGTTGAATTTTGCTCGGATTGAAATAATTTTGTCTGCGGCGCTCACTTTCGTTTGTATTGAGTAGATATGTCAGGGTGCCGAGGCTTATCTTCTCTCCAGCGAAACTCGATACGAACGGCATACTCTAATTCCTATTATTATTTGTTTATTCATTTATTACTACAATGGCATTTCCCGTAACGTTTTAGAACTTACAACGTTAATATTTCTTGAGCCAGCCGGTGCTGTGTTTTTAGTCAGTCGTATATTTTGAAGGACTTACCCCCCCCCCCCCCCGCCATGCCCAAGCCCTTCGAACTGCCTCTGATTTCCTATGTCTTCTTGTCACTAGTTTCAAACTCGTAATATTCGTACAACAAATCCAACAGACCGAGTCAGCATGCCAGTCTGCTTCAGCATCTTGATTCAAGATTTCTATATACCTGATCAATAAACTACAGGAATCTTTTCTTTTTGCGGAATTCCTTGCGAACTAATTTTCCGGGGTCAAAATAAATGACGGGGAATCAGTTTGTCTCTCACTCGTGGATCATATCTTAGCTTGAAGTTGAAACCCTCCCCAACCCATGAATGTAGGTCTACAATACCATCTACGAACGACCTGTGCTTCTGACGGAAAGGACCCGTACACAAAGTTTGAACAAGATAGCCACCTAGCTTATTCGAGAGTTATCATAACATAAAGACAGACGGGCAGACACGCTTTACAAAGTTATATAGGTGTCTCGTCATTTCGTTTTGTGATCCCAAAAACTTGATTTGATTACCCATCACATGGTAACTATCTGTTGTTTGGTCGTTGATCTTTTGATCGGGATTTTTTCCAAATCTACCATGATAAGCCTACCTAAATACTTGAGTACTTAAAGGACACCTGAACAATGAAACCATACTTGAACACACCATGGAAAATACATTTACAGACATGGCCACGGAGATCATTCTTCTCCTGAGTGCAACGTTTTCAAAATAGGGATGTTCGTTTCCGGAGATTTGCACATACTGACTCCAAGACGAAAAGCGCAATTCATTCAAATCTTGTACAGCGCTAGCCGGATCGTATTGGAATTTCTTCTAGATATACGCTTGGGCTTAACTGGTCCAAAAATATTCCAGAAGAAGGGTTGATTGGAGACATTTTCATTTCTAAAATTGTTCGGTACTGAAATAAGGACAAATTCAAAGTGGAGCAAAAATCATAGCTTGGAAACACTATTTCGTATTTGGATTGGGTTTTCTGCAGGCAATATTAACGGAGGTCATACAGATAGGGATGGTACTTGGCACTCTTCATTTAGGTGTCCTTTAAGTACCAAAGTACTTTTCCAAAAGTACATATTACTTAAGTAGATTTTTTTAAAAGTACTTAATACTTATACTTAAGTAAAAAATTCCTGGAGTCCATGGTACCTGTACTTAAGTAAAAATTATAAATGCTTGGCATAACACTGCTACGGTTGCGTTGAAAAATGATAATTGTCGAATTCGCGCTGACAGAAGTCACCTCGAAACAAGACCAAAGGTTTCGATGGGATCCCAAAAATTAAATATCTGATCCAGACAAATGGGTCTTGTCTTAGCCAGATCCAGTCATCGCCAGACTCTTTGAACATTTTTACAATTAAAATTCAGAAACAGATTAAGGCCAAATAACTAATCATCTGAGACACATGCCGAGGATCCAGCATGTGTGTTTACCACTATAAGTCATATCTATTTTGACGAAAACTTCCTGCCACTTCCACCAATTTCCCGGTTTCGGCCGAACTCCAGAACTACTTATCCGGCGAAAAAAGAAAGCTCAAAATCGAACTCAGGGTATCTTCTTTCCCCAATAATGAACATCTAATCAACTTCAAATAAAAATTTAACTTATAACAAATTTTCCGACTCCAGCCGGATTCCGGTCGAACTATATGTCCGGGTAAAATATGATTGTCACACACGGATTCAGCATCTCCTCTTACCCCTAAATCGGTTTTCTAATCAACTAGGAATAAAACTTTTACTTCAAACAATTTTCCGGTTTGGCCGGATTCAGGGCGAACTACATGTCCGGGTAGAAAATTGTTTTCACATAAGTGTTCAGCATGTCTTCTTGCCCTAAATCGAACACCTAATCAACTCCAAATAAAACTTTTAATTTTAACAAACTTTCCGGTTTTGGGCCGGATTCCGGGTGAACTACTTGTCCGTCGAGGTCTTCACCATGGTCTTCAGCATGTCTTCCTACCCCTAAATCGAACATCTAATCAACTTCAAATAAAACTTTTACTTTTAACAAACTTTCCGGCTTTGGCCGGATTCCGAGCAAACTACAGGTCCGATGACAAAATGATTTTCACCATCGTGTTCAGCATGTCTTCTTACCCTATAATCAACTATCACATTAGCTGTTTCAAAATATTTTGTTTGCCCCTTAATTTGAACCCCCTCCCTCGAGTTCGTAGATGGGCTACAAAGCCCATCTACGAACTCGACTGGTCGGAAGACCCAACGAGTCCTCGCACCAAGTCTCATCAAAATATCTCATTCCCTTCGAGAGTTACCGTGCTTACAGACGGACGGACGGACGGAAAGACGGACAACTTTTGCGATGTCATAGGTATCCCTCCACTTACGTTTTGGGATCCCAAAAATACTTGCGTCCACTCACACAGCAAGTTCCAAACTTCTTTTTGCACCGATTTGACAAAAGCCTAAAAAACAAAAGCTACGAGCTCATATGGCACTTGTTACGAGTAGGCACGGCTCGGTTATGTCAATGATATATTTAGTGTTTGCTAGGTGTCTTCCCACCAAGTTTCATCTCGATCCCTCCACTAATAGCGTTTTCCAATATTTCCGGTTGCCCCCTCCAGCTCCCCCCAAAAGTCACCGGATCCGGTTCGGATTTTAAGTGGGTCGTCTGAGGCATGAGGTCTTTCCAAATATCAAGTTTCATCGAGATCCGGTCACCCGTTCAAAAGTTATAAATACCTCAAGATTCCGAATTCGCCCTCCCTCCACTCCCCGAATCGGCTCGGTCATGTCAATGATGTATCTAGTGTTTGCTAGGTGTCTTCCCAACAAGTTTCATCTCGATCCCTCCACTCATAGCGTTTCCCAAGATTTCCGGTTTCCCCCTCCAGCTCCCCCCCCCAAAAGTCATCGGATACGGTCCGGATTTTAAGTGGGTCGTCTGAGGCATTAGGTCTTTCCAAATATCAAGTTCCATCGAGATCCGATCACCCGTTCAAAAGTTATAAATATCTCAAGATTCCGGATTCCCCCTCCCTCCACTCCCCCACAGTATCCGAATCGGCTCGGTTATGTCAATGATGTATCTAGTGTTTGCTAGGTGTCTTCCCACCAAGTTTCATCTCGATCCCTCGACTCATAGCGTTTCCCAAGATTTCCGGTTCTCCCTCCAGCCCCCCCCCCACAAGTCACTGGATCCGGTCCGGATTTTAAATCGGTTGTCTGAGGCATGAGGTCTTTCCAAATATCAAGTTTCATCGAGATCCGATCACCCGTTCAAAAGTTATAAATACCTCAAGATTCCAGATTCCCCCTCCCTCTACTCCCCCCACGGTGCTCGGATGGGGGAAGTGACTATTTCCAACTTAATCATTTGGGGTCCCTGATACGCCTGCCAAGTTTTATCGTCCTAGCTTATGTGGAAGTGCCCGAACTAGCAAAACCTGGACAGACCGACGGACGGACAGATATTGCGATCGCTATATGGCACTTGGCCGAAGGGCAAGTGCCATACAAAAAAAAATAAGGACTTTTTCAGATAAAATGATCAGTTCGTACAGTCGGGACCGTGGTATCTAAATATCCGACACCAGATACCACAGTAACTGGCTGGATACTTTTTCACTGCAAAATCGACTTTTTGGGATCCCAAAACATAAGTGGAGGGATACCTATGACATCGCAAAAATGTCCGTCTGTCCGTCCGTCCGTCTGTCTGTAAGCACGATAACTCTCGAAGGGAATGAGATATTTTGATGAAACTTGGTGTGAGGATTTGTTGGGTCAAGGGTAAGGTCAAGTTCGGAGATGGGCTATGTAGCACTAGATTTAGGGGTGGGGGAGGGGGTTCAAATTAAGGACAAACAAAATATTTTTTAAAAGCTAATGTGATAGTCTATTATGGGGTAAGAAGACATGCTGAGCACGATAGTAACAAGACCAAAGGTGTCGATGGGATCCCAAAAATCTAAGATTTGATCCAGACAATTCGGTCTTGTCTTCGCCAGGCTAATCATCAGAGAAAACCGAGTTCAGATATTCTATCTACCTATCGATACCTCTATAAGCCATATATATTTTGACGATATTGACCGAAACTTCCTGCTTTCCTACTGCCAAATTTGAGGTTTCGCCCGAATTCCGAGCGAACTACTAGTCCAGCAAAAAAAGAAAAATTCAGAAACGACGCCGGCGTATCTCCTTATCCCTATAAAGAAATCTAATCAACTTTAAATAAAATTTTGACTTACAAAAAATGCGGGTACAACCGGATTCTGGACTAATTGTATGTCCGGGTAAAAAATGATCATTATATACATGCTCAGCGTCTCTTCTTACCCCTAAATATATCATCTAATCAACTTCAGATAAAGCTTTTACTTTTAACATATTTTCCGGTTTTGGCAGGATTACAGGCGAATTAGTTGTCCGGCGGGAAAATGGTTTTCACCATCGGGTCCAGCATGTCTTCTTACCCATAAATCAAACATTTAATCAACTTCAAATGAAACTGTTACTTTTAACCAACTTTCCGGTTTTGGCCGGATTCCGGACGAACTGCTTGTCCGGCGACAAAATAATTTTCACCATCATGCTCAGCATGTCTTCTTACCTCTACATCAAACATTTAATCAACTTCAAATGAAACTTTTACTTTTAACCAACTTTCCGGTTTTTGCCAGATTCCGGACGAACTACTAGTCCAGCGAGAAAATGGTTTTCACCATCGTGCTCAGCATGTCTTCTTACCCCTATATCAAACATTTAATCAACTTCAAATGAAACTTTTACTTTTAACAAACTTTCCAGTTTTTGCCAGATTCCGGACAAACTACTTGTCCGGCGAGAAAATGATTGTCACCATCGTGCTCAGCATGTCTTCTTACCCCATAATCGACTATCACACTAGCTGTTTAAAAATATTTTGTTTGTCCCTTAAATTTAACCCCCTCCCCCACCCCCAAATATAGGGCTACAGAGCCCATCTACGAACTCGACCTTACCCTTGACCCAAACAATCCTCATACCAAGTTTCAACAAAATATCTCATTCCCTTCGAGAGTTATCGTGCTTACAGACGGACGGAAGGATGGACAGACGGACGGACGGACAACTTTTGCGATGTCATAGGTATCCCTCCACTTACGTTTTGGGATCCCAAAAACCATTTTCTCGCCAGACAAGTAGTTCGTCCGGATTCCGGCAAAAACCGGAAAGTTGGTTAAAAGTAAAAGTTTCATTTGAAGTTGATTAAATGTTCGATTTAGGGGTAAAAAGACATGCTAAACACGATGGTGAAAACCATTTTCTCGCCGGACAACTAGTTCGCCCGGAATCCGGCCAAAACTGGAAAATCTGTTAAAAGCAAAAGTTTGATTAGATGACAGATTAAGGGGTAAGAAGAGAGGCTGAGTCCGTATATGATAATCATCTTTTACCCGGACATATAATTAGTCCGGAATCCCGTTGTAACCGGAAAAGTTTAAGAGTTTTTTTAAAGTTTAAAAGTCAAAGTTTTATTTAAAGTTGATTAGTTGTTCTTTATAGAGATTAGGAGATACGCTGGATTCGTTTCTGAATTTTCTTTTTTTGCTGGACTAATAGTTCGCTCGGAATTCGGGCAAACTAGAAACTTGGCAGAAGTAAAACAGGAAGTCTCGGTCAGTACCGTCAAAATAGACATGGCTTATGGAGGTATATCTCAACTTGGTTTTCTCTGATGATTAGCCTGGCGAAGACTTGATCTGGCAAAGACAAGACCCAATGTGTGAAGCAAATATTAGATTTTTGGGATCCCATCGACACCTTTGGTCTTGTTTGACCATGGTGTCCGATGCTACGTTAACTGCTAACAAGATTTTATACCACAGTATCCGATACAACGGTAACTGCAAACACGATTTTAGACCGTGGTATCAGAATCCAACGAAACTATGTTATAACCGATATTGTTTTATACGATGAATCAACTATCTGTGGACAGCGGAAAAAGGCATTTTAATTCGGTTTTCAGACATATTTAAGCAAATACGTGATGTGTAACTGGACTGTCGGGTCTTGGCCGTTTTCGGTTAAACTTTAAAACCGTCGGATGTGTTGTGTTCCATTGAGAAAATCAGTAAAATCTTCTCAATGGTTTTCTCAAAATCGTTACTGTTACCATGCCTTCGGAACCGCGAGCGGGAAACAAAGATTAAGGGCCCTTGTCCACAGGCTTAGATGCGCAAGGCGTTGGCTTACCTCCGATCTTTGCATTTTGTCAATTTCAGAGCTAACTACGGACTACGCATCTTCGCTGGAATTTTCACGATCATACTTATCATCGCCAGTGTTACTGGTAACACTATAACAATATATGTTAGCCTTCGCTCTCCAAGACTGAAAACGGTAGCTTCGGCGTTTATAATAAGGTAGGATAACAGACTCTTCTTAAAGTCCTCTCCAAACGTGGACATACTAGTGCCAAGAACGAATAATCACCAGAATCTTCGTCTCCCTATCTTTGTGATACGACCATGCGGAGTCGAATAGATCCATTTACCCTGCCGATGCAAACGAGCAGAGGGTAGGAGCTAAGCAGGACATCTCAATTCGTTACCTCTACAAACTACAAACTACAAACAGCTCAACCAGTTTCGAGTAAGAGCAATGAAAAATATTTATGGACGAACTTCTTTCACGCTGATTTGTAAAAAATCCCAGACACATTGCTAATTAATGAATGGTGATCCATCATGCTCACGGACGGAAACTAAGAACCCCGTCGTTGCCGAAGCAAATCCAGGTGGTGAGCAAAAGGGTCAGTCACTTGCTAGTGGCTACCTCGAGGAAGTGAATACTTTACGTGCGTTTTGTTCGGTGTTTCAGGCACTTTCGTCCATTATGTGGTCCTGAGCTTACACTACGAGCTCATATGCCCCTTGTTACGAGTAGGTGGTACAAGAAAGTAGAAGAGAACTTCACAAAACACCCCGCCATCGAAAATGCGGTTCGGACCTAGAATTAGGATATCTACTTTCACTCAAGTCTGAAAAATTCCGACATCACCTCCAAGCTATCGCCAACCTTCCAAGTTTCAACCCAAGAAATCCACTCGCTATGTCCCTAGACGTGCCCAAGGTTTCCGGTACCCCTTCCAACTTCCCATAAAACGCGGCCAATTCTGGTCCGGACTCCTAACTGGATCATCTGAAGCATTTTCTCTTACTACCTATCTTTCACTCGAATCTGAGCATTTTTCGGGGTTTAAAGGTTCAAGGTTTTAATTGCACTTCTTTATAAAAATCATAATAAATAGAGGGTCAAGCTGGGGACACAACACTTCCGATAAATCCCCCCCTCCCCGCCCCACCGTGATTGGGGCCGGTTCGAACCTTAAAATATTTCATCTAGGGCATATGATCTCTGTACCTACCAAGTTTCGTTCAAATCACTCGACTTGTTTGACCCGTATGCGAGCCACACAATTTCCGGGACTATCCGCTTCCAACTTCACCCACCGTGGCTGAATACGACTCGGAAACATAAATGTCGCATCTCTGACTGATCCTCTTCCCGTGCATCAAGTTTGACTGGACTTTCCCCCACACCATGGCCGGATCCTGTCAGGACATCAAATAACAAATCAAGGTCGAATAAACTCGGCACTATCCAACTTGCATTCTATTTTGTCCGCCCGTTTGGCTTTTGTGCATGTCAGAACTTTTCCCAACCCCCATGATGGTCGGATCGGGGAATCGACTGTTCTCAAGTCAGTCTGTTTTGGTCCCTGATACGTCTTCCAAGTTTTATCGTCCTTAGAGCATCAGGAAATTTCGAAGTTGTGGGATCGCCAGAATTAAGCCCCCCCCCCCCCCCCCCCCCCGACTCCCCCAACGATGTATCTGGGACTTGCACTTGTTCTTCCCACCAAGTTTGATCCCGATCCCTCCAAGATTTCCAAGCGTTTCCCAAAATTTCCGATTCCCGCGTCAGGCTCGCACTAAAGTCACCGATCCGATTCGGATTTAAACTGGGTCGTCTGAGACTCGGCGTCTTTCCAAATATCAAGTTCATTAAGATCCAATCACCCGTTACAAATTTATAATACCTCACGATTCAGGATTCCCCCTTCCTCCACTCCTCCCAGGAACATCTGAGACGATAGCTCTTTCGATCTGCCAAGTTTCATTCAAATCCAATCACCCATTCAAAAACTGCCCGTGCCACTAGATTGCGGATTCCCAATCCCTCCACTCCCCTCACGATGGTCGGATCGAGGAAACGACTATTCTCAAGTCAATCTATTCGAGTCTCTGGCAGGCCTACCAAGTTTCATCGTCATAGCACATCAGAACCGAACTCGCGCGCTTACTAAAAATCCGGACCACCCTCACCCCCCCCCCCTAACTCCCGCAAAGTGCCCGAATTCTGTACCTATTGTGTCAATGACGCATCTAGAATGTGTGCTTGTTCTTCCCACCAAGTTCCATCCCAGTCCCTCCACTCTAAGCGTTTCCAAAGATTTCCGGTTCCCCCTCCTACTCCTCCCAATGTCTCCGGATCCCGTCCGTATTAAAATGGGACATTTGATGCACGAGGTCTTTCTAAATATCAATTTTCATTTAAATCCGGTAACCCATTTAACTGCTGAGCTTGCCACAAGATTCCAGATTCCCCATCCCTACACTCCCCACAATGGTCGGATCCAGGAAATGACATTATCAAGTCAATCTGTTCGGGTACCTGACACGCCTGCCAAGTTTCATCGCCCTAGCACATCAGGAAGTACCGAACTTGCACGCTTACCAGAAATCCGGACCACCCTTAACCCCCCCCCCCCCCCCCCCGAACTCCCCCACAGTGCCCGAATTCTGTACCTATTGTGTCAATGACGTATCTAGAACGTGTGCTTGTTCTTCCCACCAAGTTTCATCCCGAACCCTCCACTCTAAGCGTTTCCCAAGATATCCGGTTCCCCCATCCGACTGCCCCCAATATCACGGGATCCGGTCCGGATTTAAAATGAGGCATCTGAGACACGAGGTCTTTCTATATATCAAGTTTAATTAAGATCCGGTCAACCGTTCACAAGTTAACAATATCCCACTTTCCGAATTCCCCCTCCCTCCATCCTCCCACAGATGGTCGAATCGGGTAAATGACTATTCTCAAGTGAACCTGTTCGGGTCCACCTGTTTGGGTCCCGTTCTCGCCTGCCAAGTTTCATCGTCCTAGCATACCAGGAAGTACCGAACTCGCGGGATCGCTAGAAATTCGGATCCCCCAACTCCCCCACAGTGAACGGGTCCGGTCCGGTAATGTCAATCACGTATCTAGGGCGTGTGGTTGTTCCTTCCACCAAGTTTCATCCCGATCTCTCCACTCTAAGCGTTTCCCAAGATATCCGGTTACCCCCTCCGACTGCCCCCAATATCACCGGATCCGGTCCGGATTTAAAATGGGGCATCCGAGGCACGAGGTCTTTCTATATATCAAGTTTAATTAAGATCCGGTCACCTGTTCACAAGTTAACAATACCCCAGTTTCCGAATCCCACCTCCCTCCATCCTCCCCCAGATGGTCGGATCGGGGAAATGACTATTCTCAAGTCAACCTGTTCGGGTCCACCTGTTTGGGTCCCTTTCTCGCCTGCCAAGTTTCATCGTCCTAGCATACCAGGAAGTACCGAAATCACGGGATCACTAGAAATTCGGATCCCCCAATTCCCCCACAGTGAACGGGTCCGGTCCGGTAATGCCGATCACGTATCTAGGGCGTGTGGTTGTTCCTTCCACCAAGTTTCATCCCGATCTCTCGACTCTAGGCGTTTCCCAAGAAGTCCAGTCCCCCCCTCCAACTCCCCCAATGCCTTCACCGGATCCAGATTTGATGTCTGAGACACGGTTTGTATTCTATACATCAAGTTTCATTGTGATCCGATCACCCTTTTGTAAGTTAAAACCAACTTATTCCTCCCTCCAACCCCCCCCCCCCCCCCAGATGGTCGGATCGGGGAAACGACTACTCTCAGGTCAATCTGTTCGGGTCCCTGGCATGCCTGCCAATTTCCATCGTCCTAGCACACCAGGAAGCACCCAACTTGCGGGGTCAGACCCCCCCCCCCCCCAACACCCCCAAATTGAGTGGATCCGGTCCGGTTATGTTAATCATGTATCTAGGATTTGTGCTTGTTCTTTCCACCAAGTTTCATCCCGATCTCTAAGCGTTTTCCAAGATTTCCGTAAGAAAATCGTATGAGAAACAACTCACTCGCAGATCTCACTGATTAACAGATTCAATTTCGATTTTCAATTTATTTAATAATAAAGCAAAACATATCTTTCGTGGGCAGAGCCCAAATACGATGTTTTTGTAGTCATAAATAAAGTCATAAATAAAGATAAAATAAATTGTCAACAGATAATTTAAAAGGAAAAAAAGTAACAAGGCAGAACAATGCTAAAGAGCATTGTACTGCTTTACGAAGCTCGGTACAAAGCTTCGACTGTAGCGCATAGTATTACAGTAGATTGGGGTCAGTTTGGGAACCTTTTCAGCCACTTCTCGGGGACAAAGTATTACGTATAAGAAAAAGACAAAGTATTTGCCAGGCTTGGCCTCCCAGCTATCTGGAATTTCTGTACAGTCAAGCCAGCTCTTCTGGATGTCCATGATAATGATGATAAATAACTTTGTTATCCTTCACATATTCTAGGTGTCCCCTTCGCTTATTTTATACCTCCCAACCACAATTGTATACTGCTTGCTTCTACCTCTACCATTTACATGTTTAAGTGTGTATGTCTTATGTATTTATAGTTTTACTAAACAAAATAATTCCTTTACTAGCCTCTGCATGTCCGACATCGTTAATTCTACTTTGGCATTGCCTTTCTTTGCCGCTAGATACCTCCAGACTAATTCCATAGATGTCACAACCTTCCCAGCACTCTGTATTTTAGTGCCATTTGTGCATTACTACTGTGTCGGAGCTTCACTCTTTTCACTTGGCCTCATCTCAGTTAACAGGTAAGCCACAATTTATCAATGAAAGAAAGCAAAAATGCTATTATAAATTCTTCTTAGTCTTACCAACCCCTTTAGAATCGGGCACCTCGAATTACTTCCTGGTCTTGTTCCACTAGGCCTATTTAAAACAAGAGCTACGAGCTTATATGGCACTTGGCACGAGTAGGTTGTGTGAGAAACGAGGAAATAAATCTGAGCTTTTTTCCGGAAATTCCAGTACCCCCTCACCGAGGTCGGATCCAGTTGGGAACCCAAACACATCATCTACGGCAGCGATTCCCAACCTTTGTCGTATCGCGTACCCCAAGCAAGATTAAGAAACATTTTTTCACGAATCGTTGCTTTAGTATTTTTATGGCACTTGAGCATACTCAAGTGCCATATAGCGATCGTAATTTCTGTCGGTCTGTCTGTCCGTCATTCTGTCGTTCTGTCGGTCTGTTCAGGTTTTGCTAGTTCGGGCACTTCCACACAAGCTAGAACGATGAAACTTCGCAATTATATCAGAGACCCGACCAGATGAACTCACAAATAATCACTTCCCCAATCCGACTTTCCCCGGATCCGGGAGTCCGGAAAATATAAAGCAAAATGTAGCAAAAAGAGCGCTACCCAAATACGGGATCGAACCACGGGCCTTTGCTTCACCAGTCATGTGTTCTACCACAGGGCCACGACTCGATATAATAAGAAGCGAATGCGGGACTTGATACGGTTGGTTAAACTAAACAAATCTCGTGAAACACTTCCCCATAAGCTAGGACAATGAAACTTGGCAGAAATATCAGGGAACCCACCAGATTAACTTGGAAATAATCACTTTCCAGATCCGATCATAGTGGGGGTAGTGGAGGGATGGGAAATCCGGAAACTATTAGCATGCATAACTGCGGAAAGGGTAATCGGACATGCGTGAAACTTGGTATGTGTCAAGGACAAGTGTGTCGGAAATTCAGTTTCAAATCCGGACCAGATTTGATACCTGTGGGGGGGGGGTGCTGGAAGGGGGCACCGGAAATTTCCAGAAACGCTTCCACATAAGCTAGGACAACAAAACTTGGAAGGCATATGAAGGAACCGACCTGGTTAACTTGGAAATAATCATTTCCCCCATCCAGCCATCACGGGGGGAGTGGAGGGATGGAGAATCCGGAAACTAGAATCATACGTAACTTTGGAACGGGTGACCGGACATGCATGAAACTTGACAAGCGTGACGAACAAGTGGCTCAGATTTTCAATTTCAAATCTGGGCCTCGGATGATCAATTTCAAGTTCGGAACGAATCCAATAACTGGGGTGCGGGGGGAGCTGGAAGGGGGGTGGAAGAAATCTCGTGAAACACTTATAGTCGAGAGATTGGGATGGGACTTGGAGGAAAGAACAAGCATAAGCCTCGGCATAAGCCATAGAGACAATGCTAACAAAATACGACCGGATCTTGTCACAGTTGGGGGAGTCTGAGAGGGTTTTCCACAATTCTGTTCATCACGATCTGGGGTACTTCCAAATGTGATATGTCCATGAACTTGGCAGGCTGTGCTATGACCATGAAACTTGGCAGGCATGTTAGGGACAGATTGGCTTAAAAATAGTTCCTCCCCCGGTCCGATCATCGTTGTGGGAGAAACAGTTATCAATGAGTGGAGTAACTATTTCAGATTTAGTAGATCAAGTCGATTTTCTGATGAAATGAATATCAGTAGAGAGATGCGGCCTTGACAACTGCAAACCGTATCTGACAAAACGTGCTAACTGTTCTTACAAGTGCCATATGAGCTTTCAGCTCTTGTTTTATTTTTTATCTTACCAAAATCAGAACGTCCAAAAGACGATATTTCGGCTACTGTCATCAATAAAGCAAATATCTGCATCTGAGATTGCGTACGATGGGTTATCTGACCACTTGTGGGGGACTCCGGTACCCCTTGGGTACACGTACACCGGTTGGGAAAGACTGATCTAGGGCATATGACCTTTTTTTTGTTCCCAAATACCACTCCAATCGCTCCAGGGGTTAAACCCCTAGGTTTAACTTAACCTTAAACCCCTAGGTTTAACTTAACCTTAAAACGCTAGGTTTAACTTAACCTTAAACCCCTAGGTTTAACTTAACCTTAAACCCTCCTAGGCGCGCCAAATAATGCCGCACATCCTCCCACCCTCTTCACCGGGGTCGAATCTCTTTGACCGAACACCTAGGATTTTGAGTCATGTAATTGCATTAATGAATTCATCGAAAGGCCACCATATCTTTCGGAAACAAAAGTCGCAGGCAGACTGCATTCTTATTTCAGGTTCGTGATGGTTGGCTTCCTGGGCACTTACCAGAAAATATACACCCCAAGAAACAGTGCGTATATGATTGGTACAATGTGGTTCGGACTTCTGATTTCCTTCATACCAACATTATCACAAGTATGGGGTAAGTTCATCCTGGATTATACTTATTTGAATGGATCCCCGCGGAAGCAGAAACATAACCGTCCATTTGAAAACTTCGCCCTCATTTGAGCAACAATATATATTACAGAAGGGTCAGGCTTGTTCCCCTACTTCGAACCAAATAGGCAAGCCACGCGAAAAATGAGGAAGAGCAGGATCCCTGTTCTGATCTTCTTATTCCTTAAAAACAAGAGCACTGTTAGGGGGTTGATACCCCCCCCCCCCCGAAACATACTAAAATACTCATTTTTATAGGCTTTTCCCTCTGATTTATGTCTTTTTTGTTCTTCTTTGTGCGACCCGCAGGACCCCCCCCCCCCCCGAAATAAATTCCTGGATACGGGCCTGCCTGTCTGATTAACACGTGAATGTTAGGTTCTATCTTATTTTTGCCGAACTTAACTCGCTAATTATTGTCTTATAAGGAATGACAGGGGAGTTCACGACTCTAGTCAACGTCAAAAATGACGACTTGACACGACAGAGCAGCCTACCCTTATCAGCCCATCTACCTTCGCTCCATCACCAACATAATTTGTGCTGCGCATTCCGCTGCACAAAGCGCAAAATGGTACGAACTGAATTTGTAACAACATTTTCAAAACATTTCTCGACAGTTACATCACAAATTTGTAAAAAAAAAAAATTGAAAAATCAAAGTAAAGTACATGTTTTGGCAGTGTTTTGGGGGCAGTAATCCGTCACTTTAGTGAAGTAAATGAAAAAGTACTTTTCTGACCTAAAAAATGTCATTCGTAAAAAAAGGTGTCACTTTAAGAGAAAAAGTGTCACAGTGTCACCCCCGAAACAAAAAGTGACAGAAAGCACCAAAAGTGTAACACTTAGCAACACTGCTCACCAAGCTAGACAGCAATGCCAACTCGACAAGCTGGACATCATAGTCCACTCAGCAAGGTGGATGGATGCTAACACTTTCGAACACCTAACTGTTCAATGCTAACAACTTGCAATAACTTCAAGGAAGTTTGGGCAGTCATTGTGAACAATCTACTCCACCTAATCTTTTCTTTCCTGTTTCATTAGGTAAGTTTGATTACGATCAAAAGATGCACTACTGCTCAATTGTCCGGGACGAGAACGGCAACACGTCCAAAGATGCATTGGTAGTAATGGGGTTTGTTCTACCATGTGCAGCAATTATTATATCCTATATAGGGATCTTCGTCGTTGTACACAGGTACGTACGATAATGTAAACAGGTATCTTGAAACTTTCGCAAAGAATATCCAAATCGGGTGGCTAGGGCCAGTGGTTCCCAACCGGTGGTACGAGGACCCAAAGAGGTACGCGAGACCCTTGTAAGGGGTACGCGAAGGTACCAAAACCTGTTTAATCTGTATTTTCATGATCTCACAACACTCATTTTTATTGCCCGAAAGCCTAATATTACCGGCAGAGGAATCACTAGCCAAAAGTTTGTATGGGGCAAGATATTTTTTTACCGAGTGGCTGGTAATTTTTGCCTACTGTTTTTCGAAAAAAATAACTGTTTTTAAGAGAAATCGGGGCGCTTCGCGACAACCCGTACCTTTTTACTGACTGGCCGACCACTTAGGGAGAGGGGTGTCTCCAGCCTATGCGTGGTGCCTCTAAATACAAGCCCTAGTGAAATTCAATTAAATAGTATTGATTCGAGAACCTACTGCTGTAAATCTATTCATGTGTCAAATAATAAAGAAGAATCGAAGGCATTTCAAGTAATATTAGTTGCGTTTTTGCTGATACCATGGTATCTGTTACCACGCTAACTGAGTCTGTAATTAGTCGTTTTTGCAGTTATCGTAGTATCTGATACACGGTGCTCTGCAAAAACGACTATGGCCGAAAATGCACTTTTCGTAATCTTCCCACAAGAAAAACAGATATCCAGTTACCCCACTAAGTGTCACCCATGACATAGGAGCCGCCATCCCATCTCAGAGAAAGTCCCAACAGAAGTAGGACGGTCAACAACTTGAGATTACGTGAGGCCTACTTCTGTCGGAGAAGAAGATAACCTTCAGTGATCATATATATACTGGAGATCGGTTTCGATCGTCCAAGCATTGCCTATTCAACCATTCTGTTATACGTTAGTCTATGTTGTAAATAAATAACTAGCTATTTCGTATACCGACTTCGCACCAGCTTTAAGCCCGAGTACCCACTCGCACATCCCTGACAAGTGGTGTCAAAAGCAGGGATTTGTTTACCATACTATAAGTGTTAAGTGTCTGTGAGGCTACAAAATCCTAGTGGAATCGAGTAAGTAAATCATTTTTCTTTATTTGACATTACGAGTTCGGGGGTAAATACAAATTTTAATTAATTTTTTTTTTAATTTTTGTTCCCCAAAATTTTCCTTTAAATTTCTGCCATCTACCGCCGCGGGATTTTTTCATCAAAACCACCAGTGAATTGCTATGGCGAGCCAAACTTTCAACCCCCTTCAAGAGCTTCAAGAACTTACGAACATTAAGAATCTCCCCACCTTCCTGAATAACTTGAGAGACATTCACGAATATACAGCAAACTCAACAATTAACGCAACCCTGCGTCTTGCAAGATTCAGAGTCCCCCAAGAGGTCAAAGCTTTTATAAACGAAAAACTCGCGGCAGCTTCAGCTCAAGACCCGCCAGTTCAAGCTTTTGGATCATTCGACCTCTTGGAAAGTTCCTTCAGAGAAAAATTCAAACTCAGATCTAAGGCCGTCCTCTTAACAGAACAATCACAGCTAATGCAAAGAGACGATGAGACAATAAATGCATTTTGTGACCGTGTTTCAAAACAAATGCGTCTAGTATATGGAAATTCGACAAATGCCGAAGTGCTCGCGATTTTGGATACGGCAAAACTCCAGTCATTTCTAAAGGGAGTGAAAGAAGAAATTTTTAACGGCATAGTGATGCAAAATCCTGACAATTTTGAGGCGGCTAAGATACTGGCTGAAGGCTATGAGCAAGGACTAAGGGCAAAGAGTTTAAGGGGTGGTGGAGAAGGAACAATATCATCAGTGATCGCCGGTGTGAATAACATGACTGTAACGTCGAATCCAAGACCAGCATCATCAAATCAACGTGGGAGGTCGACTACGAGACGAGGCAGAGGGGCTTACTTTAACAAAGGGTTTCAAAATCGAACTCGTAATGACAGTAAAAATGATTCCACTAGAGCGAAATTTTCAAACGATAGAAATTTTTATCCTCCCGCCAATCAGACACAAAGAGGTGCTTCTCAAAGATTTTCTCGTGACAATCGTGTCTTTAACAGTGAAAGGCAATGCTTCCGGGCAGATGACCCTGCTCGTTACCGCGCGCGTTCTCGATCTTTTTCTCGGAATGAACAAAGTAAAAATCGGTCCGCGAGTCGTTCTAGGTCAAAAAGTCGTGTGGATATGCAGTGCTGGACATGTGGCGGAGGTCATCCACAGAGGACCTGTGATTTAAACTTTTAAGCGGAGTGACGGAACAAGACATTCCTGAAGGCACACTCCGAGCACCAAATTCAGACCTTCGAGAGATAAGTGATTTTAATTTGATTAGTAGTTTGAAAGATAACTCTACTGGTAACTATCCTATGTTAGTACGAGTTCGGATTTTTGGAAAAGAACACGATTCCTTTGTTGATTCAGGCGCCGAAGTCTGCCTGATCAAAAAGACATTTTATGATGAGCTTTCGCGAAAAAATAAGCTAACCCTATTCCCGACTGGAAGATTGGAAAGTATTTCAGGAAATGGCATAAGATGTCATGGCCAAGTAAAAATTCCTTTTCGCATAGAAAATCAGAATTTCGGTCAAACATTTGTCGTAGTTGATAAGATTAATATCAAGCAAGACATACTCCTAGGATTAAATTTCCTTTCCGAGTATGACGCGGTTGTCAGATTTAAGACAGGACAGTTAAAGTTCTGCGACAAAGCAGCACAGTTAGCGAGTGTAACTTTAGCTGAAGGCAGTATGAAAAGTCAAAATGAATCAGATTCACCAATTTTGCTTTCTGCATCCTCCACAATCATTATTCCCCCTATGTCCTATGAATTGCATAATGCTAAGACGCTTAGGCCTGTTGATTCTCTAAATGGTGTAGTAACGCCACTTGAAGTCACAGACCCATCCAAGCCACCACTTTCTGGAGCATTGGTCGAGCTGTCATTCACCCAAGCAAGCAAAAATAGAGCACCCTTGTTGATCTACAATCTGACACAGAAACCCATTAGAATTCGCAAACGGGAAATTTTGGCACATTTTGAGCCGAACGTAAGCGTGTTTACGATGACGGATGATCATTCAGAAATTCCTCGTTACAGTACAGATCAAAACAAAGGCGCTAGTTTTTGTGGTCATAGAGATAGTAACATTGAGGGAAAGAGCTTTACACCTCAGAGTGTGGGTGCAGTAAAGAAATTGATTTTGCATGAAGAGGACAAAGAGTACCTCAAAGCGTTTAATTTGTCGACGGTTCCAAATGAATTTCTTGCAGAGGTCCAGTCTATATTGTTGAAATATCGAGATTGCTTTGCTGAAACGCCACTAGATTGTACGAAAACTGATTTACTTAAATGTAAAGTTGACATTATGCCAGGCGAAGATGCAAACTTTTGCATCAAACAGTACCCGATAGCTTTAAAACTTCAACCTGTTGTCAAATTGCATATTCAATCTTTGCTTGAAAACGGGATAATCGAAGAAAATGACGGGACGGCCTCGAGTCCAATTTTGCTAGTCACGAAGAAAAATCCCGATGGCTCAAAACCAAAAGAAATCACTCTAGCTAGCTCTAGATTAGTCCTAGATTTGCGCCACCTCAACTCAATCACAGTACGTTCTAGATACCCACAACCAGATCCCGAATCTGTTCTTTGGAAAATCGGAAATTTTACATCAGAAAAAGATAGCACAATCTATTCTAAATTTGATGTAAATTCCGCATTTCATTCCATTGAAATCGAAGACGATTCCAAGCAATATTTTGGTTTCACTTTTGACGGGAAAAGGTATCAGTACAAACGTATGCCATTTGGTGCTAAGAATGCTAGTCTACTTTTTAGCAGGTTTGCCAATCTTTTACTGAAAGATTTAGATTTTGCGTGCAGCTTCATTGACGACTTCGTCTTAATGGCAAAATCAATGCGTCAACATGTCGACAATCTTGAAAAGTTTTTAGCAACCATGCAACGGCACGGGATAAAGCTTAAAAAGTCGAAAGCTGTATTTTTCAAGAACGAAATTGATTTTATCGGATTCAAGGTTAGCGGTAACTCCATAAAACCGATAGAAGACAAAATACAAGCACTCAGAGACATGCCCAGGCCCAAAGATAAGAAATCTGTCAAATCATTTCTTGGCATGGCTGGTTTTTACCAACGGTTTTACAAGAACTTCCAGAACATAGTTTACCCTCTCAATCTTTTACTTCGTAAAAACGTCTTATTCACTTGGAACGACGAATGTGAGAGAGCTTTCCTAGAAGTAAAACAGAAGTTAACAACAGATTGCGTCTTAAAACATCCGGATCCCAACAAACCTTATGTTTTAATCGTAGATTCTTCTTCTTACGCAATGGGAGCGCAACTCCTACAAAGGCGAGGGGATGGGAAATTGTATATAGTAGCGACTATGTCGAAAACGTTCAAGCCAAGCCAACTGAAATGGTCTGTGACAGAGAAAGAAATGTATGGCATTGTGCAGGCTCTGAGGAAGTTTCATCACATTGTTTTTGCGGCTGAAATTTATCTTTTTACTGATCATCGCCCATTGTTGCATTTGCAAAGTTTCAAGACTGTGAACCAAAAACTGCAAAGATACGCACTAGAAATCGCATCATACTCTCTCTGCATAAGGTACATGCCAGGTAACGCGATGTCAAGTGATTACTTATCGCGTGGGGGATCCCCAGGGTCAAATGCGACCCTCCCCATCCGCTTAGTGGCATCTAGCGGAATAAAAGAGACGTCTCAGCAAACACGGTTTGCACATTTTAGCCCTGAAAATATTTTTTTGCTGCAACGAAAGGACCTTGAATTAAGAACCGTCATAGAATTTCTAGAACAAAAGAAATTTCTAGTAAGTGGAGCGGGTCCACAGAATGATTTCGATGATTTCGTTGTTTCAGCATTTGTAAAGAATCTAAAGACAGATGCGCACCTGTCTTGCCCATCAATTCTCAAGGAAGAGATTGTTGGTAGGGATTCTCAGAGAGAGGCCGCTGCTGATCCGCAGAGGACAGCCGGCTCGAGGCACTTTGGCGGAAAGTTTCCTCGTAAAACAAAATTCAGGGCACAGGAAGTATTCAGTGCACGAGACTTCCTGAATCAGAACCAATTGCGAGGTTCTGATACGAAAAGCGTAGCTTCATGGCTCAAGAAATTTTAAACTCCTTAGCAATAGTTAACGGAATTCTCTATTACTTAGATTCATTAGATGAAAACGGAATCGGTTATCCCTTGAAAGTCGTTCTTCCGGCTAACCTAATCCATCCGGTAATAGATTATTTTCACAAAGACTCGATCATGGGTTCCCATTTAGGATTTGCGAAGGTTCTGGCCAAACTTCGGAAATTTGTACACTTCAAAGATATGTCTTCAACAACTAAAAGACTTGTTTCCCATTGCCATGAATGCCTCCTGATGAAAAAGCCTACGTTTAGGCACATAAGAGCTCCACTACGCGAAAATAACATATGCGATGCGCCAATGCAAATTTTATACGCTGATTCTTTTGGAAAACTCGTCGAAAACGAGTACGGCTATAGACATGTTTTGATTGTCCAGGATGGCTTCACACGTTTCGTGTGGTGCATCCCATTGCCAAACTTACAAGCAGAAACTGTTGTTTCCGCTTTTGTAAATAATGTTTTTGCCACTGCCGGTCTAGCAGAAAAGATAGTAACTGACAACCATGCCTCATTTCGGTCAAAGCTCAATTTGCAGCTTTGCGAAGCTTTTGGAATCAAGAAACAGTTTATACTAGCGTATAGACCTTGTTCGGATTTAGCGGAAACGTCCGTTAAAGCCATAAGCAAAATGTTGTCCACTTATGTTGCTGGTAAACAATGCGCATGGCCAGAATTTCTTAGTTTCGTGGCATTGTGCTACAACACAAGCGTTCACTCTACCACGGGTTTTACGCCTTTCGAGCTTTTCTACGGCCGTCCGCCAGTGTTGCCAGCTAACATAGTTTTTGACCAACCCTCGATTGTCAAATATCACAACTATGAGACTTACTTCAGAACAGTAATGGAAAATATGTTCAAGGCCTATGAACTAGTTCGACGAAATGACAAAAAGAATAAGACTGACTACAAAAAACAGTATGATAAGAAGGGCTATGTCCAAGAAATCAAAGTCGATGACTATGTCTACGTCGAAGAAGTTCGCCTTCAACCGGGAAATAAAAGATTTGCCCCAAAGTTCCATGGTCCTTGGATTGTCCTACGGGTTTACCCAAACCAACCCGACATTTTTGTTTTGCAACACAGCCAAACAGCAAAACAAATCAAAAAGCACAGAAATTCTTTGAAGGTCGTTCCTGATAGAACTCTGTGGGAAAACATCAACGAAAGAAAGACTATAGCGATAGAGCCAAAGACATCACGCTCGCCTAGCTCTAACCTTTTCGTCCCAGTTTCTTCCCCCGTGATTAATCAACATCATCAGCAACCAGACGCTTCGTGCTACGACACTCCAAGTTCTCCTAGTTCTAGTCAAGCAAACGCAAGTTCAGATAGCACAAATTCTGAGCAACTTCCTGAGCAAAACCCAGTCGAGTCTGACTCCGAACTGCTGAATTCGAGCCACCAATCATCTCATTTTGGCACGCCTACTCTAGCATCATCACCCGCTTTACCTAGCACTGATGCTACGACTAGGTCTAGTCAGAGTTCTAGCTCTCAGCAGTCACAATTTGACTGGAACCCATAAAGAAATAGCACTAGTTCCCCCGTTGTTCCCCAACAGGTAACACCTGGAACCAGTTTCCAGACGCAACCTGCACTGGACAGAGGGAACGAACGCTACAGCCTCAGAAAGAACCTCAAGCAACGATTCACTAATTTGAAATTTTAGTTGCAGCCATCATGAATTCGCTGCTACTCCTAGTTGGGCTGATCACATTCTTGACAACGAGAGGAGCTACAGACTCCAAGCTACAATATGGAATGCTGTATCGGAAATTACCGCAGCGTCTGAAGATCTCCAGCGCCGTTTGGACCATTGCATGCAAGATTGACACTGGATCTTTAGACAGGACTGTAGCTGAGCTGAACAACCAGGTCATGAACATAAACAATATTTCTATTGTGGATAACATCAAATTCTTCGAAAATGATATCCAGATTACCAAAGAAGAAAGAGAGAACAACAAAGATATAATCAAAACTGGAATAAAGGATGGATTGCAAAAGAGATATTTAATTTTCAAAAGAGAGATTGAAGAACTTAGAAAAGAATTAGATTCAATTCACTTTTTGGTGAATCAAGACAGTCCGAATCGTAAGAAACGGGCTGATTCGCTTTCTGATTGGCTGGGGGAAGGTTTTTCATTCCTTTTTGGTGTAGCAACTAGATCGAAAGTCAATGCTATTGCTGATCAATTAGGTAATATGACAAGCAAAGTTAAACAACTGGAATCAATCAATTCTCTCCAAGCTTCGATCATTCATGACATTCCGGCAATGATTTATAAGATTAATAATGACACTTTGGACGAGATTACAGAAACTTTAAATAAATTCCAAACTGGCTTAATGAAAAGTCAAATCAGCTTTGCTTGGAAGCTACCGGTTATACTGTCCGATATTCATTCATACCTAGAAGCAACTCTGGACACTGTACGCGGTAGCATATCAAGATACAGAGCGAATTTGAACAAATTATACCGTGACTTTATTTCATTAAGTAGCAACAAGTTTCCAATGAATCTTATCCCGTCAACGAAGCTTGTAGAGATCTTGAAGGAACTGAAGATTAAGTTACCAAACAACCTAGATTTCGCACTTTCGATTAAAGATGTATGGTCATATTTTGAGCACGTGAAATGCTTCATGCATCCTAAAAACGGCTTCATCTTAGTAACGTGCGACATTCCTTTGGTAACAAAATCGTCAAGTTTTTACTCTGTTTACAACGTTAAGAGTTTTCCTTCGCTCCTATTCCCAGATTCACAAAACTTCACCCTTTCAATCCCTTCATCTCCATGGTTCGCAGTAAGCGATGACCACCAGTTCTACCTAAGTCTTAATGACGAACATATGTCTCATACGATTACGACTAGCAGTGACATAATCACAACATCAAATTTTCTTGTCTATAAGTCATCCAGCCCCTGCTGTAATTATGCAGCATGGCTAGGATCCCCTTCGTTAGTACAGCAACTATGCGAAAAGAAAATTGTGTCACTGTCAAAGTCGATCGTAGAAAATATTTCACCAGAAGAAGTTGTTATTTCTACTCCACATCCAGAATTGCTAACGATAACATGCCCAATGTCGAATGAAGTAGATACTCAAACTAGTCATACGATCAAAAATATCAGTATTGGTACATACTTTATCGAGACTAAAGACTATTGTAACATCTACAGTTCGAATTTTATTCTGAAAGCAAGTTTTCACAGAAAATCTTCGATTGAGATTTCTATTCCATTTCCGAATATCACGATTTCCGAAATAAAATATGACCTAAATTCGGTAATGAATGATCTAACAGAAAACCAAAAATCGGAAGTAAGGGCTACCATCGACAGAAAGAGGCTAGCCCAAAACATTGAGAAAGATTTCACGGTTCAAATGTCACTGACAGACGTTGAAAACTCAATTCGTAGTAACTTGCCACTTTTCCAATCGTCAAGTCAAGATTTTTCGGGGAATTTTAACGCACGTGAATATTTGTATATTACTATTTTTACAGTTCTATTAATTTCACAAGTCGTGTTTGCGTATTTTTTGCTCGTGTTGTACAAAAATCTGAATCGTCTAATTGGTGCATCTGTTTCTAGTAACATTGCAATGGAGTCTGTCGTCAGGAATGCAAGTCACATGCAGTACCAAAGCGTCCCCACCGCGCCACAATCATGTCCTTCACAGCATGCATATCCACAACTGTAAAGACCATCGACGACAGACTTCGTAGTGCTTCATTTTTTCGATGCTTGAACGACCGAAACCGCGGATGGCGCTCCAGCTACAAATCACCCAAACGGGCGCACCGATGAAAGCAAACGTCATACGCAGCAGCTTTGGATGAGCCACAATTAGTGAAAATACTGCGTATTTTTCATCATCGGGGGAGGTATGTCACCCATGACATAGGAGCCGCCATCCCATCTCAGAGAAAGTCCCAACAGAAGTAGGACGGTCAACAACTTGAGATTACGTGAGGCCTACTTCTGTCGGAGAAGAAGATAACCTTCAGTGATCATATATATACTGGAGATCGGTTTCGATCGTCCAAGCATTGCCTATTCAACCATTCTGTTATACGTTAGTCTATGTTGTAAATAAATAACTAGCTATTTCGTATACCGACTTCGCACCAGCTTTAAGCCCGAGTACCCACTCGCACATCCCTGACACTAAGTGCTAAACTTCTTTCTCACCAATCTGACAAAATTTGATGAAAGCGAGATGGCTTTTCAGATACCACGATAACTGCAAAAACGATTTAGATGTGGTATCAGATACCATGGTATCTGCAAAAATGCAACTATTGTCATTCAGGTCGCGAACTAACCAACGAAAACGCTGCGATCCAGCTTGATGAAAGCACGTATGTGTCACAGGAAGCTCAGATGACAGTAAGAGTCTGTTATCGAGATTCTGACATAAAAGAAAATGTTGTTTTGCGAAACCTCCGGCCGAAGACAGCATGAAACAAGACCAAAGGTTTCTATGGGATCCCTAACATTTGATTCAAACAATTGGGTGATGTCTTCGCCATTCAGTCTTCGTCAGATTCCTTGAATATTGTTACTGTTAAAATAAAGTTCAAGAATCGATTTAGCATGTCTCCTTGCCCCGATACCAAATCTCCAATCGATTTCAGAAACAATTTTGAGCTTCAACCAAATTTCCAGTTTAAGCCGAACTCGTGATAAACCATTTGTCCAGCAAGAAAACTAAGTTCAGATATGAACTCCTTACGCCCTCAATGAATTTCTTATTAGCTTATAAAACATACATATTTTTACCGTAAATTCGAAACCCCTCCTCTGCCTCTAAAGATAGGACGAAAGGACGCATCTAAGAACTTGACCTGTACTTCACCAGTGAATCCTCATTGAACAACATCCTCGCTTGAACAACATATTTAATCGTTTGAACATTACCGTATATATCAACCAATTCGACCTTTACACTAGATCTCTTCGATGTCCATAGAATAAACAAATGAATGTCGTCATCCACGCACAGAGATATACTGGTTTGTGAATAAAGGGGTAGGGACTGCTATAGCCGAAAATTGGACGACAAATTTTGTGTCCGGTTTTCGCCGGATTCCGGGTGAACTACTTGTCCGGCAAGAAAATAACTTTCAAACTCCGATTCACCATGTCTCCTTCCGTCTAAATCAACTATCTCAATTGCTATTAAAAAAAAAAAAAAATTGGCCCCTTAATTTGAAACCCCATCCCTCACCCCTAAATGTACGGCTACAGAGCCGATCTACGAACTCGACCTTATCCTTGACCCAAAGAATCCTTACACCAAGTTTCATCAAAATATCTCATTCCCTTCGAGAGTTATCGTGCTAACAGACGGACAACTTTTGCAATGTCATACGTATCCCTCCACTTACGTTTTGGAATCCCAAAAAACTATTCGTTTGACTGTTATTTATCAGTTTGCAGTGAAACGGTAGAACTTTATGAATGGATTCAAAATCCATTTAGTGGAAACAAGATGTCAAGCTCCGCTAAAAATGTGATGACTGTAAAAAAAATGTTGCCGTTAGTGACATCGAGCCGAGCTTTGACAAAACTTTTGCTACAACGCAGCCTCAAATGTCTCGTTGATTTTGTTCATATTTTTACACCTGTATGCCTTATCATGTATGACATATCATATATGACGCAACCTTTTCGAACCTTGTTTAGGGGTACGTGGTATGGAAAAGGTTGGGAAACACAGGCTTAGGCTATATCACTTTGTGCCAAAGCCTGTTATAAATCTAATCTGAGCTTTAGGTCCTACTCCTACTACTCTTGTGGCTGTCTAGAAACTTAGAAACCTCAGAACTACGGTAGTTTTAACGATTATTTAACCCCAGATCGTGCAGTTTTTGGGTAAAAGATAAAATGAAACCTTAGACACCCACTCGGTCTTAAGCATTGTTCAAACAGTAACAAGTAACAAGCTGCATAGCGCAATACCTGATGTTTACGTCTTAATACACACCCTTGTTCAAATTGAAAGTAAAAAATCTATCAATACAAGGTTCATTGTTGCCACACTGACACAATTTGTCGAGCTTCATCCGACTTTTGCTTAATCAGTATCGAAATTTCGCCAGCGGCGCTTTAACTTGGCCCGGGTACAGCCGTTATTAACGTTGTCGCTTTGCAGCAACTGCGCTTTTTGTCGGCACATTTTTCCAGTCCCGTTGGGAAAACAGGATGTCCCCCAAAGGTAAAAAGCTAGTGACGGCGTATCCCTGGAAAAACAGAAGTGGAAGAGTGTGAAATCCTACCAAATTTTCTCTTTTTTAAACTTGATGTTGTACTTTCTATGCAACTTTTTACATTGTAGCTTCTTGAAGGCAAATCACGGGGGTTTAGAAAACTCGGTAAAAATCAGGTACCGATTCGGTCAATTTTACCAGGTCCAACTCCGGCCCCAATGAAGAAAAGCTCGGATATTCGCCAAAGCTGGCGAGTAGAAAATATGAATAATAGGTCTACAACTGACCAATATCTAGACAATACACATTCATAGATTATACATTCAATTAATTTTAAAAGGTTACACTAGCCTAAATGAATGACTACCTTAAACTTGAAGCAAAATATGGTCATCAATACATCAACGCAACGCATCAGAAAAAGTGTGCTTTATGGTAAAACTTTTTGAAAAAAATATTTCTCGTTTCTTTTTCAAAATATCAATGTTTTCTTTTTACCCCATTGATATTTGGGGGTAAAAACAATTTGTGAACAAATGGGCAATTTGGCAATTGTAAAAAACTGTGTTCTTTTGAAGAAAAGTTGTTACTTGAACTTCCAACAAAGTAGAACTTTAGTACTTCCCGTGGCAACTGGCGACGCTGCTCTTTCCTCGGACCGCTGGCGAAGCAAGCGATCTGATTGGCTCTGCATAAGACAAATTGGAAGCAGAATATATTTTCCTTAAAGCCAGGCGTCACCTTCCCGACTCGCAGATGTCCATGGCTTTCGCATAGTGAAGCCAACCCTGATTTTCATGAGAATGACAGTAATTTTGCTATTCTTCAATAGTTGAATGAAGCTACAACGTAAAAAGTTGCAGAGTATATAAAAACAAGTCTAAAGATAAAAATTGTCGTGTTTCAGGCTTTTCCGCTTCTGTTTTTTTTTTTTTTTATAGACCGTCACTAGCCATTTACCTTTGGAAGACCTTTCCAGTTTCGCCATCAGGACTTGAAATAATCGCAAAAACGGCACTGCTGCATAGCAACGTCGCTAAAGGCTGTACCCAGGATTAATTAACGTGCAGCATGCAAAGTTTTTTTTAATCCGTCTTTTGTTTTAGCAACATTTAACTACTTCCCATGCAAAGTCTAGCTTTTAACTTGGTTCAAGCCCCCCAAAATTCCAAGCCTCAAACGCCAATTAAATGACACACCCTTTGTCTAACTAGTGAAGACCGCGAAATGCGCCACAGGCGAAATTTTGTGGAAACACTGATAATAAAAGTGCCGTTTTGCGACCCCGAAACTACGTATTAAAAGTGCGAACACGCGATCAGGATTTCCAGGCCTGATTTCCTCCACTTTCATCATCAAGTTGCAAAAAGTTCAACTTTTCCACATGGAAGCGACGATGGTGCCGAAAATCCGGACAGGAATTCCAGTCCGGGAGCTGCCGATTTTCATCGTGTGTTCGCACTATAAACCCAGATCTGTCTGGCGAAAGGAAAGGGGCGATCCATGGTAAAGTAGATACGAAGTACAATTGTTCAGAATTTAGAGCAAACAAAAGTAGGCTAGTTTTCACGTCAAGAGACGTGCTTCTTCCTGAAGTTCTGCAATCCTAAGAAGTAAAAAAAATGAACAGCAACCAGCTGAAGCTACCGTAAATGGTAAAGAACGAGAGCTAAATAAATCCACTTAAATAAAGGAACTCAGTAACTGGGTTGAAGCAAATAATGATTTCGTATTTTACCGAAAAACTAACTAAAAAAATAAGGAACAGATCGAGAGCGGTATAACAACCGAATTTCGTATAAAACTCTTGTTAGGACCATTTAAAACAACCGAATTCGGCAAGTCTAGCAACAGAAACCGTATTGGGTAACGAATCACAACCAAATGAATCTCACCAAATTTAATTATGAAATGGACCGACCGAATGCGACCGAATTACCGAATTCGGTAAAGAATGAGACCAAATAAACAGGATAAATCACGGAATGTACGCAGGGACGGACCGAATGCGGCGAAATCGATGCGGGCTCAATAAAAGTTGGATGAATTACTGAATTTGGTGATTCACGAATCAGATCCAAAGGAATCTGATTAATGACCGAATTATGAAATGTACTGACCGAATGCGATAGAACAGATACGGACTTGAGAAAAGTCCAGTAAATTACCGAATTCGCTGACGAATGACACCAAATGAACAGGTCAAATCACCGAATTTACGAAGGGACGGACCGAATGTGGTGAAATCGAATCAGAGTGAACAAGAGGGCTTACCGACGAAACGTCCCCATGACAAAACGTCCCCTGGCGAAATGTCCCCGTGACAAAACATCTCCGTGACAAAATGTCCCCGTCACATAACGTCCCCGTGACAAATCGACCCCGTGTCAAAATATCCCCACGGCAAAACGTCCCCTTGGCGAAAGGTCCCCAAGCATAGATTTTTAAGTTCGCTTCGCTTCAGGTGCATGATCGGGGTAAAACAACTTCAGAGTGTGCATTACAGATGTGGGAACGTTCCTTATAAGCAGGAAAGATCGGACATAGGACAGGTTGCTTTATAAATGTACTGTTTTCAGTTAAAATGTGTAGTCTAAAATGCCTGCAACTGACTCTTAACTGAACAGTTCTAGGTCGTTTGTAGCAACATGCACAATCTGAGGAGCCCCAATATGCTCCTCAGAGAAAGGGGAAGCCCGCTGTGGCTCAAAGAGGGTCACACAACGAAAAGACAAAAATAAGCGTAGTGCCGTTATGCTGGATAAAAATGCCAGGGAAGCGAGGAAAGAAAAGCGGATGGAACGATTAATTATCTATTAGTTAGGTAGAGAGACAAGTAAATCTCGGTTAGACGGGTTTGATCCTTTAAAGGATCAATGACGAAGATTTTTCATCTGATTCAGATGGTGACCCCAAAGACAAGGCTTGGGTGTCAGGCAAGGATGGCTCAAGCTCGGACAGTGACGGGGAAACTCCCAATCAGGAAAGTTTTATTGAAGTAGACATTAACGCTCCTGATCCAACTGATGCAACTGTTCCAGAAGCAACTGCCACAGAACTGGATGTTGTTGGTGATCAGGCATCAGTTGAAAGAAGGAACACAGAAGAACATCCCGAAAGAAAGAAAGAGACCTATCTTGACATGAAAAAGAAACGTGCTGCTGGACAAGAATACACAGCACAGAAAACACAAAAAGTTGTTCCCGCAAAAGAACTAATGGAATTCAGTTGCAAATGCAAACTTGAGTACAAAACTATTGATCAATATGCTCGAAAAGCTATTTTCGAAAGCTTCTGGCTGCTAGGCAAGGAGTTAGGCTCCATGGAGTCATAGAGACGGTTTGTTTTGAAGTGTGTGACGAAGAAGCCAGTTGGTCGGAGAACGACAAAGCAAACTGCTGACACTATCCAGGGAAACAGAAAATGGGCCTACGAGGCCGGTGTGGAAAGGCTGCAAGTGAAATGGAATTCGATAAAGTGGCTCAGCTACTCGACTGAGCGACCAACCGAGATCCATTTCAGGTACGACTACGATTCTGACTTTTCAGTCATAAAAGAACGATCGCGACATAGAATGACACCCAACAAAAGCTCCTTGCAGCTTGTCAGTGCATACAAGGGACCGATTCCTCTTCCCCCAGCGAAATACAAAGATCTGATGGACTTATGCCTATGCCATACTCTTGTAATCCCAAGGACTTTCCACGAGTACTACGCCGCTCTTCCTTCATCGGAATCAACCAGGGACGCCTTGGATGAGTCAGACGTCAAAGAAGAGGATCCGGAAGATCTTTACGTGTATCCGTTCCAGTTTGAGTTCCTTTTATTCTGTTAGCTGAATTAACAAAAGCAAAAACTTGAATCCCGTTGCAATTTATATGTTTGTATTAAAACTCTTATCTGACATCAGGCTAAAATTTCTGTTACGAGTAGATGTCGTATCTGCCTTGTAGGCCAATCGGTTTAACTTAGCAAAAACCTCTGTTAACCAGCCGAAAGGCATTATTTTACATACCCAAAGTTTGACTGAACACACATTTCCCTGCTGATCCTCCCTTTCAAACAGCTTAGCAAACAGTAGTGTGAAAATGTCAGTTACGACCTTTAGGCGTAAGAGCGACATTTCAAAAAAAGAATAACATAATCATCTGTAAGGAAGATCTAGTTACTTCTTTGCATCATTATTCATTCATTAGTCAAACAGAATAACTAGCGAATCAGAAGTCTACATGTTAAACTGAACAGCAAACTCTGTTCATAGTTGCTACTTTTGTCCCGTTTTTTGCTGAAAGAGATAGCAGGCCCTTCTCCCAAGACCTCTGTCCTTCTTACCTAATTCGACCATTCTTGGTAGAGGAGTCTAGCACCATTCTCCTGAGCAGATTGTCTACTCAATTTGGAGTTGCCAATCTCAATTCTTCACATGCCTGTACCTAACTGGTTTGAAAAGACAAGGAATTGGTTAAATATCAAAAGCATTAAGGATTAAGCACTTGTTGCAAAAAATGGGAAAAAGGTAGTTTTTGAAAATAGGTACAAAAACGACTTGTGGCACATTCATCAGTTTACCATATCCCAAAGATTGGATATCCCCACAGTTTGGATAAGCCTACACAAAATACTAACTAGGCTATATGAGATGCTCGGGCAAACCTAGAACACACCACCCCACAGAATAAGTTTCAAATTGTTATTTCCTTAATTGTGTTATTCCATCAACATTTTTTTTATGTTTTTTGTGTACCCAAACATTTGAGATAACCTAGTAACTGGCATTTGACCATTCCCATATGCCACATCATACGAATCTGAGCTGCAAGGCATAGGGCATAGGCACAGGCTACAAGAAGGTTATCTGACCTCACTTTTAGACAACCTAAAAATATCCCACAAAATTGCTAAAATGAAATTTCCATGCTGTCTTGACAGTCAATGGGCAAAGTCTGATTTTTTTTATTTTTCTTACAGTTAATCTGAATAGTCAAATTATATGCCTTTTCTTTGTTTTAAAATTGCTTCAAACAGTGATTTTCTGGTTATGAACTTTGCCACTTTGGTAAATGTACCTTTTTCATCACTTTGTAAATCACAGCAAGGGATTCCAGCTCAGGTGAGAATGAGGTGATTATTGTCTGAAATGAAAATATATTTAACTCAAAATACTGAAGTAATATTTAGTTTCCCAACACGGAAATCATTACATTAGCTTCAGTGTACAGTGTAGTATTTCTATCATCTTAGATTTTTTTGGCAGCAGTGAAGGAATTAGAAAAGGCAGCAGGGAATTTCTTTTATGGAAGTTCGAAATTTTTTATTCAAACAATGTTTACAACGGATACGTCAGCTCTGATTTTTCATCAGCGATATTTCGACCCTTCTTGGCAAGGGTCCTCGTCAGGCTGTCAATCTTCTTGTTCAACTTCGGGGAAGGAAACAAACCTGTAAAAAAGTAAACAAGTAGCCTACCTGTAAACAAGTCAGCTTGGGCTCAAAGAATATTTAAGTTCGAAATCTTGTTTAATGTTGGGACCGTACCTCTCCTGTCTACCAAATAAATCTATAAGAATATATGGCATAGGTACATTCCAAACTGTGGGCATCCTCATTCTTTGACATGGCCTATCAAAAATTCTATAAGTTTGTCTGGAAAATGTCTCACAGGTTTTGTTCTACAAGAATTTCTTACTTCCTTTTCCTGCAGTCGCCACTAGCATCTATTCTGCTAGAAGGTCCAGGATCGAACAAGCAAATTGAAAAGAATCTTCTTAGAATCATCATAAATATACACATCACTGACACACTTTAAACAAACGAAGTTAAGAACAATAAGTAGGACAAATACAACATCACTCTCTCAAAAACACGCGGCTGTTAACTTTTAAAAATAGCTCCTTCGGTGATAATGCAGAAATACATCCTAGAGCTCTTGTCAGTTTTCGCACAGACTTGCACCATACCCGACGAAAACGGAGTTTGTGAGGAAAAAATTTAACATTAGGAAGTATAGGACTTTCGACTTTGAGACTAAATTACCTTCCCTTGACAGCCACTTTGAGCCAGCAAATCGCAGGATCGTTAATCTGGCTCCTTCTTGTTGGAATAATAGCTGCGTTTTTGCATTCCTGTGGACTGTAGCCGTAGCAGTTAGCGTGTGTGCTAATAAGGCGTTTTTGCACGCTTTTTGCCGTAGACTTTGGCCTGTGGGTTCGAATAGCAAAAACGCCTTTGGCGGGAAATTTTAAACTCTGAAATAAAAACAGCTTAACAGCTTACTTCCTGGTGTTAAGCTAGTGTGTTAACTAGCCCAGTGTGCTCTTCTGGGCACACCACAACCTACAGCTAAAAAAGTTCCGGACCCACTATACAAAAAAAATTCCCCGAATACAGAGAGTTGACAAGCAAACAACAGTCATTCACAATACTTACATTTAACTTTGAAAAAATCATTTTTGTATTCCAGAATTTCTAGATACTCAGCATCCTCCATTTTTATGGCACTTGCCCTTTGGCCGAGTGCCATATAGCGATCGCAATTTCTGTCCGTCCGTCGGTCGGTCGGTCGGACGGGCAGTCCCGGTTTTGCTAGTCGGGCACTTCTAAACAAGCTAGGACGATGAAGCTTGGCAGGCATACCAGGGACCCGACCAGAATAACTTAGAAATAATCACTTCCCGATCCGACTTTCCCAGGATCCGAGAGTCTGGAAACTAGGAACAAGGATAGCAAAAGGGTAATGGGCTGATGCGGTAACGATCCGACGTCTTCTTTCACGGAGGCCTGACACTCTAGCTCACTGCGCTATTGACCCTTGTATTTAGAACCGAGTGGAGGAAAAGGTACAGTTTAAGGATTTTAACAAATACTAAACTAAGCTTTTAGGCGTATTCTCGCCGTTCCTCCAGGACTCCTCGGGGAATCGAAGGAAACGGCGAGGATAGAGGGAGCCACTCCACGCGGACTCCCCGTACAAAAAGAGCGAGAACACGGGGAATGTTTCCAAAATGGATTTTTTTCGAAAAAAAAATACGCAGTTGACGAGATTAGTCTGGATCCAATTTATTTTTGTTTTTTGTTTATTTTGATTGTTTCAATTAATTGTACATTGCACCAACACCAGCAAAAATTGATTCCCCTCCGAATCTGAAAGGGAGTCCTTTTTTATGATGATGATGATAAACGGAGCATTTCCCGTCAGTGAGGACCCGCGAGAATACGGGGAGTGAGTCCCCGGGACAAACAAAAATGCAGGGACTCCTAGGGGAACGGCGAGAATGCACCTTTTATCTGATTGTGTTCTGTTTTTCCCAAGAAAGTAAGCTACTTCTGTCCTGCTTATATTTTGATACAGTTCCAGATTGGGGCTCCAAAACCAAATTAACTTGGAAATAATCACTTCCAAGATCCGGCCATAGTGGGGGGAGTGGAGGGATGGGGAATCCAGGATCTATTGATATGCACAACTTTAGAACGGTTGATCGGACGTGAATGAAACTTGACAAGTGTCAAGAACAAGTGTCTCAGATGATCAATTTCAAGTCTGGAACGAATCCGATAACTGGGGGGGGGGGAGGTGGATGGGGGGGGGGACGGAAATCTCGTGAAAAGCTATAGAAATAAAATTCATGAAAAATCTCAATAAATAGAATTCCAGGCTTATTTTCGTACCATTATGTGCAAAAGAGATCCTCAGTTTTAAGTCTATATGCTTGAAAAAGTAGTTAACTTTATTGTTTAGACACTATTTTGCTGCTTTATTTGAATTTCCCGCCCGAATCGAGCCACAAAATCGACAATCACCTCGCCAGTTGTTTTTCGAATTTGAGCCACAAAGCGAGCCACGTAAGTCTTGTTGGTCGCGGAAACACAGTTGTGGGCCGCACAAAACACCGTGGAAACACTCTTTTCGAGCCACAATCGACCCACAAACTGTTTGTGGGAGCACGGAAAAATGCCATTAGAGTCGAGAAATCGGGATGGGACTTGGCAGGAAAGAACAAGCATAAGCTGTGGAGAAAATGTTGACAATACAGGACCGGGTCATGTCACAGTTGGGGGAGTTGGAGAGGGTTTTCCACAATTTCTGTGATCACGAGTTGGGTTACTTCCGAATGTGCTATGATCATGAAACTTGGCCCGCTGTGCTATGACCACGAAACTTGGCAGGCATGTCAGGGACTCTATCAGATTGGCTTAAAAATAGTCCCTCCCCTGATCCGATCATCGTTGTGGGAGGAACAGTTGTCAGTGAGTGAAATAACCGTTTCAGATTTACGAGATCAAGCCCATTTTCTGTTGAGATGAGTATCGGGAGAGAGCCAGCCTTGACAACTGCAAACCGTATCTGACAAACATGCTAACTGTTCTTACAAGTGCCATATGAGCTTTCAGCTTCTGTTGAAAGGAACCACAGGCTAAGGCCAAGGACAACGGCATCAAGAAGGTCTTTGGTCGTAGCCTGTGGATTTTGTTCTTTAGCGGTTGGACTGAGGAGTAAAAACGCCTTAGAAGCAGACAGGCTACAGGGAAAGGTTTGCCAAAACACCTTATAAGCACAGCTGCTACTCACAGGCGTGCTGTAAGGCATGCAAAAACGCAGCTAATATAACTTTCATAAATGAGTGTGCGTTCTGATCAGACTTTGAAGGCGTCAAAGTTTGTAAGCAAAGACGGAGTCTCGTCCTACTGGTCAATTATGACACATTTTTTCAAATCCGCGTCATCGCCGACCAACAGGACGAGAGACTCCGTCTTTGTTTACAAACTTTGAAGCCTTCAAACTTTCATAAAAAAGAACATTCTTTAGCAAAAGTTTGATTATATCACGGACCCATAAATTTCCTGTAATGTCTCATTACAGGAAATTTATGGGTCTCTGATTATATCAGCAAGACGAAGCCAGATTAACGATTCTGCAATTTGTTGGCTGAAAGTGGCTATCAAAGGCCGGTAATCTAGTCTCAAAGTCTAAAGTCCCATACCTCGTAATGTTAAATTTTTGTTATGACGATCCCGTGCGGATGGTTTAGAAATATCTGTTTCCTTCGGTTAGGGTGCAATCTCTTTATACTCTTGATGACTTCTCCTTGCCGATGCAAAATCGCTGGGTACCTAACGGAAGAGTCAGAAGCGGTGCCACCCGGGGTAGGCCTATCACACCCGCTCCCGAAGATCGCCGTGATTGTTTGACACAGGATCTGAGTTAGTGAGACGTTTTCTCATGCTTCCTGAGGATCACTGGCGTGTTTTGAACTTAGTCATATAGAGTACACTCTTGAAGCAACTACTGACGCCGTGTACTTACTTACCTAGCGAAGAGACTAAAACACGACTGGCGAGACTTGCAACAAATCGTTCTTGATTGGTCGACATATCTTTGAAATTGAGGGGAGTATCGGACAGAGCAAAATAACAATAGGAAAAGCGCTAAGACCTATGCTTTCCATACTTTGCGAACGGGCCATACTCATAGCGCCGCCCGCTACACTGGCGACATTTAAATCTAGACAAACTTGCGGGTTTAGAAATTTCTATCAAAGCTAAGATGCGATCTGCAACCATGGAGGAAACAGTGAAGGTTTCATCTTTTTGTTTGCTCTGTTCAGAATATGAAGTTATTGGAGCCAGAGCTGGTGCACGACTGATTGAGTTTCAGTAGAGTCGTTCACTATCGCTAGTGGTGCTAGTGTCGCTGCTATTCGAGAGGGGGTCACTTTTTTCTAGTCTTGGCGCTACTCCCTAGTGTTATTTTGCTCTGGTATCGGAGTTATTTTGATCTCCTATCAGTCCAGGATTTCAGATCGTATGAGGATTCGTTTGTGGGACGTTTCTCGTTCTTCTCGAGGTTCTGGCGTGTTTCGCAGTCAATTAATGGAGTATCCGTCAGTCGCTGCATTCCTGCGTTTTACGTCATCGCTATTTTTTCGCATTTTGAACAAAACAACTTTAGTTTGTGGTAAAGCAAGTGGCAACACAAGCAGTGTATGTGTAAGAAAAGTGACGAAACGGATGGTATACGAATTAATAACTTTCCTGTTTCTTTCAGAGCAGAGACCAAAATGAGAAACCACTACCGCTACTCAGCAGCTCCATCATCAAGCACCGAAGACCTTGAAATTCGGCACTCGTCGCGTTTTTCTCCTGCGGAAGCAAAAATAACGAAAATGATCCTAGTGGTCTTTGTGTCCTTTCTGCTATGTTATCTTCCAAATACGATAATCAAAACAACAGATAAAGATGCAAAATATGCAAGTAAGTCTGCGTTAACGCCATTCCTTCCATATGGAGTCCCCTTTTTTCCTATCTACCATCTTGGAAATGTGCTGCAGTGCGAGACAGCAGTGCGAGACAGGGGAGTTTGAAATTGAACGCTTGACTATCTAGTCCTGACGGGTGTCGGCGTCAATCGGAAGTTATAAGTGGATCAGGATTTACAAGTCCAAGTTTGGATAAGGACTTCAAAAGACCCGTCGTAAATATAATACCAATGAGTCCTACCTCGTAACGGCTCCGTTCATTCCAACCCGGAGACCCGAATTTAATACAGTGTATTGTACCCCCACCCCCTCCCCAACTACAAGTCAACGGTTTTCACACTTTCCTAGTTTTGATATTTTCGATGCGAAACATGTCCCCGACGGCCGTTTAGGAGGTGCTCGATCGTAAGAAAAACCGGTTATGTAATGTTTTCCCTGTTTTTTCTAGAAGCTATGAACCTGAAAAAAGGCTTAAAACAGCAAAAGCTGCGTACGATTTGCTAAAAATAGAGCCTGGTTTTAAGTTAGTTCAAGTATTTCAGAATAGGAGAACCCAAACAGTAAATAGTGCGAGGTCAAAAAAAGGAAACAAAAGTGCTGGTCTATCGAATTTTTTTTTTCTTACGTTTGACACTGGCAGAACTTAAACATCCAAACCTCAAGTTAATGGTTGGGACAGCAAGTTGCAGTCTTTCTTTTTCCAGACTTCCAAGTCCTCTCGTACTTGCTCTTGTACACGTCATCGTGTGTGAATCCAATAATCTACGCGGTCACTAACCCGCAGTACAGAAATGCATATATGGATCTCGTCTATTCAGTTCAACACTCCTTCCAACCTAACGGTAAGACTCGCCCTCCCACTCTCCCTTCAGCCACACTTCTTCCCCCAATGTTGCCTGCCCAAACCGCAGTTACGTTTTTTTAGCTGATGTATCCGTATAGCGGAGTAAAAAGGGATTCGCAGCTAGCTTAGGCTGAATAATACCAAGAACTACATAAGCAAATAGAACCTCCGTCCCCGACAAAACCCTACCCGACAAAACCCTACCCGACAAAACTGAGCTGAGCTAGAGGTACTTGCTGAGCTTTGAGTTAATACCCGTCTACTTCCCTCTTGCGCCGCTGCGCATAGCTGAGGAAAAAGTGTAGCAGGGGTACTGACAACTGTGTAGAGTGTCACGCGCGATGACAGAATGGTAGACAACCAATCCCGTACGGAAAATCTCCACGTCGAATGCCATTTTACACCTCGAATCGAGGACGAAACGGTATTTTCGGTGGCGAAATGCGGGCGGAAGTATAGCGAGGACGAATATTGATGGCGAATTATACTTCGACCCACATTTTCGCTGCGAATATGAAGGCGAAGGAGAGGGAGATCTCGCGTTCGCTATCGTGTTTAGTAAAGGTCGAAGGCGGATTTCCCTTCGACCTTAGTTTTCGCTGCGAAAAAGATGGCGAAAGACAGGGCGAGTCTACCTCCGCCTCATATTTGGCGAAGGGCGAGGGTGTATTCAACTTCGGCCTTGTTTTCGCTGCGAAGATGGTAGCGAAATATCAGGGAGATTTCATGTCCACCTCGTTTTTGGTGAAGTGCGAGGGCGACCTTATAGTTTCGCTGCGAAGTTGAAAGGTGAAAGACTTTTCCTATTATACTTCGACTTTAGTTCCACTGGCAAGGTAATTGACGAGATGCAGAGGCAGAGGCAGTTGCATTTGGTGATCAATAAGAAAGAATATTTGACTGTGCAAAACGGATAAATCAGTTACATTTTATTAGAGCTATATTTCCTTCTTGGCAAGCGTCCCTTCAGGGTTAAGCCGCACAAGCTGGAAACTGACCAGTCATTTTCTAGCTAATTTTTCATAATTTTCCATTTCCCAGGAAGTCCATTTTCCAGCTTGAGCGGCTTGAGCCTGAAGACGACCCTTGCCTAGAAGGGCCGAACTGTAGCTCTAATAATATATAGCAGACTTCTCCGTTTTGCACCGTCAAATATGATTCGCAGTCAGCTCGGGCTGAAGGAATATCTATCATGAGAGAGAAACTACTTTCGAGCTTTACGTTTGCCAGTAACCTAGGAGCAAAGAGCAATCCAGTCCGATTTTATGTATCACTATATTAATTCCCTAATTGCTTATTTCGAGACAGGAAAAAAAACTATTAATTGTAAGAGCCACGGAAATGCTTTAATTTAAGCCTTGCCGTCTATAGATTTGAAAATATTGCTGTACTGGGAAGTTCAAAAAATTTCAGAAGCAGCTTCCGAGTTTGAACCTTGTTCGATGGTGCAAAAGCATCACCCAACAAATTTCGAGAGTTACTTGTCATAAATCGATCATTTCGCGAAACTAGTTTTGTCTTCTATATTGAGTATAATTTTGAACCCATCGTTAATACTGAATTTCTGATACAGTTCTGTAAGAATTCACTGATCAATGGATACGAATTTTTGTTACTTGACAAGGGCGCTGCGCTGGTCGATTGTTACCAACATTCTTTGGTTTCGACCTCGTTATGCTTACTGAGAAAACAGGGTTTTTTAGTGTTGGGCGATATTTGGATTTTTCGATATATCGATATTTTCAATTTCGATATTCGATAATCGATATCGATATTTCTTTAGTATGTTTCTCTATAGGATATGTCTGTTCAGGGGCGGATCCAGAGGGGGGGGGGGGCGATCGCCCCCCCTAGACGGGCTGTAATTTTTTGTTTTGTTTTACTGCACTTACGGAAGTCTGCTTTAACGCATGTTCTAACTACTGTAACTAGACTCTAAAATCTTTTTACAAGTGGAGCCAGGAGCTTGAATTTTTCTTGTAAACAGTTGTCAGTTGATCAAGTACAGTTTTTACCATTATTGTAATATATGAAAACAACATTTTCGTTAAATCAGAGACCGACAGGGACACTTAAAAAGCGAAAAAAATCAGCCTTCTGTCCGACAAAAAGGACACTACCCCCACTCTTTTCAGCAAGAATCGCCCCCCCTAGAACGGAAGGCTGGATCCGCCCATGTGTCTGTTTCGCCCAAATTTACTAACGAAATTGTCGTTAAATAGCATCTTGCATCATCTCAAACTCCGGATAAATAAGAACTGAATTCCGGAAAACATATTGCTCCAATTTCGGATATGTAAATGTAGGTTATGTTGGATTATTTACAAAAATTATGAGTGAAAAAATATCGTTTTCGATATCGATATTTACATTTCGATATTCGATATCGATATTTGGTCCGATATATCGATATATCGTTATCGATATCGAATATCGCCCAACACTAGGGTCTTTCTGTATTAAATGTACGAGGTCGAGGTGGATTCGCTACCAAACCAAATGAGGCGAGAGAGAAAACGAGGTAGTTTCTGTTTCAAATGTACGAGGTCGTTTTGACCCAAATTTGAGGTGAAAAACGAGAGCGAAAACGGCCTAGTTTGTGTTTCAAATGTACGAGGTCGTTTTGACCCAGATTTGAGGTGGAAACGAGAGCGAATAGGCAGCGAAAACGACCTAGTTTGTGTTTCAAACGTACGAGGCCGTTTTGACCTAGATTCGAGGTGTAGATTTTCCGTACGGGATCAGCTTGTATTTTCACTGCGATATAGCTGTTTGTACAGGAAACAAATTACGATGTTCCTCGGAGCTCCTCCGCTCGTTTGCATCGGGCAGGGTATATTGTTTCATTTTTTTGTTTTCATTCTTTCATTGGACTATATTTAAAGACAAATAAATACACAATTTACATTACTGCCAGGATAGCACACATGTAGTGCTTGGCTAGGGCCGGGAAATAACCGATGTTAATTTAAACACTAAACAGAATCAACTAACTGAATATTCTATTTAAGGAAAAAGGGAGGAGAGGAAAAAAATAGCCTATGGTTTCAATTTTATTCGACTCCAAAAGGTCATATTACAGAAACGGGGGGCGGAGGTTCTGGTGCTTATTTGTACTTATTAACAGATAAATATTCCTTCAGCCCAAGCTGACTGCGAATCATATTTGATGGTTCAAAACGGATACGTCATCTGAATTTTATTGGAGCCTCCTCTTCGGACTCAAAACCGCTTATTAATAGAGGTACGTGTGTACGAGCCACGAGGACTCTTTTTGACGAGTCACTCCCTGTATTCTCGCGAGTCCGTACGAACAGGGAATGCACCGATGACCATCAACTTCATCAAAAAGGGCTCCCTATCAGATTCGGAGGGAATCAGTTTCTGCTGGCGTTAGTGCAATGTGAAGTTAATTAAAAACAATCAGAATAAACAAAACCAAAAATAAAGTAGATCCTGACTATTTTCGCCAGCTGCATATTTATTAAACACTATCCATTTTAGAAGCATTTCCCGTATTCTCGTTGTTCTCCGTACGTGGAGTCCGCGTGGAGTGACTCCCTCTATTCTCGCATTCCCGAGGTGAACGGCGAGAATACGCCTCAGGGAATCAGTTTTTGCTGGCGTTAGTGCAATGTGAAGTTAATTAAAAACAATCAGAATAAACAAAACCAAAATAAAGTGGATCCTGACTATTTTCGCCAGCTGCATATTTATTAAACACTATCCATTTTGGAAGCATTTCCCGTGTTCTCGTTGTTCTCCGTACGCGGAGTCCGCGTGGAGTGACTCCCTCTATTCTCGCATTCCCGAGGTGAACGGCGAGAATACGCCTCAGGACCTTCTGTGTACATTTAACATAAGAGAAGTAATAATTCTTTTCACGTTATGCCAGTTTTATTATATATTGCCGTTTCTGTAACTACCCGCTACACGTCTCTCCCAGGACATGCAATATAAACATTGCTACGGCCTAAGAAATAAATTAACCATAATAGCAGCTGCACAGACGATACAGAGCCTCGTTTTTGTTCCACGCTACGGGTCCACATCTCGGCCGCTTCCGGACTAATTCTTTCTACATTTGTTTTTGCACTGCACTGCTTCCGACGAAGACGGCAGCGCTTCTTGAGAATCACAGACTTGCTTACACCGAACAAGTCCGTGCTTCCCTGCAACGTGCTGCTTCAACCAAGAAGAAATCGTGCAGGCAGTGTTTTGAAAACCGCATCCTGTGCAGAAGCAAAAAAGTAATGCAGCTGTGATGCGGCAGCATTATTTCAGCAAAAACGAGGCTCAAAGACGTGTTCTCGCCGGTCCCCGAGGACTCCCCGGCGAATCAAAGGGAACGGCTAGAATAGAGGGAGTCGCCCCACGCGGCTCCGCTTACAGAAACGGCGAGAACACCGGGAATGCTTCCAAAATGGATATTGTTCCAAAAAAAAAATATGCAAGTGACGAAATTAGTCTGGATCCACTTTATTTTTTATTTTGTTTATTCTGATTGTTTTCAATTAATTTCACATTGCACCCACACCAGCAAAACTTAATTCCCCTCCGAATCTGAAAGGGAGTCCTTTTTGATGATGGTGATGATGTCCGTGTCCTGGAAAAGTCCCCCGGGAGTCCCCCGGGAAAACAATAACGCGGGGACTCCTCAAGTGGAGTCCTCGGGGAACGGCGAGAATACGCCTCAGGATTAATGACAATGTCAATTACAAACGGAAAGGATCCTTTCGCAATAAGTTAGTTGATGGTGATGTTGATAGTCACTTCAGGATCGATGCTAAGGGACGTTTTGCCATGGTTTGTCATGGGAACGTTTGCCATGGGAATGTTCAGCCACGACGACGTTTAGCTGGTTACGTGTCGCCGAGAAGGTCTACCATGGGGCTTTCGCAGGTAAGCAGGCCTGATGATGTCTTCGTTTCTTTATTTCATTCGAGTACCTAGAGATTTCTGGAGAAGGTGACAGGAAGAGTGTGCGAAAGTACCAGGATGTATTGCCCCCTACAGCCCATTGTACTTCTTGCATGAGGGAAAAGCATCGGAGATAAGTACCCCTAGTTCGAAGGCTAATGCTGATACCTTTACCTTGTTAGTAGTATTTCTTCTTTTTTACTTCGTCTGTGTCTTCGTGCTTTTGTATGAGTCACAGAAAAATAACATACTATTACTAACAATTTTCTGATTTTGTAGATTACGATTTGCGGCCAAGAAGAAAAACTCAAGTGACTACCGTTGTATGAGCAAAAACACGTGCTGGAACATGGATCCAACTTGGCAGAGAACGCCATCTTTCATGAACGAACCAGCTCGTCTGCCCGCACCCCTTCTTCTAGGCACACGGATAAGACTAAAAACTATGAAGCCTCCAAAAATGCTACACAAGAAAAAGACAAAAAGATTTGTTTTTACAAATGCTTATCAGTAGATTAGGTGAAGTATTTATAGCAGGGTTATGCTCGTTTTTAAACCGTGTGCTTGCTTCTTCTCAGGAACTTTCAATACTAAAAACTAAACGGACTAGCTCCTCAGTCATGAAAGCACTGCATGGAAGAAAGTACTAATATATATAATTTTATAAAACAAGAGCTGGAAGCTCATACGGCACTTGCAAGGCTAGGTCAGAGGATGAAAGTAAGGAATAAGTCAAGTCGTGGGTTTGTTGCGATCATTTGTAAGCAAAACCCTTGAGATAAGAATGATCATGGTCCTTAGAAATCACGAGAATGTATTGTTCGTAAAAACTATTTTATTTGTGCATTTGGCCGTGATGATGCGCACTTTAAGGGCGCTAGAGATTCATCTGTAATGAACACTCTTGAAGCACAAACGATGATAAGCTCATTGGAATCATGAAAATATATATTTTGCTCACAATTGTTGTTTGTACTTTAAGAAATTCACTTGTAAGCAAAAACCTTAAGGCAAAAATGACCACGGGCCCTCCTTGGGAATCATGAATACATGTCGTTTGGTTAAGTATTTTGTCGGTTAAAAAAACACATTTTAAGGTTGCTAAAAATTAATTATTGAGAAAAACCCTTGAGTTAAAATGCACTTTGCTTAAATTTTTATTTGTACTTTGTCGTTAGGATTAGTACTTTAAGGTTAGGATTAGTACTTTAAGGGATGGTCGGATCTGAGAAATGACAATTCCTAAGCCAATCTTAGCAAGTTTATAATGTTCAAGCCAAGTTTCATCGCCCTAGTACATGGGGAAGTACCTTAATTCGCGATGACCGGAATTTCGGACCCCCCCCCCCCCATCAACTCGCCTCACAGCGCCCGAACCCCGTCCAGTTTTGTCACTGATGTATCTAGTTCTTGTCCTTGTTCTTCCCACCAAGTTTCATCCCAATCGCTCCACTCTAAGCGTGTCACAAGACCCCCCCCCCCCACATTCATTGGACCCAGTCGGGACTTTAAATGGGACATCCGAGACACGAGGTCTTTCCAAATATCAAGTTTGTTAAGTTCCGACCCCTCGTTCAAAAGTTATACATACCTCAAGATTCCAGATTCCCCCTCCTTCTAGTCCCCCACGATGGTTTGGTCGGGGTACTGACTATTTCTAAGGCAATCATGTTAAGTCTTTAATGTTCAAGCCAAGTTTCATCGTCCTAGCACATCTGGAAATACCTTAACTCGCGATAACCGGAATTCCGGACTCCCCCCACAGTGCCCAAATCTGATCCGGTTCTACAATTGACGTATCTAGTTCTTGTGCTTGTCCTTCACACCAAGTTTCATCCCAATCGCTCCACTCTAAGCGTGTCACAAGACCCCCCCCCCCCCACATTCATTGGACCCAGTCGGGACTTTAAATGGGACATCCGAGACACGAGGTCTTTCCAAATATCAAGTTTGTTAAGTTCCGACCCCTCGTTCAAAAGTTATACATACCTCAAGATTCCAGATTCCCCCTCCTTCTAGTCCCCCACGATGGTTTGGTCGGGTACTGACTATTTCTAAGGCAATCATGTTAAGTCTTTAATGTTCAAGCCAAGTTTCATCGTCCTAGCACATCTGGAAATACCTTAACTCGCGATAACCGGAATTCCGGACTCCCCCCACAGTGCCCAAATCTGATCCGGTTCTACAATTGACGTATCTAGTTCTTGTGCTTGTCCTTCACACCAAGTTTCATCCCAATCGCTCCACTCTAAGCGTGTCACAAGATTTCCGGTTCCCGCCTCCGACTCCCCCCCCCCCCACATTCATCGGATCCGTTCTGGACTTTAAATGGGTCATTCGAGACACGAGGTCCTTCCAAATATCAAGTTTCGTTAATATCCGACCAACCGTTCCAAAGTTATACATTCCTAGATTCAGAGATTCCCTCTCCCTCTACTCACCCCACGGTGGTCGGATCGGGAAGCTGACTATTTCCAGGTTGATCTGGTTGGATCCCTGATATGCCTGGCAAGTTTATTGTCCTAGCCCAGCTGCAAGTAACTTAACAACTCCTCATCACCGGAAAACCGGAACCCCCCTCCAATTACCCCCACAGTGCACGAATCCGGTCCGATTCTGTCAATGATGTACCTAGGGCTTGTGTTTGTTCCTCCCACCAAGTTTTCATTCCGATTGCTCCATTCGAAGCCTGTCACATGCTTTCCGCCCCCCTCCCCACATTCTTAGACATGTTGTTTTTCTAAATCCCAAGTTTCATTGAGATCCGATCACCAGTTCGAAACTTATGCATCTCACTAAATTCCGGATTCCGGCTCCCCTCCCTCCCCCCACGATGGTCGAATCGGGCAATGACTATTTCCAAGTTAGTTTGGTCGCGTCACTACTATATCTGCCAAGCTTCATCGTCCTAGCATATCTGGGAGTACCCTAACTCGCAAACACCGGACTGACCGATCGACAGACTGACGGAAAAGTTATCGGTCTGTTTATGGCACTTGGCCGTGCCATAAAAAAACAAGTTGAAGTAGCTTATTTACTAAGCGATTGCTTGCTCATGTTAAAACCGTGTACCTACTTTATTGACTTTCGAGGCTCGTTTTCCCCTGACGTATTCTGTCCCATAAGCATAGTTCAAATAGATGCAATAACGTGTAATACGGTGAATACAGATTCCTTTTTTCCTCGGGATGCGCTGCAATGAGGTGTATTCAAGCACAACTCTTACTAGCGATGATCTTTTCACGATGAAATGGCTCAGGAATACCGTTTTCGAAACTACCATTATTTTCAACGCGAAATTACAGGTTTTCGTAAAAATATTTGAAAATGAACGTGCCGTAGTTTAAAAGTGGGAACACCCAGCAACATAAAAGAAGTCCAGAATAGAAGATAGGCCTGATAGTCTGCCATGTCTTCGAAGATGAAGACATTACTTTGAATCTTCTCATATTCTAATGTGTGACAGAGTTGTCGGTGGACCTTGAAGCTTTCGTCGAAATACTCTATTTAACTACACTGTAAAAAGTTTCTCCGTACAAAGATTAAAGTTAACTGCAGTATTTGCTCCTCAGATTCATCTTACCTCTATTTGGTATTAATCTTATCTGCGTAGAGATAAGAATAATCCGAGAGGCAAATACTGCAGTTAACTTTAATCGTTATATGACTTTTTATAGTGTAAATCCAAAACACGCCAGTGATCCTCAGGAAGAACAAGAAAACGTCTCACTACTGACTCAAATCCTCTGTCAAATAATCACGGCGAGCTTCGGGAGCAGCTGTGATACCTGAGGTGATACCGCTTCTGGCTCTTCCGCTAGATACCCGGCGATTTTGCATCGGCAAGGAGAGTTAGTCATCAAGAGTATTTGCGTTGCGTGACGGGCGAAACTCGGCTAGTCCGGAAAAGCGCTTAAAAAGCCGTGAGTGCAAAAGAAAAGAAAAGCGAAAATCGGAGTTCAGAAGCTTATAATTCCACAAGGGAGCTGGGGATAATACAAAAAAAAAGTCAGCATAGATCCGAGTTATATTTTGGCTTATGCAGAGCCAATCAGATCGCTTTGCTGGTCCGGCAGCGGGCCGAGGAAATAGCACCATCGCCAGGGTTGCCAGGGGAAGCACTAAAGTTTTGTTTTGTTAGAAGTTTTTTTCGAAAGAACACTTTTTGTTCTGTTACGACTACTTATTATTAGTCCGAGAATCAATGCTGTCCATCCGTTAATTTACTAGCTTTTTACAATATAATGGGCGTCAAACTATACGCGTGTACTTCAAATAGGCTAATACTAACAACACTTTTTCTGATCTTTAGAAGCTCGAAAAGTTCTATCAATGTGGCAACACCAAACGTTGCATTGATAGGAACCTTTTACTTTCAGTTTGAACAAGCGCGTGTTTGACGGAAAAATCCCGTACAGCGCTGTAATTTCTGAGGCTCTGTGAAACAGAGCCGCGTTAGCTTCACTTTTCCGGTAAACTGGAGCCGTCATTCTTTCGTTTTATTTGAAATATTCGGTTAACTGGGAGCGTTTGACTGGACGGTGCAGTCAATATGTAAACTTGACTTTTTAAGACAAAAAAAAAAAAAAAAATCAAAATTCCAACACGGCTCAGTAACTCGACGCACAAGCTGAAACCCGCAGAAAAGAAGTTTGAATTTTCCGCGCCTTTTCGAGTTTACCGCTACATCTTGTATATTTTTCTTACAAATAAAACAATGAATATGTATCATTGCTGGTATGCCTGTGTAGCTTCTTTTTCCCATCCCTCCCAATGCACTCTTTTTAAAATTCCTTCTCTATTATTTGTTTTTGTTGCCGCTAGGTGTGCTAGCAGAAAGTAACCCACGACATGTTACTTCTTAGTGTAAGTTTATCTAGGTTTGTTTGGCTATTTCTAATTCCTCTTAGGCCTAGCCCAGTGCCTCAACTCGGGACGCTCCCAAAATAAGTAGGCTCTTCTTAAAAATAAGTACGGTATTTAGTAAGTAGAAGCTAGTATGAAATGAAGTAGAAAAATCAGTAGATTCATTTTCGATTGGGAGGATGCGGAATCAAAATTTGTATCGAATCTGTCAGAAATTTAAGGACAATCTGAGCTTTAGGCTAGATTATTTCGAATTTTCGAACCAGTTTTAAATTATTTTAAAACGACGATATTCAAACATGAAAATTGTTAGGTAAAAATAGCAATACTAAAAAGAGCAGCACGACAGCTGATTATACAGCAACTGGGCGTCGCTTTCGCGAAGACCGCTTGGATAGTAGAGGCCTATTGCTGCGGCCGATTCCGAACTCAAGACCAAATTAACTGACCGCCGCAGGCGAAATTCTGAAATTCGCATTTTCTTTTCTGCAAAATTTTCAGAAACACTGAAAAACGGAGAGGGTGAAACCCCAGCAGCAGCCTCTAGCATTTTCCTGCAATATAGGTTCTCAAACGATTTTTTTTAGATCCCAAGCCTGAAACCAGATAAAACCCGACCTAAATTATGCTTCCTTCTGCAAAATAGAGAATAATGAAACGCGCCGCAGGTGAAATCTTTTTGAAACTTTTATCAGAGTATTTTTTGCATCACGGCTGAAAGTACGGTGAGGGAATACAAAAAAAATTATAGATCTGTCCATCTGTCTTGAACAAGTGCTTTACTGGACCCTCTTTTCTCAATGGTTACGAAGCCGATTGTTGCTCAAACAATGCCCTGCAGGATTTTTTTTTTCTAAATCATCCTACTTTTCTGCTACAAGAGAGAGAGCCGGGGACTAAACCAAACAATTTTGAAACTATGCGCAGCACTCGCCTGAGGCGAACATTCCGGAAAGGGCCTATTTTTGCTAAAATGCAGAGATTTTGTTAGATAATGAGACAATATGTGGGAGACCGGAAAATAGGTAGGAAATAAGCAGGTAAGTAGATCCAAAATTGGTAAGTAGAAAAGGGCAAAAATAAGTATTCTACTGCCAAAATAATTAGAAGTGGAAGCACTGGCTACTACATTTTGTTCGAAAATAAACAATCAGGTGACGGAATACTCTATATGACTAAGTCCAAAACAAGCCATTTATCCTCAAGAAGAAGGAGTAAGCCTGTCCGTACGACTCAAACTCAAAGACTAAAATCCTGTGTCAATCAATCACCGCAATCGTTGGTTGCAGCTATGGCACCACTTCTGCCTTTCTTCCGCTAGCTACCCGGAAAGGACGGAGATTTTGCATCGGCAAGGAGAGATAGTCATCAGAAGTATTATTCTAGATGCACTTTATTTTCGGTATAGTTTATTCTGATTGTTTTTACTTAATTTCATATTGTTATAATAATAACCTAAAAAATAATAATCTCGATGAAAAAGATGTCAATTTTTCAAAATAAGTTTTGAAAGTAACCAAGCTCAATATTGATCTAACAAATTCTCAGTAACCACCTCCAGCACCTGTCTTTCAAAAAACAAGAACACTAACACACTTTGGATTCCCTACCGGATCGGAAAGGGAGTCTGTTTTTGATGTTGGTGGTGATAATCGCAGCATTCCCTGTCCATGTACACGCGAGATATACGGGGAGCTAGTCCCTGGCCTGGGAAAAGACAAAACTCGAGGACTCCTCAAAAGAAGTCCTCGGGGAATGAGGAGAATAAGCCCAAGGAGGACTCACATCGAACGCAGCTTATGTTAAAATGCGTTCTGTAGTTCCTCTATCATGTCCATAGCAAGCTCAAATGCCAACCGTGATCGGTAAAACTGGACGAACAAACTCATAATAGACATGGAGCGTGTTCCACCCTACTTACTACGCTCGAATTCTGGCTCTTTGCCATCAAGGCTGGAACGATTTTTCTATTTTCCAGCAGAATATCATGCCACGGGCGAATCCGACCTATCACGTTACAGAGATTTGTGGTTACCACGCTTACGACGCTCCCGAGCATGGTAAGATTAGTTCTTTTTTTACCGCTAGGTGCGCTCTCGTAAAGAAAACAATGACACATTACTTCCTTGTGTACGTCTATTCAAGTTTGTTTTGCTATTTTCAATTCCTCTTAGGCCTAACCATGTTTAAGACTGTTGAAAATGCCTCTTCCCCTCTTTTTGCTTTACCCAACTGTGTTCAAGTTTGTCATTTCTGGCTTCCGACTTCAGTGCTGGCTGTCTTTTCCACGGGGCTAATGCGCGACTCGATATGAAGCGAAAGCCCAATCGCTCATTCACCCGTCAGATAACTTATCCCCAGATCTCACGTGTGACTGTTATTGTTCCTCTAGCGCGTCTGGCGGCAATTCGTCAGCGGATTTTATGAAGGACGTATAGTTACTATTTCGAGAAGGTTGGAACGGCCAGCGTAGTAACTTTTTACGAGGTGGGAACGTAAAAAGTAACTAATAGCTAACATCAGAGGCGTTACTAGCGAAAATGTTTGGGGGTGGGGACGAGGCATTTACCGACTGGCTGGTGGTTTTTACCGACTTTTTCTGCAGAAAAAACGACTGTTTTGAACAACAAAAAGTTATTTTTTTTAAAAATCGAAATGATTTTCAGAAAAACCGGCTATTTTGACGAAAAATTTACGAATTTTCAGAAAAAACGACCTTTTTCATGAAAAAAATCAACTGTTCTGATGAAAAGTCGCGGCGCTTCGCGCCGAATCGGTATTTTTTACCGACTGGCCGATAGCATTGGGGGGGGGGGGGATCCCCCCCCCCCCAGTCTTGACGACGCCCCAGTTTACTATTGTTAGGAGGGTGGAACACGCTGATAACAATCCCAATAAACACTTTCAGAAGGCAAGTTTAAACGCTTTCTGTAGTTCCTTTATCACGGGTGTGACCACCGCCTGTGTTTCTCAAGTGCTATTCGCGATGACAAAAACCAACAAACACTATGGCACAGACCCTCGACCACCCCGAATAGACGTGGAATTCATAGTAAGTTTTTTCAGTAGCATATATTCATACAGTTATAAAAAACGGAAACGGATTGCAGGTTCGTTTCTTCCGTTTGCCAATATTGTTCCTGACGTTCGACAGCCTGACGACGACCCTTGCCACGAAGGGCTGAAATATCGCTGCCAAAGCATCGTAGCTAAAGTTTCCGTTTACTGTATGTTTTCCAGTCAGCTTGAGCTCAACAAGTATTTATCTTTCAGAGGCTATGTCCAAACGCGTTCTGTACTCCTCTATCACATCCGTAGCAAGCACTGACCACCGACGAGAAAAATCTGACGAAAAAGCAGTTATACGCTACCCGAACAGACATGAAAATCACAATACTTTCTGAAGGTAGATTCAAACGCGTTATGTAGGCCTATTCTACTATCACGTATATAACATAGGATTTCTAAATGTTATCGACGAAATGAAAAAATGAAAAAGCTTTTATAGTCTCTTGAGCTTCCTGAATAGACAGAAAGATCCCTATAGACACTTACAGAAGCTGTTTTCAAATGCGTCCTGAAAACACATTCAGAAGCTATGTTCAAACGCGTTCTGTAGTTCTTCTATCATATCCGTAGCGAGCGTTGACCGCCTGTGCTTTTCAAATGCCATACGCGCGCTGGTGCGTGTCAAGACACACGCTGCATACCCGGCCAGGATCGACGGGTTGGTCGGATACATTTCCATATCCTCCAGCCACTTATCACAGTTGTAACACCAATGCAAGAATGTCATCAGGGATCCTCCAAGGATATCCCCTTGCCCTCCACATCTTCGCTGAGATCCAATAACGTCGCATGATACTGCCATTTCTCCATCGCTTATGATATCGCGGTTTGACTTGAGCAAGATAGAGGTCTCAAGATGGCGCGCAAGTGACACCACTTTCCTTGGATCCGGGTCATTTTGAGGTGCTAACTCTTCTTGAATGATTGAGGTATAAAGACGAGAGAATTCCATAGCATTTGGTGTGAGAATGGCTTTCGAATACCCTTTAATAACTTCCGGGTTTTTACCAATCAGAAATAAGCCATCGGCATCTATAACCAATGGGAGATCGAGCTTCCGGATTTCGCCAATGATTTCACCCACTTTGGCGAGAATAGGTGGTTCCCTCCCGAGCCCCGGACCAACCGTGACGGCTTGGAACCGAGGTAGCCACTGCGTAATTTGCTCTAGGCAATCAGGGGAGTCCAAAATGGGGTGCACGATTAACTCAGGGCTATAACCCTTTATCACAGCTGCTGCATCCTTGACACAGAACACATGGACGAGATCACATCCAGCTTTTAGGGCAGATATTGCAGAAAAGTATGGTGCGCCGGTGTATTCCAAGCTTCCTCCGATCACCGCTAGGCGGCCGGCTTGCCCTTTGTGCAGCTTCGACGTCAGAGGTGGAATTATGTTCTTGAAGGCCTGCACAAAAGTCAGCGCGTTTGTAGATGACATTTTCAACGATATGAAGGATATTCAATCCATAGATGTAATGTCCGGTTGGCCTAGAATGGAATTGGGAGTTAAAGCATAACTAAAGACCAGAAAAAGTATGCGCAGTGATGGACATTTTCGACGAGCTGACTGGCTCTCCCACCCGTATGGAAATAATTCAAGTCATCGTATTACGGAACATTTTTAACCGTAAACAATTGAAAACAACTGCAAACGATCGTAAACAATTTTTTTTTTACGATTGACAGTTGTTACGATTGGAAACAGTTGTTAACGATTGCATTTTACGATTGTAACAGTTGTTTCCAATCGTAAAATTACGATCGGAAACAATCGCTTTCAACGGTAAAAATACAATCGTTAACAACGGTTTACAATCGCAAACGATTGGAAACAATTTTAAACAACTGTTTCCAATCGTAAACAACCGTTTCCAATCGTAAAAAACTGTTTCCAATCGTAAAAAAACAACTGTTTACCGTTTCCAATTGTTTTCAACTGTTTACGATTGGAAAAATGTCTCATAATACAATGACCTGAATTATTTCCATACGGGAGCAACAAAATAGCAGGAATCGCCATTCCGGTAATCAATGCTTTACCGTTGTCCTTCCAGCAGCACCTTGCTTTCCGCAGCTAGAAGGATCCCAACCCTAGAACTCTGGTCGTTAAAGCAGTAAACAGTTATTTAGTTATAGCTCAACAATGCACTCAATGCACTATTAGGCCTATAAACGACAACATACGCGTCAGCAGAGCTAAGTTTTCCGTCTAGGATATACCAACTTTACGATACAAGGGGTAACTGGTTCTTCGCTGCTTCGCTTGGCTAGCAAAGTTACCGTATTTAGCTGATTGTTCAGCCACGGACAGTGTATTAACGAGCTGCCGATCGATTCGATGCCTGTCATCAATATCAATCAATAAGTATATTTCACATAATATTTCGGTAGAACAAAAATAAACTTGTACGTTAAAACAAAATGGTTTGGAAAATAAATAAAACAACGGTTAATGCAAAGTAAAATAAACTAAGTGTCAAACACTGCTTTGTTATAATCAGATGAGCTCGTGGCGGTTTAAGAACGCGTGATAGTAGGTTGACTGCTTGGGATAAAGGAACACTGCGATTTCTCGGGATCGGGAATGGTAGGAAAAAGATCTGAAACCTTAATCAAGTAGAAAATAAAAATCTCGTGTCACCTGCGCTTTAAGTTTTCAGTATTAACAATAGTTAATGTGAAGATACTGTAAGCACTTAAAGAGCCATAGAACACACATTACTGATTAGCCCTACGTCACCAATAGTTCTTTCTTGGTTTGTAACTGCCATTTTTCATTGCTGATATGTCTGACCGTAGGGTTTCCAGTCCTACGGTACCCTGAATGGCACGAAACTCTGTGGATTTCAACGTACGTCCAAATGCGGCTGAACACCCAAAAAGTAGATCGACCATAGGAGATTTTCGCCGTCATGGAAGGAAGCTGGGATCGCTTTAATATTTCATTTATTTATTATTACATTTAGCGTTAAGCTTTCAGCTTGTCATGCCCTTCAAAAAACCAAGATACATAGCACGACTTGTTCCGTCATTTGCTATTACGAAGGCGAGCTGCACTGCCTGTGTTGCCACTGGTCACAGAATTCTGCCATAACTTCTCTTCTTAACAAAGCACGCCACCGGTTCTTGCGACCGGTTCCTTTCAAAAGCTGAGGCATACAATTATGAACGTGTTAAGGCGAGATGTCTCGTTAATAGTTGGTAAAAAGGACTCCGTTTCGTAGGGCCATAATGTCACAGCCTTTTGCGGACATAAGTCACAGGTTCCGTCAGAGAAAGGCAGCAGTGTACACAGCTCCTCACGCAAGTACAAGTATAGATAAGTAGGCTACCTTAATCGTTCCATCCATCGTTTCCGAGATTTTCGATAATTGTAAAGTTTACAAACCCTAATGGAGCCAGACGATCTCATATTGTATTTTCTGTCACTTTTAGAGGCGGGTAAGGGCTCTCGGTTTTTGGGATCCCAAAACGTAAGTGGAGGGATACCTATGACAGTAAGCACGATAACTCTCTAAGCGAATGAGATATTTTGATGAAACTTGGTGTGAGGATTCATTGGGTCAAGGGTAAGGTCAAGTTCGTAGATGGGCTCTACGTACATTTGGGGGTGAGGGTTCAGCTTTAAGGGACAAACAAAATATTTTTAAACAGCTAATGTGATAGTCGATTATGGGGTAACAAGGCACTCTGAGCACGATAATGAAAACCATTTTCTCGCCGGACAAGTAGTTCGTCCGGAATTCGGCAAAAACCGGAAAGTTGGTTAAAAGTAAAAGTTTTATTTGAAGTTGATTAAATGTTCGATTTATGGGTAAGAAGACATGTTGGACACAATGGGGAAACCCTTCTTTCGCCGAACAAGTAGTTCGTCAGGAATCCGGCGAAAACCGGAAAATTGGTTAAAAGTAAAAGTTTCGTTTGAAGTTTATTCTGTGTTCGATTTAGGGGTAAAAGGACATGCTGAACACGATGGTGTAAAACATTTTCTAGCCGAACAACTAGTCCGCCCGGAATCCGGCCAAAACCTTTTTGCGATTGCATTAATTTATCTCATTGACAACTGCAGAAAACTTTCAGAAATCATCTGGGGAGCAACACAACTCAGTGCCATCAAACAAATAATCAGATAGAACCTCCTTCTTTGGTCCCACGCAGCGACTAAGGATCTAACTGAGACAACGAGAAAACTGAGCGGAGCTAGAGGTAATTGCTCTAGCTTTGAGTTGATCCATCCACTTCGGTCTTCGCCGTTGCTAATCGCAGAGCAATAAGTTCAGAAGAAATGCTGACCCGCTCTGGAGCGCGCTCAGAGAGCCAATCAGCTTTGACTTTGAAAGTTTGTTGCACGCGGCTTCACAGCGATATAGCTATTTGCAGAGGTAACGAAACGTGATGTGCCGCGTAGCTCCAAGAGCGTGTTCCACCCTTCTAACAATAGTTACTATTTCCGTTCCATCCTCATGAAAAGTTACTACGCTGACCGTTCCAACCTTGTCGGAATAGTAACTAATAGTTACTATCGCTTACCATGCTCGGGACCGTAGTAAGCGTAGTAACTACGCATCTCTGTAACGTGATTGGTCGGATTCAACCCTGGCGTGAGATTTTGCTGGAAAATAGAAAAATCGTTCCAGCCTTGACGGCGAAAAGCCAGAATTCGTGACGTCATGCGTAGTAACTACGGTAAGTAGGATGGAACACGCTCCAAGTCTCTACTCGTTTGCATCGGGAAGGGTAGAGGGAAATATTCGACTCCGAACGGTCATATTACAGAGGTAGAGAGATGGATTTTCTATCTAATTATTTGTTCTTGGTGCCATCCGACTTTACGAGAACGAGCCAAATTAACCACATCTCTCTACGCCTAAAGCAAACGGGTTCAGAAGGCACTTCTATATGAAGTAGCTCATCATTTATATACTTTTAGGGTTCCTATGTGGCGCGGGAGGCGTAACCCTGTACCAGTTGTTTCCGAATTTTTGTATTGACACAGAATTTATTCACTAACACACAACATCTATTGGAAATACAGCTAGGCTGTGGAATACAACAGGCTCTACAACACTTGGAGTGACCAACTGATCACAGTAAGCAAAAGCATTCACATATTTCCACTGGAAAATCCTGGACAAACGGTCTAGATTTCCGTGCATAAATTCGACTTCGTGCTAAAATTCGACAATTCGAGATTCAACAAATCATAAATTCGACTTCGTGCTAAAATTCGACAATTCGAGATTCAAAAAATCATCAATTCGACATGGAACAGTTGAGAGTGTTTCGACTTGATGTGAAATTGCAGAAAATCTGACAGGTAAAATCATGATCGTCTGTCCAAAACAGAACTGACAGAAATTTTCTTAGGAGAAAGCTAAGATACTAATAGATTCTGCCGCTATACGAACTGACGGGTGGGTAATCTGAAAGGTTACAATGATGTGCAATTTCAACGGATAACAGACAACACACTACCTGTTATGTTACTGAACTGAAATGAATTCCATTACAAGCCTATAACAGCGAGTTCCACCCTTGTAACAAGAGTAATTATTATAGTTACTATTTTCGTTCAACATCGTGAAAAGTTACTACGCTGACCGTTCCAAACTTCTCGAAATAATAACTAATACTAACTATTTAGGGCTAGGGAGCGTAGTAAGCGTGGTAACTACAATCTCTGTGACGTGATTGGCATGATCAGCCCGTGGCACGATGTTTTGCCAAAAATGGGAAATTTGTTCCAGCCCTTACGCGAAAATCCGTGAGTCACGCGTAGTAACTACGGTAAGTAGGGTGGAAAACGTTCTACGTGTTACATTAAAATGAACTACAAAGAACACTCAGTCTGGATAACAGAAATATTGAAGATAACATCTGTCGGTCAAAATTACACATCCTTGTATTAACAATGTTAATGCAACTTGTGCAGATGTTGTCAAACTTCTGAGAGTGTGGTGGTTCAACCGATAGGCGAGCGAACTATCAGAAAAGTGTGGGCAGTGACGGACTTTATAAGGCGTTTTTCCGTGCTCCCACAAACAGTCTCTTAATGTTTCCGCGGTCTTTCGTGCGGCCCACGAGCGTGCTTCCGTGACCAACATGATTTTTGTGGCTCGCTTTGTGGCTCAAATTCGACAAAGACCTGCCGAGATGGTTGTCAATTTTGTGGCTTAAATCTGGCGGAAAATTCAAATTTAGCAGCAAAATATTGTCGAAACAATAAAATTAACTACTTTATCAAGCGTGTAGACATATAACTGAGGATCTTTTCTGCAGAGGATGATAAGGACGAAAGCATGAAGCTCAATCTATAGAGATTTTATTTGATAAATATTCTTTAAGCCCAAGTTGACTTTGAAACATTTATTCAAACAATGTTTACAACGGATACGTCAGCTATGATTCTTCATCAGCGATATTTCGGCCCTTCTTGGCAAGGGTCCTCGTCAGGCTGACCGCTGATGAAGAATCGTAGCTGACGTATCCGTTGTAAACATGGTTTGAACAAATTTTGTGTGATTTTTATTTTTAAATTACAGCCCAACAATTAGTCAAAAGAGCGTTTCCGCGAGTTTCAACTCGTGGTTCGACTGTGTGGCACACAATTGTGTCGCGGAAAAACGCATTTAGACGAACTAACGGGCTCTCCCCAATAAAATAGCAGGAAAACGCCATTCCGGTCAATAATGCTTTACCGTTGTCCTTTCAATGGCACCTTGCTTATTTCCGCAGCTAGACGGGTTGTCCAAACTCTAGAATTCTTGTCAGTAAAGCAATACAAAATGTTTAGCCTAATTGTAACTAGTAGTTATATAAAGGGGGTTCTAGCTCACCCTCCCCCCAATTTCAAAACCCCATTTTAACATCAATTTCTTAAATTTTAACATCCTTTTTACCAAATTATCCCCCTTTTTAAGAACATTTTTATTTTCTTACTTCCAAAATAAAGGATACAAGAAATGAGAATATTACCCTTTACTACATATAAAATACTACAATATACTACTACTTCTTTTTTTTTACATTTTTAATTTTTTTATTCAAATATTACTGAGTAAACAGTTCTAAATCCACATATGTTTCTTTGTTCTTGTTTTCGCGTACAATCGGTTGCAAAACTAGATTTTTCTTTAAAAGTAATTCGTTAGCAATGGCATTATATTTCTGTGTTATAAACAAATCACAGGGTTTGTCATTATGATTAATAACTACAACCAACTTATCACCATATTTTGTCTTAGCAATTCTCATTTTAACAATAGTATATTTCAATCCAAGAACTAGTTCTTCTTTCCTGATTGTCTCATTGTATTTATTCATTCTGATTGTATTCAAGACTTCCTTTGCGGACTCCATTTATTAGGGGGTGATTTTATTAAATAAAAATCCAAAGCTCCTAATTACCGACAGATCGTAACACCTGTGGTGTGAGAGATGCGTCACACTAAATATTCTCGAATATTCTCGAATATTTAGATGCGTCACCTCCAGCAGATAATAAGACTCGGCGGAGAAGATTCGCGAATATATATATAGTGTCGCGCATCTGGTTAAGGAGACATTTGTAAACAAGTTGAGATTAAGAAGGTGTTGAAGAAAGAAAAAATTTCCAATGTAAGTATTTTTTAGTTTTCTAGGGATAAAAACAAGGATATCTAGCAAGATAGGAATAGCTTCGTCTGAAACAAACAATTACGCAAATATCAAATATACCAAACGAGTTATCAGATGACGAAGCGCATCACACGAGATGACGTAGGAAATTCTGTAAAGAATTTTTAATGGGTTAGATAATGTTGCGAAGCGCATCACACGAGATGACGTAGGAAATTCTGTAAAGGAATTATCTGGGTCAGATAATGTTGCGAAGCGTGTCACACGAGATGAAGTAGGAATCAAATGGTCTTCAAAAATTCTGTAAAGGAATCATCAAGGTCGTTAAAAGATTTTTATTTTCAGATGAACAGCGAAGGTATTCAGAAGAAAACAGCAACCATTCCGAAAAAGTATATGAATGGGTTGTTCAAACTGGAGAAATCGGAGCAAGAAACATTCCTTTCGCTGTGGAGTAAGGTAGTCACAGCCTCAGATGAAGTCGAAGGTGAAGACCGTACGACAGCGTGTTCCTCTGTTGACAAGAAAAAAGAGAAGAGCGTGCAGTTTTTAGCCGATATTAAAGCGAATTTACATGCTTCGCGAAGGTTTGGAAACTTCAAAGTGGACGTAAGCATCAAGAAGGTGCTGAGCAGCAAAATATGTGGAGTCAGTTTGGAACAAGCAGAACGTTTAATTATTGATTTAAATAAAGTGGAGGTGTATTTGGATTATTTATCAGTGTTACTAAAAGCGAAAAAAGGTGAAGTGTATGCGTACATGCAAAAACTGTTCAATGACAACCCTGAGAATCTGCACAAGTGTTTTCTTGAAGAACGATTTAAGAAATATGGAGAAAGCAAATCAACAATAAGAAGATATCTTCAGTTGTATGGATTAGTCCGCGAATATCCTGGAATAGCTTTCTGTGGGAAAGGGTACTATTGCATCGTCGAAAATGAAAAAGCTATTCGCAAAGCGATCCAAGAGGATGAGATATTGTCTTCATTACTCAAGGAGCATCCTGCGCAAGTTTTCTTATCCGATGAAGTGTTGATTGATTTTGATAATCTGAGTCTATAAATGTTGAATTAAGTTTTCTCAATAAATTGGTGTTTCATTGATTGAGTTATAAGCTAGATTTTGTTGCTAGGTGGTGGTTATGTGTGAAGAGTCACACTGGTGGAACATTCTTCTGAACTATTGATGTATTCTTGCAATATTTATAGCCATTCAGACGGACTTGTTTCATGTATTTTTCGCGAGGAAAAAATCGAAAGGTTTTACGCATCTCTGTTTCTCTCTGAATTACCTCCTCAATTGTTAACTGTCCGCATTTTAGCATTGACAACAACTCAGTATAAAAATCATAAATAGTCCTAAATTCTGCTTTTCTATCAGCAATGCTTAATTGCTTTTCAATTATTTCGATGATAACAGCACCCAAACTTAAAGAAGCTAGCGGTAGCACTAGAAACGCAGACATTCCTGCTGCTGAAAAGAGGAATTTGGATACAAGTAAGCTATTACTTATACGATTGTAGTACTTGTAACTGCGACGGTAAACATACATTTTCTTTTCTAATTCTTCCATTTATAATATAATAAAATTGTTTCGAAAAATATTTCTAACAAAATAAAGAGTAGTAACCAAATGCCGATTTCGTCAAGAGTAGTAACCAAATGCCGATTTCGTCAAGAGTAGTAAAGAATAAAGGAAACCCGTGACTAGTAGTAAAGCATGTGCGAAACCCATAAGGGCGTCGGAAAATACATAGTAAAGGATTTGGAAAACCAGTGCTTTTCTTTACGGTTGAGAAAACGCAGACTGGGAAATTTATTAATAAAAATGTTCCCCTATTAAATGATGAATACTGCAGAGGTTATTCAGCTTTGTAAAAAGGTTATATCAAACAACAAAGCGGTTATACAAAGATTATCGCTATACACATATAATGAACTGCGGACTTATGCGAAAATTAATAAAATCAAAACAAATGGAGCTAAGAAACATGAAATAACAAATAATATAATAAACCATCTTAATAAGTATATTTTGATAGCTGAAGATAAAATTAAAATTGAACGCAGAAACGAAAGAACTCATAATAAGAACAGACCATCCGACTACAAACCAGAACCGAGATTACGAACCATTCTGGAAGATGAGATAAAAGAAAATAATATCACCATTACAAAACTAAAACAAGAATACAATGATAACAAAGAAAAAGAGACAAGCGAATTAAAGAAATTTCTGAAAAACAAGAACCTATCAACTCGCGGAAACCGAGAAGAAGTACTAAAAAGAGTTGGAGAATACTATAATAATATTATTACCAAACATAAAGATTCCGTACAGAAAAATAGAGATATCATAAGAGATCAAACAGAAAGACGTGACAACAGTAGACAGAAACCAATTGGTTTATCAACTCTCTTCATAAATAAGAAAAAAATCCAAGTAGAAAAATTAATTCCTGATCATTTATTTAGAACTGAAGAAGAACAGCAGCCTACTATTTTTAGCGAAAGTGAGAATATATTCACTGTAAACGTTTCAGTTCAAGGTAATGGAGTTGACGAGCATACTCTTATTGCTTTTACTTTCGCAGATATACAGCGGCGAATGAACGAAATAAATCAATATAGAGTTCAGTTTGTAACTCGGGTTATTTTCCATCGACAGGAGAATGATGAAGAAGTAGTAGTATATTACAACAGTACTTCTTGGATTTTAAATAAAAATAGCATTCTTACTCATAATCATTTGGATGATAATAACAAGAGACTGAGTTCTTTAAGTAATACCCCTCGATCTGGGCTACAATTTAGTCGGTATGAAGGAATTGATTATAGGATGACACGAATAGAATCTTACATGGGAGGAACGTTTAAAATACTGCCAGATTTCGTAAAAAATAAAAAAGCGTGCATAAATATAAAAAATTTAGATCAAAAATGCTTTCTTTGGTCCATCTTAGCACATTTATACCCAACCAAGGACAACGCTGAGAGACTTTCGAAATATAAGCAATATGAGAACCAATTTGATTTCGAAGGGGTTACCAACTTCCCAATGGATACTAAAGATATACACAAATTTGAAAATAGATACAACATTAAGATTTGTTTATTTCAAATTGAAAAAGAGAAAATTATCAGAAGTCATATACTAAAAAGTACAATCAATGGCAAAACAGCTAAACATGTTATTAATTTATTATATTTCGATAATCATTATGTACTGGTAAAGGATCTGAGCAGATTAGTTGGTCCTCAAATATCTAAAAAGAAAACAAAGACATACCTCTGCACTTATTGCGGAAGGCATTTTAAGAAGGAAGAATGCTTTGAAAAACATGAAAGTAAAAATAATTGCGAAGATCCTGATATTATAATGCCTCCTGAAGGTTCAAGTATACAATATAAAAATATTGCAAAACAAATGAAAGTACCTTATTGCATAATAGCCGACTTTGAGTCTTATAACGAAGAGTACAATCAAGTAAACGGGAAGAAAACAATAAAAGTGGCCAAACAGAAGCCATTTGCTTACGGATTTCAGGTATGCTGTTCCTTTGATACAAACCAGAACAAATACTACGATTATTTCGGTGAAGACGCTGCAAAACATTTTGTTAAAACCGTTACAAAAGTATCCACAGAAATTGCAAACAAATATGAAAGCAGACAAAGAAACCATACTTATACCAATGCAGAAATTGTGAATAAATGGAATAAACTAACTAATAAGACTTGTCACATCTGTACAACTGAAATTACTGAAAATCCTCACTTTGATCACGACCACATGACAGGAGAAGATAGGGGATTTGCTCATGCTGAATGTAATATGAAATACAGGATTCCTAGGCATATCCCGGTAGTAATGCATAATTTATCAAAATATGACTCTCATTTATTTGTTAGAGAATTGATACCTGATAACGGAATTTTTGAAAGTGCAGAAAGTTTCATCTCATTCTCGAAATCAATAAGTATAAGAAAGACGGATACGGAAATAAAATATGAGATGCGGTTTATAGATTCAATTAGATTTATGGCTTCATCTTTAGACAAACTATCAGCAAATTTAGCAACATGTGATTGCAAAGTACCTTGTAATCATCTAAGACAGAATTTCAAGTACACATCTAACAGCTTCAAAAATGACGATGAATTCAAAGAAATAATTAAAAAAGGTGTGTATCCCTATGAATTCGTGGATAGTTTCGATAAAATGAATTGTACAAACTTACCACCAATAGAAAGCTTTTATTCTAGGTTGACGGGGAAAGGTATTGACAAAAGTGATTATAAAAGAGCGGTATCTATATGGAAGCAATTTAACTGTGAAACATTACTTGATTATACCAAGTTGTACCTAAAAAGTGATGTGTTAATTCTATCAGACGTTGTGGAGAATTTCAGAAATGTGTGTATACATAATTATGATCTGGATCCACTTCATTACTTCTCAGCTCCAGGACTAACATGGGATGCTTTCCTAAAGCATTCGAAAGTAGACTTGCCGTTATTCTCAAAGGAAGACATGTATACCTTTATAGAAAAAGGAATAAGAGGTGGTGTATCCCAATGTATAAAAAGATACGCAAAAGCAAATAATAAATATACAAGTGATTATAATAAGAATAAGCCATCTAATTATTTAGTGTATTTGGATAAAAATAATTTATATGGGTGGGCGATGTCGCAGAATTTACCCGCGAATGATTTCCAATTCATTTCCATACCGGATGATTTGAAAGAAAGGAATGAATATGAATCAATCGAGTATTACAACCATCTGAAAAGTCATATCAAGTCGGTGATTACGATTAAGTCGGTGAGACAAGATGTGGGTGCTATATATGAGGTAGACTTAGAATATCCAAAAGAACTACACGAATTACACAAGGATTTACCATTAGCACCCGAACACTTTAACGGTAAGCTATGTACCACAGTATTAGATAAAACTAACTATGTAGTTCACCACAGGAACCTAGAATTCTATTTACAAAAAGGTTTGATATTGAAAAGAGTACACAGAATACTAGGATTCACTGAAAGTGCTTACTTAAACGGATATATAGACCACAACACAGCACTTAGAACTAAAGGTACAAATGATTTTGAAAAGGATTTCTTTAAGCTTATGAATAATGCTTGCTTTGGAAAAACTATGGAAAACGTAAGGAAGCGAGCGGATATGGAAATAATAACGGATGATACAACAAGAGAAAAAATAATAAAGAAACCCAACTTTAAATCTGAAATAATATTCAGTGAAAACTTTTCAGTAGCAAGAATGTCAAAGGAAAAGATAAAATTAGACAAACCAATGTACATCGGCTTTGCTGTATTAGAACTATCCAAGTTATTGATGTATGAATTCCATTATGATTATATGAAGCCTAAATATGGAGATAAAATTGATTTGTGTTATATGGACACTGATTCTTTCATATACGACATTCGAACCGAAGATTTCTATGAAGATATCAAACAAGATTTGAATGAGAGGTTCGATACATCTGATTATGCGAAAGATAATCCATATGGGTTTCCTAGTGTAAATAAGAAAGTGATAGGAATGATGAAAGATGAATTAGGTGGACAGGTTATGACAGAGTTTGTTGGATTACGATCAAAGGTATATGCTTATTTAAAGGACAACCAAGACCCTTCAAAAGCTAGCAAAAAACTGAAAGGAATAAAAACCAATATAGTTAAAGATAAAATTACGATTCAAAACTATAAGGATGTACTGTTTGGTAAAACGGAAAACCTTTCTATAACCCAGTATAACTTAAGATCATACAAGCACAATATGTTTCTAGAAGAACAGAATAAAAAAGCGTTAGATCCTAAGGATGATAAAAGGATAGTAACAAGCGATAAAATACACACTTTACCTTTAGGTTATAAACATTAAATTCAAGTACCTACTTAAAAAATTCAAGTACCTACTTCAAAACTTCAAGTACCTACTTCAAAACTTCAAGTACCTACTTAAAAACTTCAAGTACCTACTTAAAAAATTCAAGTACCTACTTAAAAAATTCAAGTACCTACTTAAAAAATTCAAGTACCTACTTCAAAAAATCAAGTATATACTTAAAATACTCAAGTAAATCTTATAATGAAAAATTCTTCCTAAATAAATGAATGAAAAGGCTCCAATCAAAGTCTATGACTTTAGTGAAAAGAACACTTATCAGAATAAGCACGACCTTGCACCTCAGTGGCCATTTAGATTATTAATTTGTGGAAGTTCTGGAACAGGGAAAACTAACCTTCTTTTGAATTTAATTTATGAATATCTTTGTTTCAACCGAATATACTTGTATGCTAAAGATCTTGAAGAAGATAAATATCAAGACCTTATAACCAATTTAACCACTTTGGAGTCACAATGCAAATCGAAAGTCTTAACAGTAAGTAACAATCTTGATGATATTGTCGATGTGGACGACTTAGACCCTGAGTACCAAAACTTGATTATCTTTGACGATTTTGTCACTGAAAAAGACCAGAAGAAAATAGAAGATTTATTCATAAGAGGAAGAAAGAAAAATGCCTCAATTATTTACTTGTCTCAAAGCTATCATAAAACGCCAAAGGTGGTAAGACTCCAGTGCAATTATTTTGCATTCTTTCAGTGTTCTAATCCAAAAGAAGTAAAATTAATAAGACAAAGCCATGTATCCAGTATAGACGATGAAAAATTTCTCAAACAATTCGAGACTGCAACCAAGGGCTACGGTTTTTTCTTCATAGATTTAAAAATAAAAGATAAAACCCTTAAGTACAGGAAAAACTTTGAAAAATTTACCGGATAATTTATTTCTATAATAAATGAATAAATTTGGTAGTGTCGGAAAAAAGGTTAGTAACGAATCGAATGTAAAGGTAGTTACTGACGAAAACGGTAACATTAACCTACAGGATAGGCGAATTGTTAATTTAGGTGATGCCAAAGCAGATCAGGATGCGATTAGCTTAAGGTTGATGACTATTATTTTGAATCAGTTTAAAGAACAAATAACTGCAGAACAAGTGCAAGCCAATCAATATTTTAGCGAAGATATTAACAGATTAACCTTGGTAGATGATTCTCCTGACAATGCAATGGTAAGGATCAAAGATAAAGGATTATTTGTAAAACCAACAATTCAGGTTACTGATAAAGAACTTGATGCTGGGAATAAAGTTATCACAAATGTTCAAGATCCTAGAAACAAACATGATGCTGTTAATTTAGGAACGTTAACTACGTATCTTTTAGATTTTGACAAAAAGCTCGAAAACCAACAAGCCCTTAGCATAAGTATTGAAACGAAGATTGGCGACCTTAGCAAAAGTATTGACAAAAAGCTTCTTGACCTTAGGAAAAGTATTGAGAAAAAGCTCGAAAACCAACAAAAAATTAGCAGTTTTATTGGTTCAAATGATTTGGACCAAAATCTGCATATCAATGGTATTGAAAGAGCAGTCGTAAACATTTTAAAAAGGCTTTTAGAGCAAAAACCTGTTGATCAAGATTTTGTTAAGAAAACAGAAGACTTCATGAAAACTAAACTAAAGAAATAAAATTTATATGATAAATTAATTCCCTAATAAATGGTTGAAACAATGGAGTATACAGTTTATTTGTCAAAGCTTCAGAAAGGAAAGCTGAAGAAATGTTTTGATGCTAAACAAAAATGTCAGATACGTGTTAGTCATAGTAGACAAAATGAACGGGAACCAGTCAAGTTACTTTTAAGTAAACGACAAATTGATAAAATTGAAACATGTAAAATGAATAATAAGGGTTGTGATATTGATGTATCATACAAGCAGATGAGAGAAGCGATTCAAAAAGGTGGATTACTTCCATTTTTAATACCGCTAGCAATTACCCTTGGTAAGGCAGCTTTAACAAGTGGTGCTGCTGCTTTGGGTACATTCGCTGGTAAGAAAATTATGGATAAAATGACCAACACAGGTGGTGCGCTAAAACTTCCTGGAACACAAAAAGTTACCGGTAATGGTGTACGTGGTAGACCTAAGAAGGAAAAAACCGATGATGTCAACACAGGTGGAGCGCTAACACTTCCTGGAACACAAAAAGTTGTCGGTCATGGGGTACGTGGAAGGCCTAGGAAGTCAAAAAACGGGGACATCAAAAAAGAAGCAAAAGTAAAGTAGGACCTCTAACCAATTTTGATATTATGGATGCATTAGGGAGTATACCACAGTTTAGAGGTGTGTTCTCTTTAGATACGCTACCCAAACATATAAACGATTCGGAATGTGGTGTAATCAACTATGACAAACGTGGAATGCCTGGAACACATTGGGTTGCCTATTGTAATCTACCTGAATCCCCCTATGTCGAATTTTTCGATTCTTTCGGTATTCCTCCAGGAAAAGAAATAGTTAAATATCTAAAAACTTCAAAGAAAAAAATAGCTTATGAAAATCTTGCTGTCCAAAATATAGACGAAGTAAACTGTGGACTTCACTGTATTTCCTACATTAAGCGCAAAATGAAGTTGGTAGCTTTTCGTTTATAAAAATTATTTTCTAATAAATGGAGATTTATTGTATGAAATGTAAAAAGAGCACTGACACTGAATCAATGTTTAAGGCAGTGTCACAAAAAAATAATGTTCCAATGCTGAAAGGGAATTGTGTTATTTGCGGGTCGAGGAAAAATCGCTTTTTAAAAAAAACCTCAACGCAGAAACAGATATTTTAAAGACGTATTATTCTAATTATTCAGGTGTGGATGATATTTACAGAAAATTAAAAGAAAATGGTGTTAAGGTTTCCAAGGATAAAATAAAAAATGTGTTGCAAAATGAGAATGTGTATACGTTACACAAACCTTCCTATCATAACTTTGAAAGGAGGCGAGTGTATGTTCACTATGTTGATGAGCAATGGCAAGCTGATTTAGTTGACATGCAGAAATATAAAAAAGAAAATAATAAAACAAATTACATTTTAACTGTTATTGATTGCTTTAGTAAATATGCTTGGTGTGTCCCTCTGAAAGACAAAACGGGTGCTGAAATAATAAAAGCATTCAGTGTTATATTTAAAGAAAGAATTCCTAAGAAACTACAAACTGATAAAGGTAAAGAATTTGTGATGAGAAATGTTCAATCTTTTTTGAAAAATAACGATATACACTGGTTTGCATCTGAAAGCGAATTGAAAGCGCAAATTGTAGAACGATTCAATAGAACGCTGAAAGACAAGTTATGGAAATATTTCACTCACAATAACACTACTAATTGGATTGATATTTTACCTTTATTTGTGAGTAATTATAATAACTCGTACCACCGTTCAATACAAATGAAACCAGTTGATGCTAGTAAAAAGGTTAATCAGAAAAAGGTTTTTAGTGCTCTGTTTCCTCCAGTAGATGACTACAAAATCACAGGAAACGTCAAAGTAGGGGATTTAGTCAGAATTAAAAAAGAAAAAAGTATTTTCGATAAAGGATATTTACCTAATTATACGGATGAAGTATTTCAGATAGCAACCATCAGACCTACCATTCCCATTACTTATGAAATATCTGACAAAAGTGGGGAATTAATTCAAGGAGGGTTTTATGAAAAAGAACTTTCAAAATTTATTATGAAATAAAATTACTTGTATATAAATGGATTCAAGACGCTTGAGTGATATGTTATCGGATATAGTGAAGAACAGAGAAATTCAGAGAAGCAAGGTTCAACAAAATGAGATGGAGAAGGCAGGATTTCGGGAATATGCTTCAGAATTAAACGCTCCAGTTATTATAGCACAAAAAGAAAACACTAAAGATACCATCAAAAAATTACAAGAGAACGCTGAAACGATAATTAATAAACTACTTGAAGGTGATAATAATTCAAGAAGACGGTTTATCAGATTAGGTGATACATTTAAAACAGCTTTACAGACCACTACTTCAGAGGAATCGAGTCGAGCTCCCACTCATGCGATAGAACCCAATCTAGAACAACCATATGACGTAAATCTAAACTTAAATATTGATGTGGAATTATTAAATCAAATTAATTTAAAATATAAAGATGACTGGAATGGTACCGATAATTATTTTAAAATGCCTCATTATTACCTTGAGCATCATAAAGAAATAGATGGGGCTCTGAATTATTTAACATCTATAAGTCAAAGTTATGGTGGTCTGAAAAGTAAAAGTTATAGTTCGAATAAGTATGATCAAATTATTTTATTTATACAAGACTATAAGGATAGATTAAGAAAAATTCAATCTAGTATACCCTTTATCAGACAACAAGGAACTGGAATATTTATGAATTGTGATGAAATGATTTCAAAATTATACACTTTGATAGGTAGCAGAGTAAACGGAAATACATCTGATGAGGTGAGAAATGAAGCTATTGATATTTTGGATTCGTTAATGCGAAATAAATTTCTTACGAAGAGAAATTACAATTCAATATATAAAAATTATTTCTAATAAATGGTGTTGTTAAACATTGAAGGTAATGAAAGTATCATTGATATAACATTTAGTCAACCAATCGAATTGAATCGTAATTGGGATTATGAAATAGGTTTGAATCAGTGTACTTTGTGGTATTCATGGCATAATATAAGTGATAAATTTGGAAATAATACATTTCAATACAGGAAAGATGAAGATAATAATGCAACAGAATGGATGAATGTTACTATTCCTAATGGGATGTATAACGATGATTGTTTGAATTATTTTTTGTGTCAGTATTTTGATACCCCAAAAGATAAATGTCCTATTGTAATTTCATCCAATCCAGCATCTATGAGATTTGTCATACTATTACAAGAAAAATATGTGTTTAGATTTAATAGTGACTTGTGTCAGATTTTAGGATTTGAGAAGGATAGTGAGATATCTAAGAAAATCAATGAAGGTACAAAGCTTCCGAATATAACAAGAAGCGTTGATAAAATTCAAATTCACTGCTCTCTTGTAAACAGTTCTATCGTAAACAAAAGTAAATCAGATGTCATTTGGACATTTGTTCCGAATACAGAACCGGGTTGTCAAATTGTTGAGAATCCTAGACAATTAATCTACCTTCCTATTAATACAAAAGACTTTATTTACTCCTTGAGAATGACAATTACTGATCAGTTGGGAAGACCTATCGATTTGAATGGTGATAACGTTGGATACGTACTGCATTTAAGAAAAGCTTAAAGGATTAGTGAAATAAAATTATTTACCTATAAATGTTGATTAATAATAAGCGATTACTTTATAAAAAGCAGTATGGAAGTGGAATCGGTAGTGTATTCAAAAACATTGTTAATTCCCAGTTATTTCAAACGTCAGCAAAACAAATAAAAGATGGGGCTATGTCAATGTATAATAATATTATTAAACCGAGATTTGAGTTGTTGAAAAACAGAGCAATAGAATATGGGAAAGATCTGATCGATGTAAACAAGAAAGAACTCATTGATGTAATTGGAAACAAAAAATCGATGAAGGATCTTATCGGTACAAATAAAAGGATTTTAAATCAAAGAAGTCAGGACTTGATCAAAACGTTAATGACTGGAAATGGATTAAAGATTCTGAAATAAGTTTTATTTAATAATTTCTTTCTTATATAAATGGCAGTAAATAAAGTTATCAGTCCGCAATGGAACATTTTTGATGAACCGCTTGTTGATGATACAGTGGTAAGATACGAATTTAAAGAAATTCGAGAAACAGATGTGAATGTATCTAATAAATCAGAGTTTGAATTCGTAACGAAGAAATTAGATTCCTGGTTTTATCCAAGTGAAAGTTATCTTGATGTTAGTGTAAGAATAGTGAAAGAAAATGGAGATAATATAGCTGCAACCGATATTGCTACTTTGACGAACAATGGATTTAATTTATTCAGTACCGCTGAATATGTAATAAACGATGAATCGGTTGAAAAAATTAATCATGTTGGTATTACAACTACCGTTACAAAGTTGATTGAATACTCTGATGATTATTCTAGAAGTGCAGCAAGAAATCATTTCTGGTATAAGGATTATAATCAAGGAAAAGAAATTAATCCTGTTATTGCTTCGTTTACTGCAACTCCAGTAGTAGCAGGGGCTGCAGGGGCTGCAGCAGGGGGTGGAACAGTCAGTTTGAGAAATAATAATAATTATAATAAAGGATTTGAAAAAAGATATAACAGAACAAAGAGCAGTAAATTAGTAAATATGTATTTACCATTATCAGAATTGTTTGGATTTCTGAAAGGAAACAAACGATTCTTCAGAGGTGCATCGCATAAATTATTTCTAAGAAGAAATGATGATAACAACATGATTATAAGAAATGGAAATACTAATTTCAAAGTAGTAATCGAGTATTTATCCTGGAAGATCCCTATTGTAGCTCCTAGTATCGAAATGATGAGTGAATTAGAAAAGGGTCTTGCTAAGGATAAAAAGCATAATCTGATGTGGGAAGCATGTAATACTTATAAAAGCGATGTTAGTCAAAATAAGGAACACACTTGGAAAGTTATATCTGAGAGAAACAATCCAACAAAAGTAGTTGTGATGCTACAGAAAAATGAAAAGCATAACAATCAATTAATGAATAATATGGTGTTTGATCATATGAATTTAACAGACATAGAACTTAGAATTAATGGGGATAAATATCCCGAAGAACCACTTAAATGTGATTTTAGCGATGACAAATGTAAATACTCAAATCTTTACAATAGGTTCATACATTTGGGTTATAAACAATTAGCATTTGATACTGGTAGTGTTGTTAGTATAGAAGAATTTAAAGAAGTATATCCACTATTCTGTTTCGATGTTTCCAAACACGAGTCAAATATTTATAATGGAACAACTGCTGATATTGAAATAAGTTTAACGTTGAAAGATAATCAACCCGTACCATATAATGTTTACTGTGTTATATATTATGAAAGAAAAGCTACATTAGGTATTATTAACAAAAATATGTATGTGAGTTTGTGAGTCTGGATTTTTATTTAATAAAATCATCCCCTAATAAATGGAGTCCGCAAAGGAAGTCTTGAATACAATCAGAATGAATAAATACAATGAGACAATCAGGAAAGAAGAACTAGTTCTTGGATTGAAATATACTATTGTTAAAATGAGAATTGCTAAGACAAAATATGGTGATAAGTTGGTTGTAGTTATTAATCATAATGACAAACCCTGTGATTTGTTTATAACACAGAAATATAATGCCATTGCTAACGAATTACTTTTAAAGAAAAATCTAGTTTTGCAACCGATTGTACGCGAAAACAAGAACAAAGAAACATATGTGGATTTAGAACTGTTTACTCAGTAATATTTGAATAAAAAAATTAAAAATGTAAAAAAAAAGAAGTAGTAGTATATTGTAGTATTTTATATGTAGTAAAGGGTAATATTCTCATTTCTTGTATCCTTTATTTTGGAAGTAAGAAAATAAAAATGTTCTTAAAAAGGGGGATAATTTGGTAAAAAGGATGTTAAAATTTAAGAAATTGATGTTAAAATGGGGTTTTGAAATTGGGGGGAGGGTGAGCTAGAACCCCCTTTATATAACTACTGTAACTCAACAATGCACCCACTTCTATTATGACAACACCCTACGCGTCAGCAGACCTTTCTTCAATGTCACTCATCTTTTTTACAAATAAGCGCATGATGTCAACACTGAGACTCTCCACACTCCGGTAGCTTACTTTCTTAGTATCAAAAATGGCGGCAAACACATCCAGCACGTCATCTTTAAACTCGTTACAGACCCTGTTCAAGTTCGTATCTGTTCCTAGAAAGCCCCAAGCTAGCACCGGGGCTAGGTGCTCATTCAGACTGTAAAAGCGTGCCAAAAACGCGTCACTGAACTTCAACCGATGTCTTTTTGTTTTCAAAACGGACAGGCAGGCAGTTGTAACGGCGGACTCCTTGAAGCCGTCGGAAAGCCAACGGTTTCTAATAACGGCTACGACCGGGCTTGGAGGCGCTTCCAGATCCTCAAAGGAATCTAGCAAAACAAAATCAATCACGACGTCAAACATATTAATACACACGAGCCCACGAATTTTGAATTCCTCCAGACATTCCTTCCATCTGTCGGGTTCACTTGACAGCCGCAGCATTGCGTCATATGCGGATAGCAAGTCATTTGGATCACGATTTAACTTTCTGAAAAGGTTGCCAAATAATCGCTTTCCAGCGCTGACTAACCACTCCCGTTTCGACACGTCATTGGTTAGGCTTTGGAACGCCATTCGAACACAATGGAGCTTTATAAGAAAATCAGTATCACTCGAACACCGAAGCATGTCCGTTCTCAAAGCTCGGCATGGTACTTCAAGCGAACGATTCTCACTTACAACCAACATCTCAATCTTTTCGTACAACTCAGGTACTTCATTTTCATCAACCATGGATCCGAAGAATTCTTCTAGTTCTTCGCCCTCCGCGGAATAAAACGAGGCGAAGGATGAGACACTAATAGTACGTTTGCTCCTCAAAGATGGCGCTGGCGACGTTGCTCGCGTTTCATTTGTTTGGAATATAACTGAGTGCTCATGAAGAAATAAATGTTCAGTCTCATCCTGTAGACTGTATGCGGCTGTTAAGATCCGTTCTAGCTTGCGAGCCAACTCCACTTCCTTAGCAGAAGGGAGAGCATTAGGATGGCTTGATTTGAACGACTCCAGAGCATCCTCCCAGTACTGAACAGCTGCATCTAAGGCCTCGACACCCATCACCCCTAACTGCTGGGGGTCATCCATGATTGGCCTCCCATTGGCTAGGTTTGGAGGAGGCCCATGTGTAGAAGCAGGGCTAGTACTCCTCCGCGTTAGTTGAACTTCGACAGTTGGGCTGCGCAGACCTGCCTTACCCCTTTGACGAGGTATAAACGGGGGTGGTTTCTTCCTCTGTAGGTAAGCAGCAAGGCAATAAAGACATGCACCGCCTACTGTGATTCCAAGGAACCATTTGCTCAGTCCGACGGTTTTAAACCATGCACCAGATGGCGGGGATAGCTTAATTCTAATGCGTGGTTGAACTGATAGTGCCATCTAAAATGAGGAAAACTTTTATTCCAAAATCGATACAAAACAAAATGCTTTTTATTAATCAAACACATATACGCAAATTCTAGTACGAAAGGACTACAGCCGTTCTATAGCTAATGAAACAACAATGGCCTGATAATGACACGAAACATAGTAATAAATAAATTTTGATTGGCCTACATGTTAATGAGTTAGTAAAAACTGAAAAGCTGCAGTTAACAACCTGACTGGTTACACCTTAAAAAGTGAATGAAAAATACATAAAGCAACACTACAGTGAGTGACTTTTTTGGTTCTCAATAGTTCTTGGTGCTCACTCTCCCTGAACGAATGGTATCTTATTGTGGTTTTGCTATAGAGCCTAATGTTCGCTAGACTCTATTAGCATTCCCGGCAGTTTTTTGTTTTTGTTTTGTTATTTATTATCCAAAATGTTTGAGGGACTGGCTGGTCATTTTTACCGACTATTTTTGCATAAAAACGGTAATTTTTAAGAAAAAAATGACTGTTTTGGCAAAAAATCGACCGATTTTAAGAAAAAACGACTATTTCTGAGAAAAAATTTACTATTTTAACGAAACCTACTGTTCTTAAAAAAATCGACTGTTGCCAAGAAAAAAATGAAATGTTTTTACGAAAAATTGCGACGCCTTGCGTCAACTCGACTATTTTTTACAGACTGGCTGACAACATTGGGGGGGGGGCGTCCCCTCCCCCCCCCATACATGAGGCCTCTGACTGTTGCAGCTTCAACCAGACCTTAGTGCTCTATGTTAGCCACTCTTCCTATTTTCTGTGCAACCGTGTATCAAGGGTATAGGCAGGATGCCAAAACACTGAAGACCTAGGATGTTCAAAATGCTAAGCCATCCTTCCCTTTGAATTCTGATAGGGATTTTATTCCAGCATTCGAAAATGAATGCTATAAATGAAGGATTATACTATACTATTTAAACTGAAGCTATCAGTTACAAATTAACTTAATGGCATATTACTTCTTTAAGTTAAGTGTTTTCAACCAAACTGAATACAATTTCAAGGAACAAGCATTAAAACATACGAAATTATTATTACAAACGCAATCAATATTATCATGTAAAAAAGCTTGATGACTACATGAGGAGCTGCTGGCAGCATATTTCTAGGAACTTTTTACTTTCTTAAAGCTACCTTTTGGGCTCTTTATGGCTGAATAAAACAAGACCAAAGGTTTCAATGCGATCCCAAAAATTTAATATTTACAGACAATCGGGTCTTGTAGTGGTCCACTGGTAATCATCTGGGAAGACGAAGTTCAAATATAGATTCAGCATGTGAGTTTACCCCTATAGCCTGCGTCATGTCTACTTTGACGAAAGTTCCTGCCTTACTTCTGCCAAATTTCCGGTTTCAGCCGGATTCCGGGCAATCTGCTTGTCTTGCGAAAAAATGAAGTTCAAAAACAGATTCAGCCTATCTCTATACCCCTATGTCGAACCTCTAATCAACTCCAGAAAAAACTTCAACTTCTAACAAATTTTCCGATTTCAGCAGGATTCCTGGCGAACTATGTGTCCAGGTGATTGTCATACAACGAATTCAGCATGTCTTCTTACCCGGAAATCAAACACCTAGCCTAATGAAATTCATATAAAACTTGTCCGGCGACAAAACAATTTTCATATTCGGATTCAGCATATTTCACTACCTTAAGTCGAACCTCTAATCAACTTCAGATTAATCTTTTATTTTGACAAGCTTTCCGGTTTTGGCCGGATTCCGGGCGATCTACTTGTCCGACGAGAAAATAATTTTCATATTTGGATTCAGCATGTCTCCTTACTCCTAAATCGGATATCTAATCAACTTCAGATAAGACTTTAGTTTTTACAAACTTTCCGGTTTTAGCCGGATTCCGGGTGAACTACTTGTCCGGCGAGAAAATGGTTTTCATATTCTTGTTCAGCATGTTGTCCTACCCCGTAATCGACTATCTCATTAGTTTTTAAAAAATATTTTGTTCGTCCCTTAATTTGAAACCCCTCCCCCTCCCCTAAATATGCAGCTATCGGTCCCATCTACGAACTCGACCTTTCCCTTGACTCGAAGAGTCCTCACACCGAGTTTCATCAAAATATCTCATTCCCTTCGAAAGTTATCGTGCTGACAGACGGACGGACAACTTTTGCGATGTCATAGGTATCCCTCCACTTACGTTTTGGGATCACAAAAAGCTCTTGACAGACAAGTAGGTACTTAGCAAATTTTGAGTGAGTTTGTTTCCAAGGTAATTAATAGTCACTACTCTATACAAGACCAAAGGTTTCGATGGGATCCAAAAAATTCAAGATTTGATCCAGACAATTGGGTCTTGTCTTCACCAGATCCAGTCTTCGCCAGACTCCTTGAACACTTTTAATACTAAAATTCAGAAACAGATTAAGGCCAAATAGCTAACCATCTAAGAAAACCAAGTTCAGATATGGATTCAGCATGTGTGTTTAACCCTATAAGTCATATCTATCTTGATGAAAACTTCTTGCCTTATTTCTGCCAATTTTCGGGTTTCGGACGAATTCCTGAACTTTTTGTCCGGCGAGAAAAGAAAGCTAAAAAACCAATTCAGCGTATCTTCTTTCCCTTTTATCGAACATCTAATGGACTTCAAATAAAAATTTAACTTATAACAGATTTTCCGGTTCCAGCCGGATTCCGGGTGAACTATATGTCAGGGTAAAAAACAATTGTCATATACGGATTCAGCATCTGTTCTTACCTCTTAAACGGATATTTAATCAACTACAAATAGAAGATTTACTTTTAACGAATTTTCCAGTTTCGGCCGGAATCCGGATGGACTACTTGTCCGGGTAGAAAACGTTATTCATATACATGCTCAGCATGTCTTCTTACCCCTAAATAAAATGTCTAATCAACACCAAATAAAACTTTTACTTTTAAAATACTTTCCAGTTTTGCCAGATTCCGAGCGAACTACTGGTCCGATGAGAAAATGGTTTTGATCACCGTGCTCAGCATGTCTTCTTACCTCATAATCGACAATCACATTAGCCGTTTAAACATATTATATTGAGACATATCATATATATTGAGTCTTCTTCTAACCGTCGAGGTGATCAGTCGCAGTTTTCATTCGAGTTTGGAAGGATAAAGTTCAACGGTTTCTGTCTTCAAAAGACCGTTAGGTTGTCTCGACCTTGGGCATGACGCCAACGGATAGCAATGGTTGTTCGTGGAGTGGACTCTACTACCAACCAGTGCTGAATTTTTTTCAAAAAAGTCTCGATGTTGGTGTTGACGAAGATGTGGTCAGGAAGTTTGCAGCTGAATTCTTTTCCGTTGAAGCCATAGTCACGGCTAAGAAGCTATTCTGGTCCTGTGTTTTCGCCCCGGAGCTCCCGCCAAAACGAAACACATCTGCTAATCATTTAGCAGACCTCACCGCTGCATTCAAACGTTGTGACAATGACAACGTTGAGCTACCTGACTTCGTTATCAGGTTCCCGAACGAAGTGCCCGTTATTCCAGCTGTGGCTTACTCTCTCCTGACCAGCCAGATCAATGCGTGTGCCAAGGATATTCGGTTCATTGCTGATCGAATTGCAAAACATGAGGGGTCCACTCCTGTCTTTGGAATGTCGAATCAAACAATCACGACCCCCTCGCCTGTGCACACTGTTATTGTGGACAATATCCCTCCTTCCCTATGTGACGTTAATTCAAGAAATCAGCATCTCGATTCCGTTGAGGGTCGAGATGGCATCACAAACGTCAAAGCTAGTGTCAGGCAAAACCGTCTAGTTGTACAGACTTCGAGTGCGACATATGCTGACATTGTTGCCAAATCGATAACAAAGGGTCTTCCGCCCGGGGTTACCACTAAGGTCATACAACCAAGATTCTTTGGGGTAATACGAAGTGTTCCAGAGCGCATCTCTTCTAGTGATTTGAAGTGTTTGCTTGATGCCGTGGAAGTCTCGCAGATCTCAAATTCCCGGTCTTTCAAGGTTGGCTATGTAGATCAAGCTTCCCTTTTAAGAGCTTTAAAGTGTGGAGTTAAGATCGGTTACGAGCATTTCCGTGTCCATGAATTTCATCGCATGCCGAAAAGATGTTTCCGTTGTCAGTCACTGGACCATGTTGTTGATAGATGTCCACTTCAGACAGATACGCCTAAATGTGCTAGATGCTCTGGATGTCACGTATATTCAAGAGACTTGCCTTGTAGCCTACCCCCCAAATGTGCCAATTGTGATGGGGACCATGTGTCTTTCAGTTTTCGGTGCCCGAAAATCAAAAACGCATTGAAAATAACGGTGTGATGGCTCAGATTTCAAATGTACTCCGATGTGTGTCTTTGAACATAAATGGGACGAAAGATAAGGACCTTGAACTGGATCGATTACTCTCCGAAACTGATGTGCTGTTCCTTCAAGAGCATCTTCTTTCCACTACTAGTGCCGACAGTCTGCGCCGTTCGGTCGATCACTATATATTCGTGCAACCTGCTAGAAAAACGAGAGGCCGTCCTTCCGGTGGACTAGCAATTTTTATCCGTTCTTCCTGTTGCCTCAGACCTCCAACTGTCTTTCTTTCGGATAGACTGATGCTAGCTGTACAGTTTGGCGACCTCGTTCTAGTTAACGCATATCTTCCGTGCGACCGTCGCAACCTCGCTTCATTTGGATTATTTGCTAAATCTTGTAACAAGATCAAGTCTCTCCTTTCAGACATCAGTAGCAAAGGTCTTAACTGGATTCTTGTTGGTGATTTGAATACCAACATCCTGGCTCCTTCTATACGCACTGACCTGTTTACAGAGTCTCTTCCTAGCGGGTATTGTATCGTAGAAAAGTCCTTGCCGTATACCTACAGACACAATCGTGGCGGAACCGTTTCGAACCTTGACCACCTTATAGTCTCCCATCCATCTGTAGCTGATGGAACGGTTGAAGTTGACGACGAAAAAATTGAAGATGACCATCTGCCGTTGACTTTCAAATTGGCACTCCCCGCCGATTGTGTTAAAAGCACTACGTCTCAACCTCAGACATGGATCAAGAAAAGGAACTGGAATCGTTTAGATCCCGTACTTTATATAGCTACACTGACCACCCTTTTGACAGCTGTGAAAATTCCGTTCCACTTACTCCAGACTAGTCTCCATGTGACTGGTTCCTCCATCGACTTGAACTTTTATTACTCTGAGGTCGTTCATTGCTTGAAGACTGCCGCTAACGTAGCCGTACCATTCGAAAATGTTAGGGTTGGAACCCGAAAGCGGCTTTGGAGAGTTTGTCCGGAGGTTAAGAAAGCCAAAAATCATGCGAAATTTTGGTTGAGACTATGGATAGCTTGTGGACGCCCTATCAGTGGAACCGTGTTTGACCTTAAAAAGAAGACAAAGCGGGAGTATAAATTTTGTTTGAAATCCGCACGTTTAAATGGCGCTGATGCCCCTACAGACCGCAAGTCTTGGAATAAAGTTCTTCTTTCGGACAAGTGTTGTGCAGTGTCTCCGTCAAAATTGACCTCCTCTGACTGGATAAACCATTATCGCAACTTGTTCACTCAGTGCAATATGCGCGTGCAACAGTTTTTCGACTCTTTACTTTCAAGGTTTCTCCCTGTTAAAATTTCTCAGTCTTCTGTTTTTGCGGTTACTAGTAATGCTGTCGAAAAGGCTGTTTACAGACTAAAAAAGACTGGATCTGTCGATATCGATGGTATTTCTTCAGAGTTCTTCAAAACTGAATGTCCTGTTCTGATCCAACATCTACAACTACTGTTCCAAATGTTTCTTTCCCAATCTCAGGTCCCGAATAGCTTCCTTGTTGGAACCGTAACATCTGTCCTTAAGCGAGGCAAGGACCCTGAACTGTGCAATAGTTTCCGTCCGATTACAGTATCATGTACAGTCAGTAAAATTTTTGAGTATGTCCTTCTTCCCGAACTTCTTGAAAAAGGCAATTTTGGAAATATGCAATTGGGTTTCAGGGATGGTACGGGTTGTGCGCATGCTCACCACGTTCTAACCAAAATAATGCGACAGGCCACTCTAAACAGATCAACCATCCACATTTGTTCCATAGACATCTCTGGGGCTTTTGATAATGTTGTCCATTCTCAAGCTTTGTATTCGCTTGCTCGTTCTGGAGTCAATTCTTCTATTCTTTGCCTTTTAAAGTATTGGTACGCAAATTCCAGCATTCGGGTAAAATGGCAGGGTCAGTTATCGGAAAATATTTCAGTGAACCATGGAGTTCGCCAAGGTGGAGTTTTGTCACCGTATATATTTAAGTCTGCGATTTCTGATTGTTTGGATTCTCTTCTTCCTGCATATTTGTTCAAGGAGATTTCGATCAGCTACATTGCGTATGCTGATGATATCCTCCTAGTCAGCCGTACAAAATCCACTCTTTCTAAAAATATGAAAATTTTAGCAAACAAACTTTCAGACATCGGACTTGAGATAAATCTGTCAAAATGTGAATATCTTTGTTTCGGTCGCACAACAACCTCTGAGCGCTCTTCTGTTGCAATTGGTTCTTTTTCTATTTTTTCGTCCGAGTCGCTGAAATGGCTCGGACTTACCTTCAAATCCACATTATCTTTAACGTGCTCCTCTATTTTAAAATCAGTATCAAATTCCATTAGATTTGGTTACGGGCGTTTGGTCCCAAATAGAGGAAAATATTCACGCAAGGCGCTCGGAAAGTTGTATAGTGCTTTTTGCGGCCCATATATCCACAATTGTTCCGGAGTTTACCATATCCTAAGGAAAAAAGATGTTAAAAATTTGAGAAGTTGTTTTTTCAAGTATTGTAAATTTCTGATGTATCTTCCAAAATCTTTTCGTAATCGTAAATTGGTTTCAAATTTTAATGTTCAGGATAGTGTTAATACACTTTTTCGTTCGCATTCAAATCTATTTTCCCTCCACAAACATCCTGCCCTCTCAGCCCATGAAATTATTAGCCAGTTTTTCATTCCTGAACCCGATTAATGTGCTTGTCACTGTGTACAAATTTTATGTCTATTTAGTGTTTTTTTTTTTTTTTTAAATGAAAAAAATGTTGTCGTGTTTATTTGCATTGTTTTGTTTAAGTGTTTTAATATGTATATTTTACTTTTGTATTTTATACTCCGCTGTTACGCAAAAAGCGGGTCATAAATAAATAAATAAATAAAATATAAATAAATATTTTGTTTGCCCCTTAATTTGAACCCCCACCCCTAGATATAGGGCTACAGAGCCCATCTAGGAACCTGACCTTACAATTGACGCCAAGAATCCTCACACCAAGTTTCATCAAAATATCACATTTCCTTCGAGAGTTATCATGTTCATAGATGGACGGACAACTTCTGCGATGTCATAGGTATGAATACAACCTGGCTATTCGCAAGCGTTTGCAGATGACGGAGCGTCGCTCCTCAGAGGCCGAAATCTGTCTACGCTATTCGAGCTTGGCCAGGCAATCCTCAACGTAGTAGAACAACCAAGAAACGAAATTGGGTAATCCCAAATCCACTGAAGATCTACGACAAAGAAATAAAAATGACCAACCAAGTCAGATATCTGGGGATCACCCTCAATAGTAAAGTATGTTGGAAAACACACTGCATTGAAAGAGCACGCAGAGCAACAATCACGCTCATGCAATGCCAAAGGATGGTGGGCAAGATCTGAGGACTTGCACCGCAACGAATGATGTTTATATACACTGCTATAATATAATATAATATAACGTAGCTTTAAAATGGTTTGGTTCGTATTTAAGTAATAGGGCGCAAGTTCTGCATAATTCCAACGTTAACATCTGAGAGCCATTTTATAACGTGTGGAGTCCCGCAAGGGTCCATATTGGGACCGCTACTGTTCCTTATTTATGTTAACCAAATACAATATTATTTAACTGAAGCTAATATAATACTATTCGCAGATGATACACTTCTTTTTGTTGCAAGTGAAAGTCTACCTTCATTGTTCAAAAAAATGGAAACAGCTCTTACTGAATTTGTAGCATGGGCTGATTCGAATTATTTAACACCAAATTACAGTAAGACAAATTATATTTTATTTTCTAGAATAGCATCAATTGAAACAGATCTGAAATTAAGAGTAGATAATAATACCATAGATAAAGTAAAAACCAGCAGATATCTTGGATTCACAGTTGATGAGAATGTTTCGTGGGAAGAACATGCGAAATTAGTTGGTAATAAACTCAAGGTCCCTTGGAGTCATCCGCCGCCTTAAATTCCGTTTTCCTAAAAAAATACTAAAAATGATTTATCATTCTATTTTCCATCCTCATCTGTCTTATGGGTGCTCCATTCTTGTTATAAAAGAGTTCAAATCATCCAAAATAAGGCAATTAAAATTATATCACCGCTTCAACACACTGATAACATTAATCTTCATTTCAAATGTGCCAAGATATTTGACGTATCGAAGACTCGAGATTTCCAGATCGCAACTTTTTGCTACAAGTATTTCAATAACCTCCTTCCGTCTTCGTTCCAGAATATGTTCTCACTAAATCAAGACCTGCATTCTTATGACACCCGAAACTCTTGTGACATCGTCCAAGAAGCGTCCTCATCAAAAAGGGCTTCTTTTTTAAGTTGATTTTTTGCGCCGTCAATTTGGAATCTAAAAACCGTTAGATATCCGGAATTCGAATAACCTCATTTCCTTCAAGCGAGCAACGCAAGGTCACTACAGGAAAATTGTTTAGTGTTATCCTCCTTTAGACCCACCCCCTGTTTTCTTTTCTTTTGTTTTCTTTCTTTCTCGTTCCTTCTTTCCCTTATTTTCTCTCTCCTTTTATTTAAAGTTGAAACCATAGGTGATTTTTTTCCTCTCCTATTTTTTTTTTTTTTCTCTTTAAATAGAATGATCAGTTAGTTCATTCTGTTTGATGTTTAAATTATTATCGGATATTTCCCTGCCCTAGCCAAGCACTCCATTTGTGCTTTCCTGGCAGGAATGTAAATTGTGTATTTTTTTTGTCTTTAAATATAGTCCAATGAAACTGAAACTGAAACTAATCCCGCCAATGATTTCTTATGCTTGCATAATATGGGTGGGAAGCACAAAAACTGATTCGCATACGATGCCCCTGGTTAGGGTACAAAGATTAGCATGCTTGATGATTGGTGGAGGTTTCCAAGGTACCGCCACAGCATCACTAGAAATGCTGCTCGGATTAACTCCCCTTGAGATTTGGTTCAGAGGGGAAGCACTAAGGACGACGGTCCGACTTGAGATCCAAGGCACATGGTGCCAGAGAAATCAGATCAGTAAGAGAAGCCATTTTGATATTTGCAATAAATGGATTATTGAGCTGCCAGTGCTGAATATGCCTAAAGATCAAACTATTACTACGATGAAAAGTGGAAAGAGCTTTAAGGTGAGAATTGAGACAAGGTCCGAGACCTTACAATTTCTGGAAAGTTTGACTAATCCAGAAGTGATCCGATGCTACACTGACGGCTCGCGATTTAATGAGATGACGGGAAATGGAAATGGAAGCAGCATCTATACTGTTCGAAACAAATGTAGAGCCAGAGAGGCTATTCACTCACCTGGGGGAGTTCTCGTCAGTCTACCAGGCTGAGATGTTCGCTATTCTGCAAGTTATTGATAGTCTTCTGGATAAAGGAGCTGATAATGAAGAGATTTTTGTATTTTCGGATAATCAAGCCTGCTTAAAAGCACTTGAAACCCCGAAAAGAAAACAGTCTTTGGAGATGGAGTGCTTCAATAAGATTAATGCAGTTGCAAATAATGGAAATCAAATCACTTTGATGTGGGTCCCGGGACACTCTGGTATCCCAGGGAACGAGGAAGCCGAAGTTTAATACCCACACGCAACGAGGCGCTGATAAGAAGGCTAATCGCCATGAAAAAAGATGAAATTCGGGGAATCATCCAGGTTGTTACTGGAATTGGAAACCTTGGAAAACATAATTCAAATACAGGAAAAATTATGTACCAAATGCGGAGCAGATTAAGAGACAAATATCCACTTTGTACAAGAGTGCCCAGCATGGACAAGGCAACGTCTGGAAGCTTTCCACTCTCTGAATGTTGATTTCCACGAGGTAGTGAGGAAAGCCAGATTAAAGGAACTGTCCAGGTACCTTCAGTTGACAGGGAGGCTACACAGGTTTTAAGGTAAGAATGCGAGAAAAAGCGGTAAAGTGAGTGATGTTTTTATCAATTTTTTGGTAGAGTGATGTTTTCAACAATTGTGAATTGGGGGATTACGACAATGGTCAATTTGTGGCCTGAGTTTGGGCTGGAATGTCTGGCCTACCCCACAGATTAAATAAAAAATCCCTCCACTTACATTTTGGGATCCCAAAAAGGTGAAATGCATAAAAAGTGGAAAATATTTTTACATTTGTTCGCAAAAGGTCAGTAACAAAAATTTCAACAATTAAACATACAAAAACAACCGAACATGAAAGGTAAATGAACAAGCACAGCCTAAGCTAATATCCTTAATAACATCCTGTGACAATTCTTGTCAAACGAATGCCCAGTAGATAGAATGACAAATATCTTAATGTCTGTTAAAAAACTAACGTTTGCACACCACATAAAGAACTTTGATAATCTGGGTTTAAACAGGATTTAAAGGGCACCAAACAGCAGAAGAAGATGACTAAATTCAAAGCTATCCCATATTTCTGCACAGTGGATAAGTGGTTCCACAATTACCATAGGTGCACTTTATCGACGTACAGGGGCATCACAACTGGGGGGACGCCCCCCCCCTCAATACGGTTGGCCAGTCGGTAAAAAGTAACCCACAATTTTTCGTCAAAACAGTTGATTTTTTCCAGGGAAAACAGTCAGTTTTTCTGAAAATCAGTGGATTTTTCTGAAAATCAGTAGATTTTTTTCAAAAACAGTTGTTTTTTCTTCAGAAAAAGTTGATAAAATTACCAGCCAGTCGGTAAATGCCTTGTCCCCCCCCCCAAACATTTTGGCCAGTAACGCCTCTGTCTATGTATGATGTACTGTGCCTTTCTACTCATTCAATCTTTTTGTCTTTGTTGATGAGTTTATTCTGCATCTTTTTCTCAAAAGGTTATGGTGTCAAGCATTTTGCATTACTTTTACGACTGCCTAAAATCTATCAACACTCCAACAGAAGAAAAAATAAAACTGAGTCACTGAACAAAACAAAATAAAAAATTGCACCGACAGGTCTTATTTTTTACCTGAAGGATTGAGAAGCTGAAACATTTCAGCTATTACCTGATACATTATCCAAAGCTTTAGGGCTAATCCAGTCTACCACAAATCCCTGATTTTTGGATACCCTATGCCAAACGCTGGGTATATCTAGCATTTGGCATAGCCTATGCCTAACACTGGATACCCTATGCCAACCCTGGATACCTGTTGGTAACCTAACCCTGACCTACCTCAACAGAAAGGAATTCTGATTGGTTGATTTTTTAGCTTCACTCAAATCATCAGTGTTTTACTGGGTTACAGTATCCAGCACCTGGCATAGTCTATCCAGCGTTAGGCATAGTGTATGCCAAACGCTAGACATATCCGGCGTTTGGCATAGGGTATCCAAAAATCAGGGGTTTGTGGTTGACTGGGCTAATCTGAGGTGAGATAGAAGCATTTGAGGATGGTCAATGTCATTAAAAATTTGACAGAAACGACAAGCAGAGTGATCCTGTCATTGAGATTCGATTCTAATTTTTACCTTAATTAATTACCTTAATTCACACTTCTGAGCGACGTTCCCAGTTGGCTGTTTATGTCATTGAACAGTTTAAGAGACTCCTAGCTGACTGCTCTAAGCTAAGAGGGATACAAAAAATCAAGTTGCAGTAGGGGCATCCAACCTTGAACCTAGGCCTACCCTACAAAGGTTGGAAGGAAATTTCAGTCCAGTACTAAAAAGGTCCTAACTGTAAAGAAGGAAACTTTGAATGAGCTTGTAGGTTTCCATGGTCCTTGTTATTCACTTGCTGAATTCACCTTGAACTTGGCCTGAAAACCTTACAATGTAAGGTTGCTACTTACAATGTAATGTTTCAGGCCATGTTCGAGGTTGCATACCCCTACTGTGGTCTACAGTATAATGTGTTAAAAGAAGTATACCTCTCAAAAATACAAGCGTTGATATACTTACAAGGTATTTGGCTGCTTGGCAGGTTATTTGACCAAAAGAAAATTTTTAAAATTAAAATTTAACAAAAACTTCGTCTTCTTCTTCTTCTGAAGGCATTGCGCATTGGTCGAATGAAACCAAATCAAACAACGTATTTACCTAATCGCACTACCTAGCGACTGAAATAGAATTGAAGGATTTACCGTTAGGATATGCTCTTCTACAAAGATGCTCAGAGTGAGCGCTGACTGAGCGATCTTTTGGAAGCAGCAGAAGATACAATTCATTTCATTTCCACATTCTCAAAAATTTGTGTTGTCTTGAACAGTTCTTTTTAAATTTGATTGAAAATCAAGGCAAAACTCAAGAATGGGTGTTCCAGCGTTCTTCAGGTACGTTCGCATGATAAACTGTAGGGTAGAGGCAGGATTCCTAGGGTTTTCTTATCTTTGTCCACATCAAATTAGCCTATCAATGTATCATCACTTCAGTCAACCACAAATCCCTTATTTTTGGATATGCTTGGATTCTTGTGAATTAGGTTGGATGAAAGAGCAAAATGTTGCATGTTTTCTTTGCCTGTCACAGATTTTTTGCTATGTTAATAAAAGTTTTTCGGCTTGGGAGTGGCACCTCCCTGTTTCCATATTCCAGCATGGAATAACCATGTAGGATTCTAGGACAGCTATTGGATACAAATGGTAAAACAATGGCTAGGTACTTTTTTTTTTATTCTGTGAGTTAGGCTAAGCCAGACACTCCAGTCAACCACAAACCCCTGATTTTTGGATACCCTATGCCAAACGCCGGATATGTCTAGCGTTTGGCATACCCTATGCCTAGCGCTGGATACACTATGCCAAGTGCTGGATACTGTAACCCAGTAAAATATTGATGATTTGAGTGAAGCTTATAAATCAACCAATCAGAACTCCTTTCTATTGAGGTAGGTCAGGGTTAGGTTTCCAACAGGTATCCAGCGTTTGGCATAGGGTATCCAGCGTTAGGCATAGGCTATGCTAAATGCTAGATATACCCAGCGTTTGGCATAGGGTATCAAAAAATCAGGGATTTGTGGTAGACTGAGACACTCCAGCCGAAACTCAGGCCACAAATTCCCCATTGTCTCAATCCCCAATTCACAATTGACTGTGATATATGATGCTATAGTACAATCAATGAAAACCATAACAATTGATAAAAAACATCACTCATTCTACAGCTTTTTCTCGGGTTCTCACCTTGAAAATTGTCTAGCCTCCCTGTCAACTATAGGTACCTGGACAGTTCCTTAAATCTGGTTTTTCTCATTACCTCGTGGAAATCAACATTCGGAGAGTGGAAAGCTTCTACACATTGCCTTGTCCATGCCGGGCACTCCTGAAATGGTTAAGTCTGGGTTAAGTACTTTGTTGTGCTTTTAATTTAAAACAGATGCAATCCCGTTGTTCGAATAGGTTTATTTTTTGAACATGTATAATATACGACAGGATCACTTGGTATTTCCATCATGTTTTCAATCCAGTAATAACAATCTCAAACTTTGAATATCCCTGTGATACTCCACAGTTGTCCAAAAAATTATAGAAATATCTTGAAAATATAGATGTAAAAAGAGAATTTTTCAGTTAGAAAATTCAGTTAAAGAATTCAGTTGAAGATTCGCCAAATTGAAATATTCAGAGGCCTCTCAAAATGCAAATATTTCAAAAAGTTGAAATATTTGGCAAAATTGAACAATACAGAAAAATTTAAAAATATGGCAAATTTTTGCAATTTTCATACGAAAAATGCAGTTTTTGCTGCAATTTTTGGGAGTTTGCGCCCCCTCACTATGCAATCATGTCTGACCGCTGCAAGCAATCATATTCAACAGGTTCATTGGAAGGCGATTCTTTGTAGCTTTGACGGATAATTGGGGATGAGTCAGGTTAGTCAAGGGAATTTAGACAGTTAGAGTGTGATTTAGATAGGCGACGAACAATACGTTTGATAGGAAAAGAAAGAGTTTTTTATTTGCAACTGGTGATTATATTTTATTAAATTACTAGGTTAGAAAAAGCAGGATCTTGTTTGTCTTGCAAATTAGATTCTTGCACTGATTGAACTGGAGGAACATCAGAAATAACTACCTTTAACTCCTCTGTAGATTAAGCTTAGCAGAAAGGATGTTTGAAGCTAAGAGGGGTTTCTCACTTAAGAAAACGATTATATGTAAAAAAAAAAAAGTCCCTCGTTGACTGAAAACTAAAGAAGTGGCACCCATCTGAATTCTGTTTAGCAGAAAGGAATTCTGCATAAAACCAATTCATCTAGCCAATTCGTCCAAGAAAAATTTACTATCTCCAAGAAAAAAATTACTGTTTCTTAGGAAGAATTCAGGTGCCACTCAGTTACTTTTTTACCAACTGGCCGACAACATTGGACCATACCTGACGCCCTGATGTACCACTAAAAACCATATCTAGATTTTTTAAATTCAAAATGCAAATTACCATGAACAAAATAATTTTCAGATATCTGGTTGTGGTTTTCTACTGTTACTTCTTTCAGGCTTTTTAGGTGCGCATCATGACATATAGACCTACTGGTTCAAAACTAGGATCACTGCTGTTAGTAGGTGATGCGTGCATCACCTACCGTTCTTCGTTGGGGGGGGGGGGGACCTGGTAAAATTTACTGAATAGGAACCCGATTAAATTTTAATTCATTAAACTTTCTTTCAAAAACTATAATGTAAAAAGTTGCATAGAATGTAAACAGGTGCCCAAGCGCTCAGACGTGGAGTGTAAAAGAATAAGTTGGCTGACCTAGATGACTAGGCTGACCCTTCCCATAACGTTTAATATTAGTCATCAGTGAAACCAACAATTGAGCTCTCAGACAATCTCCAAACACCTCTCAGGCAATCTCTCATACAATCAGTTATGCTTTATGCTCACTATGAGCACTGTGGCTTCCACCATACCTGACGTCCTGATGAAACCACTAAAACCCATATCAAGAATTTTTTAATTCAAAATGCAAATTACCATGTATAAAATAGTTTTCAGGTATCTGCTCGTAGTTTTCTACTGTTACTTCTTTCAGGCTTCTTAGGTGCAAATCATGACACACAGACCTACTGGTTCAAAACTGGAATCACTGTTGTTAGTAGGTGATGCACAGGGCGTCACAAGCCTTTCCTGATGTGGAGGGGGGCTAACCTGGTAAAATTTACTGAATAGGAACCCGAGTTTTACCGAATTTATTAAACTTTCTCTAAAAAGCTATAATGTAAAAAGTTGCGTAGAATGTAAACAAGTGCGCAAGTGCTCAGACGCTGAGTGTAAAAGAATAAGTTGACTGACTTAGATTTCTCCCTTCCCGTAACGTTTAATATTAGTTATCAGTGAAACCAACAATTGAGCTTTCAAACAATCTCCAATCACCTCTCAGGCCATCTCTCATACAATCAGTTATGCTCGCTATGAGCACTGTAGGTTTGTTCCAATACACTTCGTGTACTACCTTGCTTGAACACCCTAATGCCAAAGTCATAAATTTTTAAAGTGCATCTCATCTGACAACCTAGATACAAGAACACATATTAGTTCACCTTGAAACGCAATCCTTACGGTAAATCGTAATTCGGTCTCAAACCACAGTATTGTCCATCTTTGTCTTTCCACTTTTGCTTTGTATAAACCCCATAGGCTAATTCCTAAACTCTACTGGCTTTACTTTCATCAGTCTTCTACTGGTTTTACTTTCATCAATCTTCTACTGGCTTTACTTTCTTCAATCTTGAGATGTATTTTGTTTCTTATACCTTGTTCAAACACTCTGATGTCGAAGTCATAAAGTTTCAGATCCCATTTCGTCACCCTTCCTAACGCGAAAACACATGTTGTGACTAATTGACACCTCAAAACCCTTTGCAAAACATGAAACCAAACAAATGCAATAGGCATCTTATGAAAAGTGCTGTGTACAAATATACAAGATTTTAATTTGATGAGTGTCCTCGTTCACAAACTTAACACATGGGCAATCTTGGCACCTTTGCAAGCTAACTGGAAGGGTGGGAGAGGGGAAACTCCAAAAGTATATTCAAGAGCCTAGAAACCGTAAAGAAACGCAATTTCATTGTCGGATCTCTAATTGTGGTCTATGTTATGGAAATTAATCACTGGAAAATCTGCGCCTTGTAGTTTCTGAAAAGCCCAGATGTTTGAGGCAGGACCCCCCTCCTAAAAAAAGAATGTACATATCTAGTCACCACTTACAACAATCATTCCAAGTTTCTACTTGACACCAGCCATGGTTTGCAAGCTATTAACTGGGCACAGTTGCCCCTGAAACCGAGGAATGGTGAAGGTATGTGTGTGTGGGGGGGGGGCAGCTTTAAACTAGACCCTATATACTCAAGTATTCCAATTTTGAATTTGATACATGTAAATTTTTTCACAAACCCGCAAATCATGCGCAATCCGGGCCCAGTTGGCCATGAGCAGGAGGCTGGGACAGGCGCAGTCTCAAAATTTTCTTTGTAGCCAGAGAATATAGGTACAGGAAAGGTCGTCATTCTAGTTCCAGCCGTGGTAAAGTTTAGATCTTAGTCACAGGGCAATTTGGACCTGATTGCCCCAGAAATGGGTAAGTGGGGGAGGGGGGGGGGGGTTAGGACCACAAAAAGTACAACTAGAGCTCAGTCCCAACAATAATACCAAGTTTCGAATTGATGCCTATCATGGTTCATGAGTCATGAACTCCACTATCGTGGCAATCTGGGCCCAATTGCCCCTGAACTAGGTGGGTGGGGGAGGTTGGACCCCTAAAAAGCACAACTAGACCCCAGTGCCAACACTAGTACCAAGTTTCAACTTGATCTCTGTCATTGTTCATGGGTTATGGTCTCCACTCAATGGGCAATCTGCGCGAACAGTTCTACCATCTTTCAACTTGATATCTTTCATTGTCCACTGGTTATGAACTCTACTCGATGTGGGGGAGTTGAGACCCCCAAAGGCACAACTAGACCACAATACCCACATGCAAGGGGGTATCCATCCACCTTTTTTAGATTTGGTAAAAAATTTTGGTTGGAGGCCCAAAATTTACAAAAAAAAATGGTATTTCTTTGATAGCAGAAGTATTCGGTATATTTACGGGAATTCCCTAGTTATACAAAATCCCAAATATGCTATCGGTACAAATCTGTTCGGTATAATGATCGGGATTCGGAACAATTGTCAGGATTCGGTACTATTCGGTAGTTATCACGGCATTCTGTAATTTGGTATAATTTCCAGGGTTCGGTATTTACCAAGAATCCCGACGTTTGCTCCAGTTTTGAAGAAATTATACCGAATAAAAACATTATTCGGTAGTCTTTCGGTACCAAAACAGTTCGGTATAATAACCGGGATACAGTAGTTATATAGGATCTCGAATATGCTATCGGTCCAAACTTATTCGGTGTAATAACTGGGATTCGGTAATTTATTCGGTATAATTGTCAGGATTCGGGAGTTACCACGAACCTTGAAACGGAAGAGGTCGATTGAAGCCCTGGTGGCAGACAAAATGGCTGATCTGCGATTTCATCGATACTCCTTACTTTTATTTTGGATCCCAAAAGGTAGATCTAATCACAAATGTTTCGAAAAATCAGCAGCGCTTTTTGCAATATTCTTATTTTGTAGAAGGGCGCGTCATTTTGACTACGGTTTAAGCCAGTTTTAGGATTGGGATTTCGAAAAGTTAAAAGCTAGGTCGCGATGGAAATAGCTAAATTTGGCAGGGAAAAGCTAACTTAATCTCGCCTGCGTCGCTCACTTTATGTCTGCGGCGCTCACTTTATGTGATCATTGGTAGTATTGACTAGACTACTGTAGCTCCGGCTGCCGGAACGTCGCTGCATCCGGTTTCTGGAACTTCTTATAGTCTTGGTATTTAATCCACGGTAAACGATAGAATTTGTTAGAGAAGCAGTTGATTTTAGCCTACAGCTAAACAAAATTGGATTGCGAAAATCTTCGCATGTGTCGCCCGATTTAATTTTCTCTTGGCTATAATAGATAGAAGCTGTTACTGCAAACATGCCCGACAATATATTCTCCAAGTGGCCTTCGCCAAAACGCCGCCTAACAGTTGGCTTATCGTCTTTCATGCTGCCCTTTAATGTTACTCTTCCTGCCTAATCCTTTCTGTTCCATAGTATAAAGCTCGAAGTTTTGAGTTTCTAGGATTCGGTAAAATTTTTGAGCGATTCGGTAAAATTTTGGCTCTGCCCCCCCCCCCCCCCCCCCCCCGCACACACACACCGAAAATGCACTTGCGACGCCCCTGCCCACGAGTGTACCAAGTTAGAACTTGAGACATGCCTGGGTCATGAGTTATGAGCTCCCAAAAAACGGGGAAAACCGAAAGCCGAAAGCTGCTACAATGCTCGTAATAGTGGATTGTTCCGAGGCAAGATCATTCTTGGCCATGCATACTCTTTGTGTGGGAAGAGCCTAAAGACCCTAAAAAATACAGTCTCTCTCCTAAAAGCGCCACCGTCTCGCAGTTCAGTTTATGGCAGTATTTTCTCCTGTCTTCTGACCATCGGGACATTCTACCGGAATTAGCGCCGATGCGAGAACAACCAACGGTAACACGTCTTGGGAAGAAATGCGAAGAGAAGCTCTTCCTCGCAACCCCCCCCCCCCGGTTCAGTCATCCCAGCGCTACATCAAGTCGTTTGTCCCCTACTTCGTCAGAAACTACAACGAATAAGTGCTAAAATGTGAAATTTCTTAGACTATTTTTGTGTTTTTAAGTTCCAATGCTATTCTCTCGAACATTCGGGATCATCACCGAATACGCAATAGACAGAATGCGGTGAAATAGGTGCGAACTAAACAAAAGGTGGGTGGATTACCAAAATCGATAAAGAATGGGAACCAATAAACACGTTAAATCACCCGATTTGGAAGTGCCTTCGCCGCGGTGCCCGTTTCTACCCAATTTTTCAGTTTTACCGAATGCCCAAAACGTAGCGCCCCGAATGCCCAAATTGTGCGCCCCCCCCCCTCTCGGGATCCCCTGGGGATTGTAGACAGCATTCACATCAGTGGACATCTCTTGACACATTTGCTGCTCAGTCGATTTAAATCAGACAGTTTCGGAGAATACGAGTTTATAAATTCAAGGAAACTATAAAATAAAATAAGCCTAGCCTATTTTCAAATTATGTCAAAAATGGCTGAAACAGTATTCTGTTAACTAATATCATTTGTTATTTTCTTTTTATTTGACTTTCTTATTAGCAGGAAACAAAACAAAGGTATGGCAAGAATTTAGAGAGGTGTCCAAATAAGCATAGGCTACCTACCTCTACCATTTACTGTATCCCAACAGAAGAAACACACAATTTAGAAAGGAACAGCCTATGAAATGAAACGAATCTGATAACATAAATGTGTCAAAAGAAATGGGAAGCACTTGGCTCTCAGCAGATATTAAGTACCTTACTCCCAAGTATTCGAATTGTTTTCGAAAGTACCGCAATTGTTGTTCATATTGATGGCCGACTTGGCCGCCTTCTTTCTTGAAGGCAATTCGAAAAATTGCGATTTAGAAAATTGCGGACACTTTCGTGGGAGGCTAACAAAGCTAAAATGAGAGACTACTGTCATGTACAGATTTGTCAACATTCAGTTACATTTACAAATATGGGGAAATGGTCAAAGGTTATTTAAAATTTCAACAATGTTTGGTTTAGAACTATTTTAGTAACGGTTGTATTTGGCCGCTACTATTGTGAATTTTGAGACCTTTTTAGTGTAGCTGCTCAAGACTGAAAAGGTAGTCCCAGCTTGTCCTTTGGCGAGTAGGCGAGTACGTACAATCTTGCCTGCTATCGGTTCTTTCACTCCATGTGCCACCCTAATTCAAATGGATGAAAATGGTATTGTTCCCTTATTTTTGCGAACATCACTTGAGTTGAGTATTTCACTTTTTCGGCATTTTTGTCGGTGAAGCTGACACGAACTCATAATACCAGGGATTGTCCTAAACACAGTGATTATTCTTTAACTTATTCTTTTTTTAGATGGCTGTGTCGAAAGTATCCTCTTGTAGTAACCCCATGTGTGGAAGAAAAGGTAAGTCAAATTTGAAAAATTCTAAAGCTTGTTTGGAGTTGTGCACAGATATCGGGAAAATGAGTCAAATTTTGTTTCAAAGAGATTGCTCTATTTGAATCGTTCTCTATGTCTAAAGGAAGTCCAAAGTATTTTTATGTCTGTTTTGGTTCAGTCCCATTAGCCTATTTACTTAAAAACATGTCCAAAAATGCCATTAAATCCGAGGTTGGCATGCCCTAGAACCGAAGAGGTGCGACCCACCCCATGCTATCAAATCAAGTAACGATTGCAGAATGATCTGTTTTTTATTTTGGCAACCTGATTCTTGGCAAGGTCTTGTCTCGCAAACACTCTTTTATTTTATTTACTAGTCTTGTCTCGCAAATGCCGTTTTATTTGTGACAAGGCGTGACAATCAGACAAGAAAGCCTTATTTCATGACTAGCCTTTTGTTCTTGTGATCGTTCTTGTCACAGATAACTGAGAAGAACTGAACTGCGTTTTATTTGTCTAATACCTAAATAAAACGGCATTTGGCGATGACATGGCAGAAAAGTATGAGAAGACAAGTGAGAATCAAGCGAATGCGACTATAGCCAGACTATAGCTTGCATATTCCAGTCAAGTTAAGCTGCGTTCGATTTGGCAATGTCTCAGTCCTGTCGACTAAATGCCGTTTTGTTTAAGGTTTCATCCAAAAGAGTTGAGATAGAACAATGTGGCCATTACTTATTCACTTAAAGAGAGTTGAAGACCGAATAGAAATGCGTTACTTCGTTAATACGCTATTCACGAATAATCAGTTTTCATATAGTGGAATTTCCCTGTCGATTTGTGGTACCACTATGCGCTTGTATCTGTGCTGTGTTGTATGCTTGACGAAAACGATTTTTCGAAAAATAAGTGGTCAAGCGAAAGGTAGGCCGCGTTTCTATTAAGATTCAAATGTTCTGCGGCATAGTAGAATTTTGCGTTGTGAGGGATATCGTGAACGTCATACTAGGCCGAATAGAGACAACAAAAATACCTGAACACAGTCCAAATAATGCAATGTATTCAGTTAAATGATACAAAAATAGCTGCATCGCCTCGTTAATGCTATTTTATTTGTCCTGTCGGATGACAATTGTCAGTGCCCTGTCGGACAAGACCCCGTGAATGATCACTTGATCTAGCAGCAAGTCTCGACCCTGTCTCAAGGTAGATTTCTCCAAGATTTCTCGACTGTGATTTACTTCTGCATTCACCTGATATTGTAGGATAAAACACCTTGACAGAGCAGTAACAAGAAGACAAGATCGAGATAAAGAGGACTGAAATCGACCGCAGGTTTAGTTCCAATTTCATATTTTGTGTTTAAAAAATAAGACAACAAAAATACACTATAAAGAAACTTAAAGCTTGGATAAAGGGTTATGAAATGTTTTAGCTCAGGGTTGGAACTAGTCAAGTTAGAACATATTGGCCTTACACGGCCGTCATTGTCTATGATCCTCTGGTGGCACTGGCTTAGAAGTTGGTTTCCGAAACAGCTGTTTTGCCGCTTGCATTTGAAAGTCTTGGCGTCCGTAGAGCTAAGTTTGTTTCTGCTTTTGGCAATGTCCCGTAGCTAAATGCTGGAGTCTCTCCTGGTCCTGGTGACCTTCTGGGGCTGGGAAGTTTTCCAGAGGTGAAGGTGGCTGGAGCAGGCTATAAAGAAAATAATCATGTTAGCCTGTGTTTTGAGTGGGGTTCAGGCTTCTTAGACAAAAATAGTTCTTGAAATGAATAGGTAACCCTCAAGAGAATGTTCAACTAGTGTTGGAAGATGTGGAGAAGGGTTCTGCCTGCTCTCTTCTCACCGTTTCCTCCAAGACAGGCAGAATGGGAGTTTCAGATGCAGTGAGTAAAATTTGAAAACAAAATGCTTGCAACCAAGATGCAATGGGGTCGATTCGGGCCATCACGCTTGAAATTTGAATACCTAGTAGAGCCACTATTTTGCTCATGTTTTTGGGATCCCAAAACGTAAGTGGAGGGATACCTATGACATCGCAAAAGTTGTCCGTCTGTCCGTCCGTCCGTCCGTCTGTCCGTCCGTCCGTCCGTCCGTCTGTCCGTCCGTCCGTCCGTCCGTCCGTCCGTCCGTCCGTCTGTAAGCACGATAACTCTCGAAGGGAATGAGATATTTTGATGAAACTTGGTGTGAGGGTTCGTTGAGTCGTCGGACCAGTCAAGTTCGTAGATGGGCTTTGTAGCTCTACATTTAGGGGTGGGGGAGGGGATTCAAATTAAGGGACAAACAAAATATTTTGAAAGAGCTAATGTGATAGTCGGTTATGGGGTAAGAAGACATGCTGAACACGATGGTGAAAACCATTTTGTCATCGGACAAGTAGTTCGCCCGGAATCCGGCCAAAACCGGAAAGTTTGTTGAAAGTCAAAGTTTTATTTGAAGTTGATTAGATGTTCGATTTAAGAGTAGGAAGACATGCTGAAGACGATGGTGAAAATTATTTTCTCGACGGACAAGTATTTCGCCCGGAATCCGGCCCAAGCCGGAAAGTTTGTTGAAAGTAAAAGTTTTATTTGAAATTGATTAGATGTTCGAGTTAGGGGTAGGAAGACATGCTGAAGACGATGGTGAAAATTATTTTCTCGATGGACAAGTATTTCGTCCGGAATCCGGCCCAGACCGGAAAGTTTGTTGAAAGTAAAAGTTTTATTTGAAGTTGATTAAATGTTCGATTTAGAGGTAGGGAGACATGCTGAAGACGACGGTGAAAACTATTTTCTCGACGGACAAGTATTTCGACCGGAATCCGGCCCAAACCGGAAAGTTTGTCAAAATTAAAAGTTTTATTTGGAGTTGATTAGATGTTCGATTTAGGGCAAGAAGACATGCTGAACACTTATGTGAAAACAAGTTTCTACCCGGACATGTAGTTCGTCCGGAATCCGGCCAAAACCGGAAAACTGTTGGAAGTCAAAGTTTTATTTCTAGTTGATTACATAAGCGATTTAGGGGTAAGAAGAGATGCTGATTCCCTGTGTGACAATCGTATTTTACCCGGACATATAGTTCGACCGGAATCCGGCTGGAATCGGAAAATTTATTATAAGCTAAATTTCTATTTGAAGTTGATTAGATGTTCATTACTGGGGAAAGAAGATACCCTGATTTCGTCTTTGAGCTTTCTTTTTTCGCCGGACAAGTAGTTCTGGAGTTCGGCCGGAACCGGGAAATTGGCAGAAGTGGCAGGAAGTTTTCGTCAAAACAGATATGACTTATAGGGGTAAACACACATGCTGAATCCAAATCTGAACTTGGTTTTCTCAGGTGATTAGCTATTTGGCCTTAATCTGTTTTTGAATTTTAATTGTAAAAATGTTCAAGGAGTCTGGCGAAGACTGGATCTGGCTAAGACAAGACCCAGTTGTCTGGATCAAATCTTAGTTTTTGGGATCCCATCGACACCTTTGGTCTTGTTTTTTTTTTTTTTCGATGTGGTGTTAGAAAGGGATTAATACTCCATGAGCTCGTGCTGACTGGGAAACATATTCAAACAATGCATAAAACGGATACGTCAGCTACGATGCTTTAGCGGCCGAAGCATCGTGTCTGACATACCCGTATCCGACTGCTTTGGCGGCGAAAGCATCGTAGCTGACGTATCCGTTAATGCATTGTTTTTTTATATTTGATAGGAGTATTTATAAAAGATACTAGTGGCTCGAAAATAATGCAAGAATTCGTGAGGATGTTAAGTCACGTATCTGCAGCTGATAGTTTGCATGTGTAACTATACGCGCTTTTAGTAGCTTTTCAGTCATTTTGTTCTACTGTTAGACATAAGGACCTTTCCACCTTTCTGTTGCAGTAGTCTACGACTGTAAAAAGTACCATAGGTCGTCGTCCACCCTTCCCCCCGAGCTGAAATCGGCCTCTCAACTTTGCGGTACCCAGTCATTTTATTGACTGACCTGCGAGGAACTGCTTCCATTTTTGGGACGGACGGCTATCAGTGCCTGTTTTGCTAGCGTTGCGTCGTCTCCTTCAAATCCAAGTCAGTTTTGTTTTTTCATTCAGTTTAGATTGCGTCAAATTAGCTCAAATATCTGGTATATCTTGTCGGACGCTTGCAGTGGCTGATAGGCTACCCTTGAGCTTACCTCACTCTCAGACTTGAATGTGCCTGTTCCGACTGAAGCTGAAGAAAAGGAACTGTAGCGGGATGTGCTGTAGACGGAGCCGTCTAGCGTTGGGTCGTAGATCACGTCCTCGTCGTCATCGACCTGCAAACGAAACTATGTTCACTAGATGCTGCTCCTTTAGACTGCTGATCGACCATCGAGGGGTCCTTCACGAAAAATTTGATTCGACCGTCTAAAACTTGTTCGTTGGTGTAGCTTACCCGCGATAGTAGGGGTTATTATACATAACTTACCACAACTAACGTACGGAGCCGTTTGAGCTAGCTAACCTAAATGATAAAACAGGATATACCACATTGGTGTGTGTCGGGTAAGGCGAGATAGGCAGGTTAGGGACATGGCTGGGTTTGTGCTGTGTGACAGGGAGCATGTTCCACCCTAATTACTATAGTCACTACGCATGACGTCACGAATTTTGGCTTCTTGGCGTCAAGGCTGGAACGTATTTTTCTATGTCAATATATAGTGCCGCGGGCTGATATGGGCCAATCACGTTACAGATATTCGTAGTTACCACGCTTAATACGCTCCCGTGCACGGTAAGCAAATAGTTACTATTGGCTACTATTTCGAGAATGTTGGAACGGTCAGCGAGGTTGGACCGAAAATAGTAACTAGTAGTTACTATTGTTAGAAGGGTGGAACACGCTCAGGATGTCAAGAAAGGGGAACGATCATGGGTGGATGGATTAAGGGATAAGTATTTTGGGCCTGCTCGATACTTTGGGAAACATTAACTGGTCGCGATACGAATTTCTCGTCGTTCTGGAAGGATACTGCCCATGCGACACTAAAACCGCTCATTGTGGCAATTTGGCTTGATTTAAACACCCGTACATACCGGCTCAAAGGCTTCGTTGAAGTTTCCGTCTCCTCCGCCCCACTGTCCGTCCTTAGCGTCTTTACCTCCTGGCACATCGTACCCTGCTTTGTCGCTTCTTTTCTTCAGTTCGTTTCTGTAATGAACTGCTAGGGTACCTCGCCAGATGGCCAGAATCAGAACGATTATAATCGCGAAACTGACTGCTGCTATAGGAATCGCCACCGCGTTATAGTAGTCGAACATCTCTTCTGGAAACCGGATTTCATACTTTTTGTCCCGGCGGCATGCCTGGTTGCCGAGTGCTAGCTTGTATTCCTCGATAGTGACGTTGGCTGTCGTTGTCTTGGCCTGAACGCAGTTGTAAAAAGGGGTTGTCCACGAGCTTCTACAAGACGTCGGATTGACAAGAAACACGTTATAAGTGCCGTCTGTAGGTATGTGGCAGTCCAGCATGTCGATCAGTTGGTCCTTTACTTCTTCCACGACCACAGTGTTGTTCAGGTCTGCTAGTTTCCAATTGAGGACGACTATCTCAATGTATACCGAGTCCATCGGGGGCTTTTCTGTAGTTGTAAGAGGAGCCCTGGTGGTGGTAGTGATTGGAGTTTCCAGATCGAACACAGCCTCAAAACCGATCTTAAGTGGGTATGAGTGACGACCGGTTAGAAGCTGGATTTGGGTCGAATTTCGGCGGAATTGTATTTCCAAGTTTGTTGAAGTGTAAGGAAGGACTAGGGTCTGCGTCTCGAAAGGTTCTCCGTCCGATACAAGTAGAAGATCGCCTGCCAAATTGGAGATGCTGATGTTGGTGAACTGGACGTTCAGATAGTCGCCGTTCATCTCCGGCGTTTTCCATGTGTACTCAGCATTTCGGCTAAGATTAGTCGCGGTAATACCACCGATATCTGTGGTAGGAGTGAAGCTCTGTCGGGTTACGCTGATGGCATCAATGGTTATATTAGGTTCGATAGTATTGGCAATATCAAAGATGAGTACGATGGTGAAAATGTGGTTCTGTGTGAATGCACTTGCCGGTTGAAACGGGTTGGAGGAGTTGTACTTGTAAAACAACCCCTCGTCGGAACTGGCGCTAAGTTGGTTCCCATCTCCAATTTTGACTATACTGTTCAGGCTATTGATGATACTGATGTCGTTCACAGTGACCTCGTGGAAGGTCCTTGGGTCGTTGTCCTTGCACTCTAAGTTCACTGTAACTGTCAGTCGGTCATTGGTAAAGGTTCCACCAACCAATTGCTTGTTTGAAAATGTGATAGGTGTCAGTTGTTCCGGACCGCAGGAGATGGGCTCGGTTTTCTTACAGAGGTTGTTGCCGTTCTCCAGTTCGAAATTGCAAAGCTCGGCTATGTCGACTGCTTGGTTGATCTGGATGTTTAGCAAGAAGCTGACAGCTACTAGCAGTATCTTCATCTTGTGTCTTCGCTTCTGAAAGAGAAAATCTGTATGAAGACCAACCATCATCGTGCCCTAACCTTTCAGATATTCCTTCGCATTTATTGTTTGTTCAACAACATTGTGTACGGTATTAAATAATAACGACAGTGCCTATTTGTCTTTCTGTTCGACTATACAGTTATGTTTATATGAAGTCAAACGATTGAACAAATAAAAGATAGGTATATGCAAAAAGTTTTAATTTAGTTTTTATTAAAATTATAAAATGCCTCATGCAGACTTTAAAGCAGCTTTCGAACTAGTTTTTGGGATCCCAAAACATAAGTGACAGGATAGCTATGATTTTGTAAAAGTTGTTCCTCTGTCGTCTGTCCGTCTGTAGAACGATAACTCTCAAAGGTTGAGGTATCTTGTTCAAACTTGGCATGAGGACCATTTGAATCAGAGTACAGGTAAGGTTGGAAGATGGGCGCTGTAGCCCTATATGTAAGGGCGGGGGAGGGGTTTCAAATTAAGGGGCGAACAAAATATTTATGAAAAGATAAATAAGATAGTTGATTTACGGGTAAAGAGACATGCCGAATCCGAATATGAAATTTATTTTCTAGCCGTACATGTGGTTCACCCGGAGTTCGGCAAAACCGTAAAATTTATGAAAAGTAATAGTTTTGTTTAAAGTTGATTAGAGGCTTGACACAGAGGTAAAGAAACATGCTGAATCCGAATATGAAAATTATTTTCTTGCCGGACAAGTAGTTTACCCGGAATCTTGCCAAAACCGGAAATTTAGCATGACATTTTAAAACCCAATGATAAAGTCGATATAGGGTGAGGATGCTGTTGCGGCTTTCGAACATTTTAAAGTAAAGATTGATTAGAGATTGGAGATCGGGGTAAGGAGACATGTTGAATCCAAGTTTTAACTTTATTTCCTTGACGGATAAGCTGGCGAAGTTCGCCAAAACCCAGAAATTTGGATCGAAAGGGTTGCCTCCGAGTGTCACCAGCTCTTTTGCTCTGCATGCAGTCCGCCGAGTCTACTGATTAAAGGAGGAATTTGGTCAAGTGGTCAAGTTGGTCTGAAGTCGACTAGAGATGAGGTGTGGGAGTATGTGCATGGTGTATCCATACCTGAACTTGTTTATAAGTTATTGCAAACTGTTAAAGGCGTTTGGTGAACGCCGGAAATCTAAAAGATTCGCTTGTCTAGATCAAGTACTCCAGTAAATATTCAACGTTTGGAATCCCATCGAAACCTTTTGTCTTGTTTGTTCTTGCCTCAGTCACCTATCTAAAAATGGGCGCGGGAGAGGACCGTGCTAAAGATGATATAAGTTGCTTATAGATACCATGGTAGCTAAAATTGTGTTTTGTCGTTTTGTAGTTACCATGATATCTGATACTATGGTTGTTTTGTAAAAAGACAATTGTCGAATTTGTGCTTTTAGCCCCCCCCCCCAAACCAAAAATAATTCAGATAGTCTATCACGATAACTGGCCAGATACGTAGATGTACTCAGTAACTGCATCGTGGTGTCAGATACCATGGCATCAGCAAATACGCAACTGTGGGCTCAGTCAGTCAGAAACAGATAAAGAAAATAGTATTTAGGTATAATATGGTAGTTTGTGGCAGTTAGTCGGTAAGAGAATACACAGTTTTCTCTTTGCCTTGGTTCTAGTACACATGGAGGCCTTCGGATTCCTTACCCTTCCCACCTTTTGCGGAATATCCTAGTAGCGCTCAGTTGTTATTTTTCATTGCACGATGGTTGTTTCACTCTGAAATTGCGTCAACCAACTGATAAGAGATTCTGTCGATTGGAATTGTTATTTCTTATCGTGGAATGATGTGTTTTATGGAAGTGCAGATATTTGGGCCTATCGTCACAGATTTTATTCAAGCATTCTTTATATCTGCTAAATGGTCTTAGTGAATGAGTCACCGATCTTTACATGTCTTTTGTAAATGGTTTTGGGAGGGGGTCTTGCAGCGAACTTGTTTAGGGGAAGAAAGGACTGATAGAACTCGAAATCCACGAAAAGTAAATATATCTTCAGTCAATGCTGTATCCAGCTTTAGAGTTTAAAGTAGCTGTCTTACCTATAATACTAACATCCATAATCGCTCCATATATTTCTAAACCCGGAGATACCAATTTTGCACGGTATATTCTAACCCCTCTAACATAACCACGCTGATTTTCTCACTTGCCTTGTTTTGCTACCTTCGGTGTGCATCACGCTATCGACGGTTGTCTGCAAGAAGTTTTTCCATCCGAAAAAACGGTTATTTAAATTGTTTCCCTGTTTTCGGTTTAAGTCAACGGGTCTAGGAAAAGGCTTAAAACAGCCAAAATCGTGGGGTTATCTGTTGAAAGCACAGCCTAGTTTTAAAGTATTCAAATATTTTAACGTACTGTAAGCTGAAGAGTAAATAGTGCGAGGGGTCCTTTAACCGAAAAGGGCTGAGATACGACAATCTAGTTACCCATTACGTATTCACCTTAAAGAGGCCTCAAAGACCCGAAGAAAATGCGCTACTTCGTTCCTCCGCTGTTCACGAAGAATCAGTTTCAAATCCTGTCGGATTTGTCGTACTACTACGCATGTACCTGTGTTTTATGCTTGACGAAAGTGATTTACGAAAAATAAGTGTTCCGCAAGAGACCACTGAAAAGCCGCGTTTGTCAAAATTTCCGCGTGATAGTAGAATGTTGTGTGTTTAGACAGTGTTCGAACGTCATACTAGAGAAAATTGTAATAATGCAGTGTATTCAGTTAAGTAATACAAAAATCAGTTGGCTTTTAAGTTAAACTTGAAGGGACACGCAGTGATAGTGATAGTAATTCATTCTACTTCAGTAGTATTTTCAGGCATTCTTGTTGCCGTGATTCATTACTTCATAACTGTGTCCTATCTTCTCTGTTAACATTACAGTAATTATCATGCTTGCCAAGTTTGTTCTCTTTACTTTACGTATGAGGCTCCCTATCTTCGTTTAGGAGAATCTTAATGATCCGGAGCCCGGTTATGCAAATTTTGCCCAGTTTGTCTTTCAAGGCAAGGGACATAGAAATCTGCTAAAAACAGCCTAGCCTTGTAATTTTATGTAAGCGTATCTGAGTTTTCAAGTGTTTCTTAAGAACATCTTGGCGGAAACACTAAGTAAGTGCCAGGTGTCCTTAGCACACCTTGCACTATTTACTGTTAATGTTCAGATATTCAAAACTGTACGGATACTGTAAAACAAGGCTCAGAAGTCGGGTATCAAACATTCCTGTCACATTTCGATCAAGGCGTCAAACTAAACTGGACAAAGACTTTAAAAATGTTCACAATCGTTATTGACAGTTGACATTTCAAACTCTGAGTAGACTTTTTTTTTTGTAGGCACGGGCTGGCAAGAAGCCAGATTCGACCGGAACCAACCCGAATGGTATTGAATTTGACAACTTGTACTTAGACATGAATGGAATTATTCATCCTTGTACGCATCCAGAAGACAGGTAAGGTCCTGACAGTACGCGCGTTTTTGTAGATGCCATACCACGGTCAAAATTAGTTTTTAAGGTTCGACAGTACGTGCGTTTTTGCAGATGTCATACCACGGTCAAAAGTAGTTTTTTATTACCCTGGTATCTGATACCACGGTCAATTTTTTTTTTTTTTTTTTACAGTTACTGAGTATCGGGCCAGTTACCGTGGTATCTGATATTCAGATACCACGGTCCCGACCGTAGTAACTGACCACGGTATCTGAAAAAGTCATCTCACTTTCATTCATCACCAGCACAAGAGTCTAGGGTTTTTTTTTTCAAACTGATGGGAAGAAACTCGGCACTTGTGATGTGAGTGGATGTAAGCGTTTCTTTTGGGCTGCCTTCTAAGACTGCGAATTCGGCAGTTTTCGGTGTTTCAAAGCAACCGTCACATCAGATACCGTGGTAACTGTACAAGTGAAAAATTACAGATCCGGTTGCCCTGGTATCAGATACAGTAGAGTTATGTTTATTTGAATAGTTACTTAAATGTGAACAGTGGAGTTTTGGGCTAAATGGTAGAATGAAGATCCAAAATACCTGTCCAGGTGTTTTTATAGGCCCTTAATTATCTGCTTTGGTTAACTCATAGTTGACTTTAATCACTGCAAGTGCATGAAAATGGCAAAGTTAACAAACGCAGATAAGGATACCTCTACTGTAACATGGTATCTGCAAAACGCAACTAATACTTTTCACCTGAGAGAAGAGAATGCTTGGCCAAAAACCGTCGGTTCGCTCTGAAGTGATTTCGTGCAAAGTTCTGCGTTTCACGAGGCACGACACAAAGCATGCGACAAGCAACGCAAAACATTGCATTTGGACGCAGTGTCTGATGCGTTGAAAATTTTCGCGCTTAAGAGCTGCTCATATCCAACAGGAGGGAAGATGAAGCCTTGGTACCAGTGCTAGTCAAAACCCCATAGAATATTCTGATCCAAATAGCTGGACCAGAATAGAACAAGATCCACCTCTTGGAGTTTACTCTGAGGAGAGGGACACCAAAAGGTTCTCTGACGCCACAAACCTCCTCCTCTCAAGGATTGTTCTCCTTTTGCTTGCATCTGAAGTAGGTTGGAGACGCGGGTGGCCGAAAACACTTTGCTCTTCTTATGAAGTTGAGATACCAACGCTAACGTAGTTGTTGCGAAAGCGCTAGGTGAGCAGGAACAAGCGAACAGGCCATTTGTAATTCTTTTCTTTGGTTTTGCAGACCGGCTCCTCAGAATGAAGATGAAATGATGATTGCCATTTTCGAGGCAATTGACAGACTATTTCACATTGTGAGACCGAGACGCGTTTTATACATGGCCATCGACGGTGTGGTAAGGGTCATATTTAATTCTTGCGTAGTATCTTCGGCTTTCAGAACCAGAACGCAAGACTCCTGCGTTGCGCTCAGGCACAGTATGGACGAATAAAGGATATATGACGCACTGCTCAAGGGCGAAAGTGCACTAGAAAAGGACAAAAAAATTTAAAATAATCATAAAACACTAAAAAAAATATTTTCCGTAAATCAATCAATCAATCATTGTATTTATTTCTGAATATCTGTTTCGCACCATGATAACATAGGACTGTCAACTTAAACCAAATATAATTAAGGTTCACTAATGCGCCCGACAACAATAATAACAGTCTGCGTTGCAGACGGCTGTGTCGTTCCTTTCACACCGTAAGGACTCGGTGCGTTCCTTCCGGACTAAGTGGAATGATAATGAGGATATAAAATCAGTTTCTGTGTGGTAAATGTGTATAATTTCTATGCTCATACTTTTTGGGATCCCAAAACGTAAGTGGCGGGATACCTATGACATCGCAAAAGTTGTCCGTCTGTGCGCACTATAACTCTCGAAGGGAATGAGATATTTTGATGAAACTTGGTGTGAGCCTGTGAGGATTCTTTGTGTCAAGAGTAAGGTCAAGTTCGTAGATGGGCTCTGTAGCTCTGCATTTAGGGGTGGGGGAGGGAGTTTAAATTAAGGGGCAAATGAAATATTTTAAACGGATAATGTGATAGTCGGACAAGTAGTTCGTCCGGAATCCGGCCAAAACCGGAAAGTTTGTCAAAAGTAAAAGTTTTATTTGAAGTTGATTAGATATTCGATTTAGGGGTTAGAAGACATACTGGGCACGATGGTGGAAACCATTTTTTTTGCCGGACAAGTAGTTAGCCCGGAATCCGGCCAAAATCGGAAAGTCTGTTGAAAGTAAAAGTTTTATTTGTAGTTGATTAGATGTTCGGGTAAGAGGACATGCTGAACACGATGGTGAAAACCATTTTCTCGCCGGACAACTAGTTCGCCCGGAATCCGGCCAAAACCGGAAAGTTTGTTAAAAGTAAAAGTTTTATTTAGAGTTGATTAGATGTTCGATTTAGAGGTAAGAAGACATGCTGAACACTTGTGTGAAAACAATTTTCTACCCGGGTAAGTAGTTCGTCCGGAATCCGGCCAAAACCGGAAAAAGTTTAAGTTTTATTTGTAGTTGATTAGATATCCGATTTAGGGATAAGAAAAATGCTGAATCCGTGTAGGAAAATCATTTTTTACCCGGACATATAGTTCGACCGGAATCTGGTTGGAGTTGACAAATTTATTATAAGTTAAATTTTTATTTGAAGTTGATTAGATGCTCAGTATTGGGGAGAAAAGATACGCTGAGTTTGTTTTTTAGCTTATTTTTTTTCGCCGGACAAGTAGTTTCGGAATTCGGCCGAAACTGGGAAACTGGCAGAAGTGGCCGGAAGTTTTCGTCAAAACAGATATGACTTATAGGGGTAAACACACATGCTGAATTCATATCTGAACTCAGATGATTAGCTATTTGGCCTTAATCTGTTTCTGAATTTTAATAGAAAAATTGTTCAAGGAGTCTGGCGAATACTAGATTTGGCGAAGATAAGACCCAATTGTCTGGACCAAATATTCAATTTTTGGGATCCCATCGAAACCTTTGGTCTTGTTATATTTTGTGTGTATTATACGTACTGGTTAATATGTATAAAATATTTAAATGAGCTGGAGCCCTTTGGTGATTTACGCCAAGGCGAACAAAAAACGGACTTGAATCCCTTTCTTACGTTGTGTTGTGTATATTTTCCAGACGGAACACAGGCCACGCAACCTTGTCGTTACCAAGTGGGTTTGAATGTAGTTGGGCCAGTTTTGGTTAGAGTCTCGGCCAGTTCTTGGCCTACCCGACAACAATAATAATAAATGTGATTGAAGGCTCTCTTTCTTCTGTAACAAAGGTAATCGAAGGCTCTCTTTCCTGTGTCCGTCAGGGTTGGCAGGTGGAGTCTGCTTGGCCGCTGAGTGTATGTGAGATTGGAAATACCAACGCCAAAGCCCAGAGGCATCTCTAGTCTTTTTTTTTTATTTCAGGCCCCGCGCGCTAAGATGAACCAACAGCGCTCCCGACGTTTCCGAGCGTCCAAAGAAACTGCAGAAAAACAACGCGAGCTAGCTCGGATCCGTCAGGAACTCCGTGACAAGGGCTGCGAAGTCCCCCCAGAGAAAAATTCCGGAGAACACTTTGACTCCAATTGCATCACCCCCGGCACCCCGTTTATGACGAGGTTAAGCGAGTGTCTCCACTACTACGTTCATGACAGGCTGACGAATAATCCAGCGTGGGCGGGGATAAAGGTTATTCTTTCAGATGCCAGTGTTCCAGGTGAAGGGGAACACAAGATTCAAGATTACATCAGGAAGCAGAGAGGTAGGAAACGTTGCTTCTCTCGTGCCGAACTGTAGATCTTATTTAATTCCCGGGTACAGTTTCTCTGTACGGTGCAGAAGCCGCAGTTACGAGTTGCTATTGTCATTGTGAATAGTTTTTGATGAATCGACTTCCTTTTATAGCTTTGACTGATTTGAAAGATTGACTTACGTTACTGGTAGTTCATGAGCCCAGTTTCGTCCTGTAAACTCTCTTGAGGCTGATAGTAAAAGTTTACCGTTTCTGTAATACCTAATGTCGAGCTGAATCACATACAACTTATTTTGTTTTTTCTCTAAAATCCTAGATAAACTTGAAATTTTGGCATCAAGCTAATCCATTTTGTTTAATTTTCTTCTTTCGTTGCCCTACGTGACGTTTCTTCAGATCAACAAGTTTCGGCTCTGGTTTCTGTCAGTCTGTAGAATAGGGACGTTAAGGCCGGATTGTTCTCTTTGTGACAGGAGAGTGTGCGAGCCCCTTAAAATGGGTGAAAGGACTTTATCGTTAGAAAACGTTAGAGCCTGTAATGCAAGATTGGGCGAAAGAACTGTCGTGAACTGATATCTAGGAGGAAAAGCACTTTGAGATTGTTGTAAGCCCGAATGCTGTCCATGGAAGTCGATTATCAGTTGTCGATTAAAGAATGGTATGATCCCGTTGGCGGTCAACTGCCAGTTGTTAATAACAGCCCATAATAGTCATGGGCTTTCAATTACCGGTTCTGAAACTGGAATAACCTCATTGGCTGTCAAATACCGGTTGTGAAACGATAAAAACCATTTGGCCAGGGCCTGCTATTTGTTCATGATCAAGGCTGCATTAGCGTAGAGTAAAGGCTAGAAGGTGTAGGGGCAATAGATAGTCTTGGCTTGTTTTTGCAACGTCAAGTCTTTATTAAGCGTGTTTACCCATCTAAATGCCAAGTGACAAGTACAACTTGGTTGTCTTGTACGTCGGCCGTTCGCCTGAATATTCGAAGTAAACGGCTGACCAAGCCCTGTCGCGTCTTGTCCAAGGACGCCTTAGTAGTCGACCAACTTAAGCCGTCTATTCCCACCTCCCATCTGCCGTGCATCGGTCCGTGAGGAACACCGGCAATCGTTTTTTGCCGTATTCGTCAGCCCAGTTTTTAGACAGTTTTGTTCCAACATTTAGTTCTGGTTATTTCGTTATTTACTTAAAGTTTAACTGAAAAGCCAACTTATTGTTGTGTCATTTTATTGAATATACTGACGTTATGGCGTTCATCTGCGGCCATCCCCACAACGTAAATTCGAGTATGACGCGTGAAAGTTTAATCTCAACACAAACGCGGCTTTTGAGTGGGCAGTAGTGAGATTGGTGCAACTTTCTGGTAAGGCATAAAACACAGATACAAGCGCATAGAGGTACCACAAATCACACAGAAATTCCATTATTTGAAAATCGGTTATTCGTGAATAGCGGAGCAACAAAATAACACATTTTTATCGAATAGCTATGTGATACTGTAGTTGTTGAATTGATTGATAGCACGAATTTTTTGTTGTTCTTAGTTTCACTCAAAAGCTCATCAGTGCGGCTTATTGCTCGTAGAGGACCCCAAGCAGCAGTCCATCTCTGCGAAGACATTTTAAGCTTACTGACAGAGGCTGACGCTAATGCGAATACAATCTTGCCAAAATTAATCTTGGACTTTGCTTTAAACGTGGATTCTTCCAGCTCAACCCGACCACGACCCAAATACTCAACATGTGTTGTGCGGAGCCGACGCGGATTTGATTATGCTGGGGCTTGCCACTCATGAACCTAACTTCACGATCATCAGAGAAGAACTGAAGCCCAATGCACCCCGACCTTGCGAAATCTGTGGACAGAAAGGTCAGTAATTTTTCCTAGGTCCAGGTTATACGTTCGGAAATGCAAACCTGCCTCGCGTCGTCGCCCCTTTCCCTCCGTTAAAGTACAACACGTACTACTGTTTATCTTTTCACAATGAAATAGTACAGAAAATGTTTAATAATAATAAGAATTGCCCCCCCCCCCCCCCCTAACTCCCCACAGTGTCCGAATCCGGTCCGGTTCTGTCACTGATCAACATAGGGCCTGCGCTTGTTCCTCCCACCAAGTTTCATTCCGATCGCTCCACTCCAAGCTTGTCACAAGGTTTCCGGTTCCCCCTCGATCGTTCACGATCTACACGTTCATCGGATCCGATCCGGACTTGGAACCTGAGACGTCTGACCTTTCTACATATCAAGTTTCATTATGATCAGATCACCCGTTCGGAAGTTGTACATACCTCAGGATTCCGGATTCACCCCTCCCTCCACTCCCCCCACGATGGTCGAAGACCCTAATCTTCCTGTCAAGTATCACTGTCCTAACTCACCTGGAAGTAACTTAACTTCGTATCACCAGAATTCCGGACCCGGCCCCCTCCAACTCCCCCCACAGTGCACGAATCCGGTCCGGTTCTATTAGTGATGTACCTAGGGTTTGTGCTTGTTCCTCCCACTAAGTTTCATCCCGATCCCTCCACTCTAAGCGTGTCACATGATTTGAATGAATCAGTGTTTTGCCCGACGAATGTTTGCAGGATTTCATTCTTGCATAAAAAGAACCCGATGTGCCGACGAGTTGACCGACGCCCGACAGAAATATAAAAATTTTATTTCTTCTGGATTCCTTATGTATAAAAAAAAAAAACCGATGTGCCGGCGAGAATACCGAGGAACGACAAAAGCATGCACAACTAGACCTACGTTGCCTGGGCAACGTGAAGTGTTGCGGCAACCTTTGTCCGGCTTCGCCGACTAAAGTGTTGCGAGAGCAACACTTTGGTTTTTTTTTCATTCGCTGTCGGTTAAATGCTGAAGTTGTCAACCTATTGAAGCTTTTAAAACTGCATGTTCTAAAAAGAATAATCAAATGATCAAAAGCTAGTCTTCAGCGTTGAAAAAACAACAGCAAAAGAATATCGGAAGAAGGGACTAAATTGAACTTTATCCTTTTCAAACGCAGACATCGTGACCAATGAAAACTTGGAAAAATATCTTATATAATCTAGTTGGTATTATGAAGCTATCCGTAACTTTTCAGGATCACTAACAACAAACAGGTATCGCCTATTTTTGGTTTCAGTGTGTACCTTACTACTGAAGTTGTCAACCCCTTGAAACTTTCAAACTGGTTTATCTTATGAAGGATTTTTGTTAAAAAAAATGGATGACATAAACTTTGATCAGCTCATCAAGAGCTATCGATTGCCCTAACAGCAACAAAGAATGTCGGAAAAAGGGACTAAATTGACTTTGCAGTCAGTTGAACTTTATCCGTTTCAGTCGTAGACATCGTGACGGATAAAACTTGGAACAATATCTAATATAATCTAGTTGGTATTATAAAGCTATCGTAACTTTTCAGGATTATAATACCACAGATGACACTATTAGTTATTACGAACTACCTCATTGTTTTACATTATCGTTTGTACCCCTAGGTTACAGCGATGGACCATCGATACAAACTTTCTTGCCGTCAGATTTATAGAAATCGCATACAATATGCACCAGTTTGCACAAATTTCTAGCCCCTTGTGAATCGATTCTTAGTTACAAGTCCCTCTTCCGTGATAGACATCGAAGTTCACCGGATAAAAATAATGGGTACACCAGCTAGCAAAAGTTGCAAACCCCTCATCGCTGAAGATGAGTGTACCATAACAGCCGATTATTACTTACAAGTCCCTATCATGTCTTATGATTGGGAACCAAACTGTTCTTACCATCGAATACACCGGAAACAAATACCAGGTACACCAACTAGCAAGTACACCAGCTAGCAAAAGTTGCAAACCCCTCATCGCTGAAGATGATTGTAGCATAACTGCCGATTATTCCTTACAAGGCCCTTGCATATCTTGCCATTGGACCATCGAATACACCGGAAACAAATAACAGGTACACCAAGTAGCAAAAGCTGCAAACCCCTCATCGCCGAAGATGATTATGAGCTAACAGTCGACTGTTGCTTACAAGTCCCCTACATGTCTCACAACTGGTATCGCCTACTTTTGGTTTCAGTGTGCAACGTACTACTGAAGTTGTCAACCCCTTGAAATTTACGAACTGGTGTATCTCATGAAGGATTTTTTGTACTAAAATATGGATAACATATACTTTGATCAGCTCACCAACGGCTATCGTTGCCGTCGAAAAAAAAATTCTACCTGTTTTAGTTCAAAAGTTGACTTTTTTGCCGTAGGCCAACTTTCTAACGTCACCGCTTAGAAAGGAGCAAAGGATAAGCTCTAATTTCTTTAGCAATGAGAGAACTTTAAAGTTTAAGAGGCATATGTGATACCATTTCTCTATCGCAAACCCAAGTGCAAAAAACGAACGATAAACTCAGCTGAAATCCCGCACAGAAATGGATAGAAACAATAGATGGCATCACTTTCGGACCCGTGGGAAAAAGCACCTTTTTTGTTTCTGTAGGTTTTTCTATTTATCACTGAAAGAAGATATGTAGGCTCGTGAACAGATTATAATGGGTACACCAGCTAGCAAAAGTTGCAAACCCATCATCGCAGAAGGTTGCATAACAGCCGATTATTACTTACAAGTCCCTTGCATATCTTACCATTGGGAACCAAATTGTTCTTACCATCGAATACACCGGAAACAAATAACAGGTACACCAACTAGCAAAAGCCGCAAACCCCTCATTACCGAAGATGATTATGAGCTAACAGTCGACTGTTGCTTGAAAGTCCCCTACATGTCTCATAACTGGTATCGCCTATTTTTGGTTTCAGTGTACCTCACTACTGAAGTTGTCAACCCCTTTGAAATTTTCAAACTGGTGTATCTCATGAAGGAATTTTTGTACCAAAAAATGGATGACATATACTTTGATCAGCTCGTCAATGGCTGTCGATTGCCGTCGAAAAAAAAAATCTACATGTCTTAGTTCAAAAGTTGACTTTTTCGCCATAGGCCAACTTTCTAACGTCACGACTTAGAAAGGAGCAAAGGATAAGCTCTAGTTTCTTTAGCAATGAGAGAACCTTTAAGTTTAAGAGGCACATCTGATACCGTTACTCTACCGCAACCCCAAGTGCAAAAAAAAAAAATGATAAACTCAGCTGAAATCGTCACAGACATGGACAGAAACAATAGATGGCAGCACTTTCGGACCCGTGGGAAAAAGCCACTTTTTTGTCTCTGTAGATTTTTCTATTTATCACTCAAAGAAGATATGTTGGCTGTGGGGCCGGGTAACTGCCGCATATATTTAACACTTACAGATTTTAGTCCATCTTCAGTTTGAAACTGGTGCCTGCCTGCTTGCGTGCTAGAACGGAGCTTTCCACTCGAAAGCAGAAACATGGTTTGATGAAACGAAAGGTTCGCTACACAACTTCAAACAGTCCTCTCTGACATAGGCCATACAACTCCACTTCACTCCGCACACCATAGGCTCTGGCTCGAGGACAAGCAAAAACCATCCTTATTGGCCCCAGGCAAGGGTTCTACGGAGCTTTCCAGAATGTAATGTCATATTCATCAATCCGGCATAAGGTCCACACTTTCCGTAATAACCGCACAGGTTAGACCCTTCCCAGTTACCAGGAATAAAATGAAATCGGCGGCATAGGAAAAAAAATAAACAAAAAAAAAACGAGGACAAAACCAAAGTGTTGCTCTCGCAACACAATTCGATTTCTTCAGTGTTTTGCCCGACAAATGTTGCATGATTTCATTTCTTGCGTAGAAAAAGAACCTGATGTGCCGACGAGTCGACCGGCGCCTGACAAAAGCATACACAATTTTATTTCTTCTGTCCTAGATAGTCCTTCCGGTCCTAGATAGTCCTTCAGCCCAAGCTGACAGCGAATCATATTCGGCCGTGCAAAACGGATAAGTCAGCTACATTTTATTGGAGCTATTTTCTGGCCCTTCTTGGCAAGGGTCCTCTTTAGGCTTAAGCCGCTCAAGCTGGAAAATGAACTTGTGGAAAAACAGTTAAAGATTCTTCCTGAAATATCTGATTTTATGAACTTCTTCTCTGAAAATATATATAGCTCCAATAAAATGTAGCTGACTTATCCGTTTTGCACCGCCAAATATATGTCCGGTCCTCCCCCTCCGCCTCCCCCGCCCCACATTCAATGGATTCGGTCCGGATTTGAAGTGGGACATCTGAGACGTGACGTCTTTCCAAGTATCGAATTTCATTCAGATCCGATCACCTGTTCGAAAGTTATGCCACTAAATTCCGGCTCCCCTCCCTCCCCCTACAATGGTCGGATCGGGCAAATGACTATTTCTAACTTAGTTTGGTCTGGTCCCTAATATGCCTGCCAAGTTTCATCGTCTTAGCATATCTGGAAGTACCCTAACTCGCAAACACCGGACTAACCGACCTACAGACAGACCGACGGGAAAGTGATCGGTATATGGCCTTTGGCCGGAAGGCAAGTGCCATAAAAATAGCGCTTGAGAGGGTGACAGAGCGCAAACGTCGATTTTTGAAAATGCCAATACCTTGCCCGTGAATTTTTTTGTTGGCGCTTGTCAACCTAATCCAGACATTCCGCTCTCAGAATCGGAGGTTTGCTGCAAAATATTTGAAAACCGTTTGCTCCGTGGTTAAAAAGTGGAAAAAATTCAAGCAAAAGAAAAGGACAACGAGACTATTGGTTTCTTTAACGTCGCCAAAGGACATCTGAGCGAGTGTTGTTGGTGTACACAAAATCCAGCCGACAACTGAAAGTCAAAATAACGTCCGGAGTAACATATTTGTACCGTAGATTCCGTTTCTTTTCCGGTGTTCTCACAGATATGTCTACCATACGCGGACGACTTGCTCTTAGTAAGCCGTACCCGATCCACACTCACCAAAAATGTCTGTAAGCTGTCGTCGGAACTTCTCAAAATCGGTCTTGAAGTTAACCTCTCAAAATGTGAGTACCTGCATTTCAACCCTTCGTCAAATCGTTTGAATGCTAATTCTTCTATCTCTCTTGGATCGTTCGTCGTCAGATCAACAGAATCTCTACGTTGGCTTGGCATAACATTCAAATCGTCGTTGTCAAAATTTTGCTCTTCGGTTGTTCAAGAAGTTTCTAGATCAATCCGTACCGCCTATGGGCGCATCGTCCCCAACCGGGGGCGCTATAATCGTAAAGCTTTGGGAAAATTGTACAGCACCTTCTGCGCTCCTTCTATACTATTTCGTTCTGGTGTCACTCATGTTCTGCGAAAGAAGGAGATAAAAAAGATGAGATCATGTTATTTTAAATATGCAAAGCACCTGCTCCACTTGTCGAAATTATGCCATAACCATACTTTGACGGAGAAGTTCAAAATTCAAGATGCAAGTGTTACCCTTTTGGATGTTTCTTCGTCGCTATCAAAAATCATCGACAACAGAACCCAACCAGCGCACGACCTTCTACACTGCTTCCTGGCCGACGATTGAAATTAAGTGTCTTTTTGTGTATGTGTTTTATTTATTTTCTTCATTTACTCCGCTTTTTGAAAACGGCGGGTTATAAATAAATTACTTACTTACTTACTTACTTATAGAGTAGAGCTGAGAATGAACACTTCTTCACCATGTACTTCTGACTGATTTGATTCTGACTGACTGATCTCGGTCCATTTCTGTTCAGTTTCCTAAACTATTACCAATGCTAAACAAAATTTGCAAGAGAAAAGAGGGAAAATGGTAGGTATGTGAATAAGTGTTAGGTGGTGTATGAGGCTGTGGTGTTTCCTAACATTTAGAATAAACCTCCTAAGCTCTTCAGCTGATTTTTAACGATAAGGTACCAGGGAGCAAGTCGACGTTCGAAGTAAGTCTGTTTGGGATAGAGGAGCTAGAGTGGTAATATTAAAAGTTTAGGTAGGTTTCTAAGAGTCGCCCTACTCTACAGAGAGGCGTCCGTTACAGTTTGAAGTAGTCTTAGTCTCTTTCTGTATTTGTATGTAGTATGGCCAGTTGGCTTGTTGAGCAACATATCGTCTTCCTGAAAGTGTTGTGAACGCAGAAACCCACTATCAGAAGTTTGATACTAGATAACACATGTTTGCGCATCCTTGTGTTAAATGTTGTGACGATATATCTGTTATGACACCTTGAAATGTTATCTTTTCACGAATCGTAACGGTTAAAAGTGGCTTAACATTTCAATTAATTTATTTAATTTCAATAAATGCGGCACAACATTTCATGCGCGAGCAAATTAATTGTCACTTGTCATTAACCTACAACTAAAACATATATACAATTGTCATAAAATAAATACAGTAATTCAGGTAAGGTTGTTATGATACAAGGTAAACTGAGGCACAAAGCTATTACGGTACTTTTCAGTTTTACAAGCGACAGGTGTGAGTTTTGGTACTTTCATAGCTGCTTCTCTTGGAGGTCTGGTTCTTTCCGGTTTAAAGGGTGGAGGAGGGATGTTTTGGTAGAAAGGGTGGGATAAGAAATCTGTTCCGAAACGTTGACATAGCTGTTCTCTACGTCCAGAGAGGCCTCGAAACATAACACTTAAAATGGTCATTATAACAACTTTAACACAAGGATGCGCAAACATGTGGCTTATCTGTTCTCTTAACTTCTGACAGTTCATCAATCAATTTGAAGCAGGTGTGTCACTTGGCTAACGAAAGAGATACTGAAAGAGATGAGAGCCTTTTTGCTGCAGTTATTATTATAGCGTCTGTCGTTATGGATTCTTCCCTTTTTTCAGGCCATGAGATGCAAGAGTGCGAAGGAATGGCGCGACAAAAATCAGGAGAAAATGATGAAATTCCGGAAGAAGAGGTTCCATCTACCGAATTCATTTTTGTGAGACTTGCGGTCCTGCGGGAATACTTACAGAAGGAGCTGGAGATGCCAAACTTACCGTTCCCGTACGACTTCGAAAGAGCTGTGGACGATTGGGTACGTGGTTCTGAAATTCTAGCTTTATGTCGCTGTCGCTCGGTGTCTGGGTATATGCTGTTTCGTTCCCAGTATTCTGACGTACGTGACTCCTTTGAACTGCTGCTGTGTTTCTCCATTACAAACCCGTCCGGCGGTTTCACCTGGCTTGGCTCTGTCCTAGCGGTAAGTCAGATTGCCAGAATTGGTAAGTTAAGCCAGTTTACCAGGTTGGTAAGAAAGATATCTTGTCCTAAAATCTCGTGCTGCTTTTTGGGATCCGAAAACGTAAGTGGAGGGATACCGATGACATCCAAAAGTTGTCCGTCTATCCGTGCGTTCGTCTGTAAGCACGATAACTCTCGAAGGGAATGAGATATTTTGATGAAACTTCGTGTGAGGATTCGTTGGGTGGTCGAACCAGTCGAGTTCGTAGGTGGGCCTTTGTAGCCCTACATTTAGGGGTGTGGGGGGGGGGGGTTCAAATTAAGGGGCAAACAAAATATTTTTAAACAGCTAATGTGGTAGTCGATTATGGGGTAAGAAGACATGCTGAGCACGATGGAGAGAACCATTTTGTCATCGGACAAGTAGTTCGCCCGGAATCCGGCCAAAACCGGAAAGTTTGTTAAAAGTAAAAGTTTAATTTGAAGTTGATTAGATGTTGGATTTAGAGGTAGGAAGACATGCTGAAGACGATGGTGAAAACCAATTTCTCGACCGACAAGTAGTTCGCCCGGAATCCGGCCGAAACCGGAAAGTTTGTTAAAATTAAAAGTTTTATTTCGAGTTGATTAGATGTTCGATTTAGGGCAAGAAAACATGCTGAACACTTATGTGAAAACAATTTTCTACCCGGACATATAGTTCGCCCGGAATCCGGCCAATACCGGAAAATTGTTAGAAGTTAAAGTTTTATTTCTAGTTGATTAGATACCCGGTTTAGGGGTAGGAAGAGATGCTGAATCCGTGTGTGAAAATCATATTTTACCCGGAAATATAGTTCGACCGGAATCCGGCTGGAGTCGGAAAATTTGTTATAAGTTAAATTTTTATTTGAAGTTTATTAGATGTTCAATATTGGGGAAAGAAGATACTCTGAGTTCGTTTTGAGCTTTCTTTTTTCGCCGGACAAGTAGTTCTGGAGTTTGGCCGAAACCGGGATATTGGCAAAAGTGGCAGGAAGTTTTCGTCAAAACAGATATGAGTTATAGGGGTAAACACACATGCTGAATCCATATCTGAACTTGTTTTCTCAGATTATTAGCTATTTGGCCTTAATCTGTTTCTGAATTTTAATTGTAAAAATGTTCCAGGAGTCTGGCGATGACTGGATCTGGCTAAGACAAGACCCAGTTGTCTGGATTAGATATTGAATTTTTGGGATCCCATTGAAACCTTTGGTCTTGTTGTGTTCGTGTTTGTTTTAATTGTTAGTTTGTTTAATTTTAAGTACATTATACTACGTTTTGATACTTTAGATAGTTCGGCTTACAAATCACTTAGGTAATTAGCAAAGCAATCATTTGTCTATGCCCACTGGCAAGTCTGACACTTTAGTGCCATCTGAGCGTTCTCAGTAAAATTGTACCCGACCTTGCCTGCGTATCTGCATGAGGACGACTTTGGGTGGCGTTTGTTTAGTGGTGTAACGTGAGGTGTGGGGGGGGGGGGCAGTGGAAAATGAACTGAATCGTTTGATAGTAGGTGTCGTGTTTTAACGCAGAAAAGCTATCGATTTTTATTATTCTTACATTGTGGAGTTGTGGTTGCAATGATCAACCCAAGAAGATTATAGAATCTATCACATATTCTACCATGAGTTCTTTTTTTTTAGGTTTTCATGTGTTTTTTCGTCGGAAATGATTTTCTACCTCATCTGCCCAGTCTGGAGATCAGAGAAGGTGCCATTGACCGCTTGGTCAAGCTATACAAGGACTGCGTGTTCAAAACAGGGGTAAGGTCATTTCTATATTTTATTTATTTATTTATCTCACTCAAAGCTTGAGAATGTCCTGTTAAAAGAAGTATTAAAAAGAGCGTGTTGTAAAATTTCGTGCATGTGTATTTCTGACTCAGTATCACCGTAGATGCTTCTTTGAACAGTTAGGTAATTTCGAGCAGTGCAATTTCATCCACAGGCTGTGACCAAAGTAAAATATTGTGCAGTCAAAGAAACCACAGTGTCATAATGCCTTGACATGGTCATTGCACAGTCTCTAAAAAAAATCTGCGATAACGCTGTTTTCGGCTGTTCACGATTCCATTCGTGTCGTATAGGGAAAAATAGTTCCAAGTAGAGGAAGGTGTAACAGAATAGCTCTTGGTAGTTTATATAGTAGTTTTTGTTCTCCCTCTGTCTGCAACCTTTCCGGAAATTTTTGGTATTCTGAGGCAAAGAGATTTAAAACGTATCAGGACTTATTATTTCAAATATTGTAAATTTCTCTTGTACCTTCCTCGACGTTATAGGAATTCCCGTATAGCTGCAACTTTTATGCCCTCTGACCCTTGTGCAAAGTTATCTTCAATTGTCCAAGACCTTCACGTTTCTGCCCTTAGCCATTTCTCCGCACTCCATCTAGGAAAAAGATTTTTTAGACCCGATTAGTCCATTTTCTTTCTTTTTTTCTTAAATGTTTTTTCATGATGTCGTGAATTTGCTACGTTATTGAAAGCTCAGTGTAATTTTGTCCTTTTCTTTGTCTATACTGCACGATTTTCCTCTTTTTAAGTGCGTAAATAAAATTTCATCATCATCATCATAAGTTTGATAACAGTGTGTTGAACTTTAAATGAAACTTTTTCGTGATTCTTTAAAACTAAGTGCTCCTTAGGACTTTAGAGTTCATGTATACACTGTCACAAGCTTCGTAACAGATAACACAAGGATGCGCCGTTTCCAAGATAACATTCAGGATGTTAGCTGTTTTGTTTTCAAACTTTACGCATTGAAACATTATGCATACAGAAATAGCTGAAACACCGCCGAAAAAAAAATATCTGCTGACTTGTCATCATTGTCATCACACAGTGTTTGTCATCATGATATCGAAAGAGTCAGCAGATCTTTCCGGCTCTTCCAGGCGATGTTTTATCTCATTTATCTCAAAATAGTACTGTGAAGTAGTAAGAAAAGTAGCATGCAGTACTAACGATGCTACTACATGCTTCTACTTGAAGACTACCGTGTTACTGCATAATACTATATGCTACTATTAGCAAGACTGGATGCTACCATGACAAGACAGGATGCTACTGGATACTACTACATAAGATTGGACCAGTCTGAGGCACATTAAACATAGTATTCTGTGCTATTACATGCTATTACATGCAACGTTTTCGTACTACTGCTACGTTTACCATACTACTACGCAGGCTACAAATTTTTCATCGGGTTGTTATGCGTAACGTTTTAATGCGTAACATTTGAAAAACATAATGGCTAACATCTTAAGTGTTATCTGTTAAAAACTGCGCATCCTTGTGTTTCTTTTATGAAACTTCTGGCAGTGGACTGCGTGCTGAGGGTTCAAAGTTAAAGTAACTGTTCAAAGAAGTATACCCCTACGGTACATGAATGAAGAAAGCTCAAAAAGGAAAAAAACAATACTCTCAAGGCTTATACGTGAAATTTTTTGAAATTTTGTGTTATTGTTGCTGTTGTTTACTGTTTCATTTTCCCTGGCGTTCGAGAGCCTGGCGAGGACCTTGCCAAGAAAGGCCGAAATATCGCTGCCGAAGTATCTTAGCTGACGTATCTGTTTTACCCATTGTATAAATATTTACTGTTTCATTTTAGGGTTGGCTCACGGAATCTGGTTTCTTCAAGCCGAGCCGAGTTCAACTGATCATGTGCGAATTGGGAAAAGTGGAAGACCAGATCTTCAAGGATCGCCAACAGCAGGAACAGCGCCGCAAAGCCCAGGATAAGTCACGCAAACGAGCGCGCACGGACTCCAACATCAGACCGTCTTATATTCCTTCTGGACAGTTTGCTCCTGCGGTAAGCGTTCTTTCGCGAAACTAAGACCGCCCTCGCACTTCGTCAAACACGAGGCGGAGGTAGAATATTCCTGATCTTTCGCTCCATCCTTGGCTGCGAAAACAAGGTCGAAGTAGAATACGCCCTTCGCGAAATACGAGGCGATGTAAATCCGCCGTTTCTTTTATCATCATTTTCACAGCGAAATATAAGGTCGAAGGGAAATCCACCTTCGCCCTTTACTAAACACTATAGCGAATGACAGATCTGCACTTCCTTCGCCTTCGTTTTCATAGCGAAAAATAAGGTCGAAGGGAAATCCACCTTCGCCCTTTACTAAACACTTTAGCGAATGCGACACCTGCCCCTCCTTCGCCTTCATTTTTGGAGCAAAAATATTCGTTTCGCCAGATTCACCGTCAGTATTCGTCCTCGCTATACTTTCGTCCGCATTTCGCTACCGAAAATCACGTTTCTTCCTAGATTTGAGGTGGAAAAGGCGTTTTACGTGGAGATTTTCCGTACGTATAGCACACTTAAAGTACGCATCTTAACCGAAAAATGGAAAAAAGTACTTTTTACCAAAACGATATATATTCATGATCCCAAGGGCCAATAATGATATTTGCCTCAAGGGTTTTGCCTACAAGCGAATTCCTTAGAGTACAAAAATATAGCCTACTTCTGAGCAAAATATACATTTTCATGATCCCGATGAGCCCATCATCAATTTTGCCTCAGGGGTGTTGCTTACAGATGAATTTCTAGCGCCCTTAAAGTGCGCATCATGACAACCAAGTGCAAAAAATAAAATACTTTGTACCAAGCGATCCATTCTCGTGATATCCAAGTGCCCGGGATCGTTCTTAATCAGAAGAAATGGTTCAAATGATCACCCACCAATTGGTAAATTCCTACTTTCATCCTCTGACCTAGCCTTGCAAGTATCATATGAGTTTCTAGCTCTTGTTTTTTTAATAACTTTTGAAGAATCGTTTTGAATTCTGTTTTCTGTGTTGTAGCCTCTTGGAATTACCCAGACGCTGGTCAACCCACATCAGTCCATACAGCAAGCCAGGACAGATTCCTTCCAACACCAGCAAAAGGCGAACTATTCAGCCGCAGCCGGACTGAAAGCTATGATGCGAAGTGTAAGTACAGATCGCTTTATCTTAAAGCACATCTCGTACTAGAAATCGCTTTCAGATTAGGGATTCTCTTGGTAGCGCTTGCCGACTTTGGCCGGGCTTCGCACAAAATACTGGGTTATTCTCACGAAAAAATAGAAAACAAATGCTGGCCGTGAATTGATGCTGAGAAATAAAAGTGACCTACGTGCGCCGCCGCGGTGGCGCAAATGGCGAAATCAGATAAATAAAAGTGACCCACTTGTGCGACCGCGGCGGCGCTTTGTCGAAAGAACGTTTTTCACCACCTGTTATCTGACATCTCAAGACAAAGTAAAGTTGCTGTCTGGCAACTCTGGAGAATCTCGGCTTTTACTGAAAGCGAATAATTCCAATAAAGTGATTCAAAGGATTGTGTCAATAGGGAGATTTCAGAAGCTATAAGGCCAAGTATGTCGTCACTGGGTGTGTGAAGACAGTGAAAAGCAAGAGGGGTCCTTTAAACATTAGATCCATTGTAGCCATCAACCTCATAGGGTGTTGACGAAGCTTCTTCGTTCGTCACGAAGCTGTGCTGGTGTCATTCCGTTGCGGAGTGAGGGAAATCGTGAGTTCTTTCAGGTCCCGATCAGATTGCCCGCAGTGTGTGCCCTGATCGGCTTCGTCTTCCTTTTCCTTATGCTGCCACTGATACAATTTCGAGGGTAGTCTGTCTTCGGGCATGTGTAAGTCCATCTTCGTTTCTTCAAAATGTTCTTCACGAAGCGCTTTAGCGCCTACTATTTATAGCTGTAGTTAGAATTCGGTGTATTGGTGGGTAGCGCGGAGGTGGTGGAGATATATACTACACAGGTTGAATGTATAAAGAAAGCTTTATTTTACCTTAAGTGGCGACAATACTTCTATTCCTATGATGATACGGCTTAACAATAATCCTCTAGGTACATGGACGCTAGTCTTCAGTTGGACTTTAACTCTGCAACTACTATTTCAGGGCGAAGGCCACCGGATCTCTCTTTTTTGTTCTATCTCCTCCGATCCTTTGAACGGCTGCTGAGTTTACACTTTGTGTAAATCTGAACGCATCCATATCCTTGGGTATTTTAGCCTTGTCTCTGCGCTTGAGAAAAATCTCTTGCACCAAATCGATGAGGTTGTCCTGAGTATATTTCTTGCAGCAGAACGTAATTTAGACTTAGTGATACAGTCGAGGTATGTTACTTTAGATGTGGCTAAGATTTGGACTGCGCAGAATCAAACTTAGCAAATACTTGTGCAGAGTACTATGTGCGAAAAAGGAAGTCGCACCTCAATGGTGAAGATCTTCACTATAAGACCGACAGAAAATAAATTCTGTTTTGCTTCTGTCTTTCTCCTCCTCCCTCCCTGGACCTGAAATATTAAAATAGCGCAACTTACAATATCACTGACCCGCTTACAGCAGTTGGACAACTTAGACAGAGATTTACAATAATTTTAAGCATGAATGGAAGAGCATTCTTGTTGTCCATCTGTCAGCGCGATAACCCTTTAGGGGGCCTGAGATATTTTGTTCATACTTGGTGTGGGGATCCGTTGGGTCGGTAGGTCGAATTCGGCGGGCCCTGTATAGTCCAATATTTAGGGGTGGGCGCTTTAAATTCAGGGATGAAGAAAATATTTTTTCAAGCTGATGTGAGAGTCGATTTAGGGGTAAGGAGATATGTCAAATCCAGAACTGAACTTTCGTTCGTCAGGAATCTGGAAAAACGGAAATTTGAAAGTTCTATCTGAAATAGCCAGGGACCCCACAAGATTAAGTTGGGAATAGTCACTTCCCCTTTCCGAGCATCGTGGGGGGAGTAGGGGGAGGGGGAATCAGGAATATAGAGGTATTTATAACTTTTGAACGGGTGATCGGATCTTAATGAAACTTGATATTTGGAACGACCCCTTGTCTCAGACGACCCAATTTAAATCGCAACCGGATCCGGTGACTTAGGGGGAGCTGGAGGGGAGGAACCGGAAATCTTGGGAAACGCTTAGAGTGGAGGGATCGGGATGAAACTTGGTGGGAAGAACAAGCAAAAGTCCTAGACACGTCGTTGACACAACCGGACCAGATTCGGGCACTGTGGGGGTCGAGGGGGGGGGGAATTTCAGTGATCCTGCTAGTTCGGTACTTCCGGATGTCCTAGGACGACGAATCTTGGAAGCCATGTCAGGGACCCGAACAGATTGACTTAATAACAGTCGTTTCCTCGATCCAACCACCGTGGGAGGAGTAGAGGGATGGGGAGCCGGGAATCTGGAGGCATGCATAACTTTTGAACGGGTGATCGGAATTGAATGAAACTTGGCAAGTGGAAAGAACTATCGTCTCAGATGTTCCGTGTCAAGTCTTGGTAGAATCAGATATTTGTGGGGGGGGGGATTGAAGGGTGGACCAGAAATTTTGTGAAACGCTTAAGAGTTGAGGGATTGGGATGGAACTTGGTGAGAAGATCAAACATTAGCCTTAGATACGTAAATGACAGAACCAGATCGTATCGGGGCTCTGTGGGGGGAGTCGGAGGGTGTTTCCCGGAATTCCGGTGATCGCCAGTTACGATAGTTCCAATTATTCTAAGAACAATGAAACTTTGCAGGCCTATTGATGACTTAAGGACCCGACATAATGCCCTAGGAAAACTTGTGTTCCTGGATCCGACCATCTTTGGGGAGTTGAGGGAAGGGGAATCCGGAAAACACTGGATTCCGTAAGTTGCGAACGGATGGTCCGATTCGAGTGAAATTTTATGGGTGATAACAGCTGATGACCTAGACAAGCAAAACGTGCGTCCGAACCACATGCGGGCACGTTTAGGAGAGGAGAGTTGGACGGGGGGGGGGGTATAGAATGGGATGTAAGTTGGACAGAATGCGGCCTTGATTTGTTATTTGGTGTCTGGATTGGATCTGGTCACGGTAGGGGAGGGGTGTGAAGTGGGAACAGGAAATTTGCGGATAGGCTATGTCAGAGATGGGACGTTTATGTTTGCCAGTCGTATTCAGCCACAGTGGGGGGAGCTGGAAGGGGATTCCCGGAAACGTTATGGCTCGCATAGGGGTTAAACAAGTGGAGCGATTTTAGTGAAACTTGGAATGTAGAGAGCCCACATGCCCTAGGATCCAGTCCGAACTGGATCCGACCACGCTGGGGGAGGGGGTGGGAGAATTACGGGAAGTTCCCAAAAAACGCTCATATTTGAGTGAAACTTGATAGGTCCATTTAGTAGTCCAAAACAGATTCAGACTCGGTAGGGGACGTTGGAGGGGGTTACCAGAAACCGTGTGGCATGTGTAGGGACCAAACGAATGGATCTTTAGGGTTGAAATTTGGAAGGTAGAAAACTCATTTGTCCTCGGTGATCCGAGGCGTCGGAAATGCTTAGACTTTAGTGAAACTAGATATCGTATTTCTAGGTCCGAACCGCATTTTTAGATGGCGGGGTATTTTGGTTTCTTGTCTACTTTTTAGGTACCACCTACTCGTATCAAGTGCCATATGAGCTCGTAGCTGTTGTATTGCACTTGGGTTTGCGGTAGAGAAATGGTATCAGATGTGCCTCTTAAACTTTAAAAGTTCCCTCATTGCTAAAGAAACTAGAGCTTATCCTTTGCTCCTTTCTAAGTGGTGACGATAGATGTTGGCCTACGGCAAAAAAGTCAACTTTTGAACTAAGGCAGATGGAATTTTTTTTCAACGGCAATCGATAGCCGTTGATGAGCTGATCAAAGTATATGTCATCCACTTTTTGGTACAAAAATTCCTTCGTGAGATACACCAGTTTAAAATTTCAAGGGGTTGACAACTTCAGTAGTAAGGTACACAATGAAACCAAAAATAGGCGATACCAGTTGTGAGACATGTAGGGGACTTGCAAGCAACAGTCGACTGTTAGCTCATAATCATCTTCGGCAATGAGGGATTCGCAGTTTTTGCTAGTTGGTGTACCTGTTATTTATTTCCGGTAAGATATGCAAGGGACTTGTAAGTAATAATCGGCTGTTATGCTACAATCATCTTGAGGGATGGTGGGTTTGCAACTTTTGCTAGCTGGTGTACCCATTATTTGCATCCAGTGAACTTGATGTCTATCACGGGAGAGGGACTTGTAAGTAAGAATAGGTTCAGGAGGGGCTAGAACTTTTTCAAATTGGTGCACATTGTATTCGATTTCTATCAATCTGACGGTAAAAAAGTTTGTATCGATGGTCTGTCGCTGTAGGATTAACTGTTTACGCAATGGGTACAAACGATAATGTAAAACCATGAGATAGTTTCGTAATAATTAATAATGTCATCTATGGTATTTTAATCCTGAAAAGTTACGGATAGCTTTATAAAACCGGCTAGATTATATAAGATATTGTTCCAAGTTTTCATCCGTCACTATGTCTACGATTGAAAAGGATAAAGATCAACTGACTGTAAAGTCAATTTAGTCCCTTCTTCCGATATTCTTTTGTTGTTGTTTTTCCAACGCTGAACAATAGCTTTTCATCATGTGATGATTGTTTTTAGAACATACCGTTTTAAAATTGATCATAACATTTCATATGAAGATGCTCTGATTGAACTGGCCGGTCCTAAATTAACTGACCACAGAAATACTCGTTCAAGAAATTTGGAGCGAAGATAGTGTGTTGTCCCCAGATGGGCCGTCTATTCCCCCCTCCCCTCCCGTCGTCCGTGCGGCGGTTCGAGAAGAACACTGGCAATCAGTTTTCTCCATATCCTGCTAATTCTTCAGCCCAGTTTTTGCATAGTTCCATCCCATCATTTATTTCTGGTCATACCTTGTAAGTGTATTAGTTAATTTGTTTCGTTTTTGTTTATTTTGTAAATGTTATATTCCTCTTCTAGCTCTAAGCTATTTGGACATATATTTGATTGATTGACCTGAGTTTGATTAGAGGGTCGATTAGAGTGTTGATTTAGAGGTAAGAATACATCCTGAAACTATATTTGAAACTTTTATGTTTCCGCCCTGCCAGCTGACGATCGCAATCTCGTAAAAAAACGGGGTAGGAGTAGCCAAAAGTTTATTATGTACCGTATACGAGCAAGAATGTAAGCTGAATCCATGTGTGAACCTGAATTGTCGAGCTGGATAATTAGTTCATCCGGAATCCGGCAGGAACCGGAAATTTGATAGAAGTAAAAAAAAAATGTAAAGTCAATCGGAGCATCGATAAGGGGCTAACAATATATGTTGAATCCAAATATGAGCTTTATTTTCTCACCAGACAAGTAGTTTGACCGGAGTCTGACTAAAACCGGAAATTTCGAAGAAGTAAAATAAAATTCTGATATCAATAAAATTTGGTTGAAGGAGGTAAGTGTATCCGAAAAAGCACACGGCTCTTTCTTTCCTTTTTTCCTTTATTTTTGTCGAAGTTTTTGTTGTTGTTAATGTTTTGTTTTGAGGGTAATTAGTCCCTTACAGGTTCGCCTCTCGGCATTGAAGATTCCAGTTCAAAAATCAGGAAGTACTGTTCTGCTCACCTCGGATTGATAGTCCTGTCGGAGTCTAGTCAAAACAGGATTTTTCCCGAATGTGCCTGATTGTTTGATATGCTTTTAGTTGGAAAGTATAAGCTAATGGCGGTTGTTCAGTGGTCTGTTAGAATGATATCAAATGTGCACGGGTTCAGCAAAGACTGAACATCTGCCCGGACTATCTGTATCAAAATGATCGACAAATATTCCCTTTTGGGATCCCATCGAAACCTTTGGTTTTGTTCCTGTTATCATAGTGTTTTCTTCTCATTTTCTTTCTTTTCTCCTGCTCCGTCTATGCCTTGTGCATTCTGATGGGTGAAAATGCTATTATAATTTTTGTTATATATATATGTAAATTTTGTTTTCTGTATAATTAGAACCGAAAACTATTATTCTTTAGAATCTTTGGTTCTTTATTTCTCTGTCTCTTCTGTAACCTGTTACGGCCATGTTACTGCATCCAGAGAATATTACGTGCATAACCGCCTGAAGTATCCCCCCTAAAAAAAGAATTAAATTCTATTCTTTATTTTAATAAGGGTGGAACGTTTGGCTCTTAATTCATACTGAATTTGTAATTTTTCTGACTGTTGGACGAGCAAAAATCAAAATTGATTTGGTTGTCGATGGAAAAGTTTAGGGCGTATTCGAAGACGCAAATCTCTACTATAAACGTCATAGATTGACCAATGTACTTTACTTTCAGCCTTCTGAGCCTACGCCCCTCCCCCTTGGCGCTAACTCCTCCCCTCACGGACAGAAACGGCAACACGAGGAAGAAGAAGACGAAGAAACGCCTGACGAAGTTCGTCTCTACGAGGACGGCTTCAAGGACCGTTACTACGAAAGTAAATTTCATGTGGGACCTGATAACCTTGAGTTCCGCGAACACGTAGGACATGAGTATGTTCTTGGATTGGCTTGGGTCCTGCAATATTACTATCAGGTTAGTTCAACAATAGTAATTACCTTAAATCGCGTTGTCCAGCGACAAAGGTGCCAGTGCTCCTGTAGAGTCCTGGTGGTGTGATGATATTTTGGTTCGATTTTCTGATTGGTTTGTAGACACCTAATGTCTGGTTGCTGACTCCGCTGCATCCCATTCGTACTTCCAGCCGTTTGACGACCATTCCTTGTCCAACTTAACTTTGAAAGCATCTACTGTTTCCGCGTTGAGAGTATCCTCGGACAGGGAGTTCCAGTTGTTGATCACTCGACTTGGGAAGAACTGGTTTCTAGCTTGGGTACTTGTGGATGGCTTGTTGATCTTCTTATTCAGTAATGAACGGAAAAATATAATGCTCCTCGGAGGAGATCTGAACCTGCAACCTTCGGTTCTTATTATTCAGTAATGATCTTCTTATTCAGTAATGAACTGAAAAATAGAATGCTCCTCGAAGGAGATCTGAACCTGCAACCTTCGGCTTGATATGCAGTAGAGGTATGCTTGTTTGAATACTTTTTTAACTGTTCCCCTACCTTGGCTTTGTTACTTGCAAATAAAAAAGTAAAATAGAAAAGAAAAATAACAAACTTGATATCGGCTAACAGCCAACTATTTCTGGGTTATCCTGGCACAGACTTGAAGTAGAAATTCAATTAACTTTCTTTGGTTTTGAATTTGCTGAAAAGGTCCTACCTCTTTTGAAGGCATCTGCAGGTTCGGACCGCCATCTTCGCCATTGAGGGTGCGTTCCTCGTGGCAAACTTTCAAATTATAAAAAGCAAACCAGGTGTCAGTTGAGTCACTTTCAGCTGTGAATTAGCAAATACTCAAAAGGTGACAAAAGCATGAATGGCTATTACAAGTATTCATAGTAAAAAATGCCTGGTTTGGGTTTTAGTTTTTTCTTCGGCGATTGTTCATTGTTAGCAGACGTTCACATAACAATACCTCTACTGTACCGACGCTCTCAGTAACTGAGCTAACGAGGGGCTTTTTAACAAAGTTTGCAAATCACTACAACCGCCAATTAGTAACGGGCTACAGGAACAGTGATCTTGCTCGGCAAATTTATCAAAACAGTTCACATCCCCATGCCACATGGTAGTTAGATAGAGTATAATGTATTCACACAAAATCCCGAAGGTCATGGCATACAAATAATTTAGTTTAATTTAATTTAATTTATTTATCACCCACATGAAGTAAATATGGTGGAGTAGGAATAAGTAAGAAAACACAAAAAAATAAAACGAAATATTCACAAAATCAATGATACAAACGGATAAGACGGTGGTGAGGGGATAGGCGCGCATAAGCCGTACCGGAGAGTTTTCTGTGCAGTATCTCCAACTTTAAATTTATATCAGGAACTGAAAATTTGCTAAAAAGAATCCAGTTTTTTGTCTATGTGGAAGATGCAGAAGAAATTTGCAGAATTTGAAGTAATTTATCCTGATTCTTTTTTAATTACCTTTCTTAAGAAGGGGGAAAAGACCTGAAGCACAAAGGACAGAATGGTCACAGAAAGTAGAATAAAGTTTGGCCAGCGCGCGTCTGTTATACTTCCCTCGGTTTGCAAAAATCTTTGCATAACCAAGCTGGATCTTTTTACTGAAATCAGAAAGAGTACGCTGACGCAAATTCGAAAGATTGTTAGTAATAGAGATACCAAGTAATAGAGATACCAATTGTAACAGTTATTTGGATAAATACAGTAGCAACATAAAGGAAAAAAAAAAAAATAGGAACGATTCTATTGAGTAAACAGTTCGCGATGGCACAGACCAATCTGGAGGAATTTCCCAAACATTCTCAGATCACTAGATTGTCTACTTTTCAATATCCTGAACATCCACTATTTCCCAAACATTCTTTGACGACTGCCTCAGATCTTAATTCATTAAACTCCTACACTCGGGCTTAAAATGGCTCAAATCATCATTCGCAATTCCGCACGTTGGGCAGAAGAAAGTCTTTCCACGACATTTGCCAGTGCATTTTCTCTTGGCTCCAAGTGCTCCAAGCGGTAAACAACTCCCCCCGAAAACTCAGTAACAACATTAATTCCTTCATTGTTATCTCCGCCTTAAAATAAACCTCCTCCCCCCAACTCTCCTTGACAATCGCGTACATTTATGTGATGATGGACAACGCATGCGCAGTGTGGCATTTTGGTCTAACTGCAGATCAAAACTCACGTATTGAAAGAATCCAAAAACGCGCTCTCCATATTATCCATAAAGGACCAAAAGTACCCTACTCCCTTCTTCTAAGAACATACACAGTTGATACATTGGAGAAACGGAGACTGAACCTATGCCTGGAGATCGTTAAAAAACTTAGTTCGCACCCCATCTACAATGAGTTTCTCCCTCCCCCATACAACAATGTAAGGGCAAGGCAAGAGCGAGCAGTCTCTACGAAGGTCCCAATATTCCAACCAGTAGCGTCCAAACACAGCCGTTACCAAAACAGTTTTATACCAAAGATTGTTGAAATTTTAAATAGCCTTTGACCATTTGTACGTGCTTTTAAATGTTTATGTTATGACAGTACTCACCAATTTTGGTTTTGTAACCCTGAAAGTGTGAGTGAATAAATTACTACTCTATCTCTTCTATTCTATTTCTATTCTATACTTGACCCTTGTACAAGTTCCGTCAACACATAAATACCCAAGTTAATTCACCTTTTCATGGGATATCGGAATGAGTGGTGGTTGTGGTATTACAGGTATTACAGGTATTACAGGTATTAGTTCATGTTGAAAAACTTCCCAAAAACAGGAATGAAACTTCATCGTACCGTGCAAGTGACGTACGGTTTGAAGCTTTGGAACTGGCTGTACTTCCAGTCTTTGGGTTTACAGGTTACATATGGTCGGGGGGATATAGGGAAGGGGGTTTTCATTGATGAGTAGGTCTCCCATTCATTTGGTTCGTTTCTCAAACTTTGTCCAAAATTGATGACTGATGACCAGAGGTGGCTTAAAAATGTAATGTAACCTTTATTTTTCACCCATCTTACAAGAAAGAGAAAATGATGGACTATATAAAAGTAAAGTAGAGAAACTGAGAAAAGTATCACAGGAAAAAAGAAGAACAAACAACAAAACACAGAGAAAATCCCACTAATGAAGAAAAATTATTAAAGAACAATCCCTTGCCACTTTAATGGCCTCTCTGACCTCATTTTAATCCTTTATTAAAGTCTGGGTCATGTAGGTATTACGTGTTCAAGAAGGAAGACTAAAGGTATTTGAGAGTTTAAAATAAATCCGTTTTATTTTGTGTCGGTCCGTAGCCTATCGTTTAATGTTTCAGAAATTAGTGTGCCTCTCGTTGCTACACGTGCGTTTACTTAACCCAGTCTTTATTTAGGGTTGCCCGAGTTGGGAGTGGTACTTCCCCTACCATTATGCCTCATTCGCCTCAGATTTTACAAACCTTTCGGACCTGGAGACAACATTTCCAAAGAAGACACAACCAGTGAGTGCAATCTTCAGTCAAGTTTTTTTTTTTGGGGGGGGGGGGGATATGCTTATTCTCTCCGATAGTTCTGTCTTACAAATCTGTAAATTTCAAAGTATTTCAGCAAGCCGTCGCGGAAAGCGAGAAAGTCCGGATCCCTGTTATTTTGGTTTCCCTCTTCCTTAAGACAGGATCCCTGTTCTGAGGCAGGAGCCGTGTTTTGATTAACTATGAAATGGCAGTAACCCTGTTTCAGCAAAGTTCGCCTCATTGACGAACTCGGCTACCAATTTGGATTTAAGTCAACGAACCTGATCCCGACTTCGGACTTGGACCAATTTCAGAGTGTGCTTATGGTTTCAGCTTTCAGCATTACGTTATATAAGGTGCTTAATTTAATCAATAGATAATGATAATAATCGTAATTAAATTGTAACCCGCCGCATATGGCCAATGTGAAGATAGTTAGACGTCTTCTCTTTTACTGTTGTTTGCCTTATTTGCAAAAATGTATATTGGTTAATTTAAAGTAAGTATATATTTTGACTGCCCTCACAGGCATATTCGGGCCTTCATGCAATCAAAGGTATCTGTGTAATAAAAATTAGGAAGCTTAAATATTAATCTTTTGGCTAAAAGTACTTTTATAATTTGTTGCACTTTACTTCCAGGACTTTACGACTCTGAATTAATTTCTAAGCAAAACCCTTGAGACACAAACGAGAAACATTAACGGCATATTCCCCCCCCCCCCTCCCCGGTCCCCGAACAGTGCCCGGATCCCGTTTGGTTGTCAACGGCGTATCTAGGGCTCGTGTTTCTTCTTTCCACCAAGTTTAATCCCGATCCCTCCACTCTGAGCGTTTCACAAGATCCCCCCCCCCCCCCCAACTCCTCCAAAGTCACCGGATTCGTTCCGGACTCGAAATGAGACTTCTGAGACATGAGGTCTTTCCAAGTGTCAAGTTTCATAAGGATCTGCACCCGTTCGAAAGTTATACACACATCAGATTCCGGATTCCCCCTTCCCCCCCCCATGATGGTCGAATCAGAGGGACGACTGTTCTGAAGTAAACACGGTCGAGTTCCTGATATGCTTGCCAAGTTTCATCGTCCTAACACATCTGAGAGCACCTTAACTGTGGATCACCGGAATTTCAGAACCCTCCCTCCAACTTCGCCCCCCCCCCCTCATAGTGTCCAGATCCGGTCCGCTCTGGTAAACTATGTATCTAGGTCTTGTGCTTGTTCTTCTCACCAAGTTTCATCCCGATCCATCCACTCTGAACGTGTCACACGATTTCCGGTCCCTCCCCTCCAACTCCCCCCAAGGTCAGCGGATCCGTTCCAGACTTCAAGTGGGGCATCTTCAGACATGAGATCTTCCAACTATCAAGTTTCATTAAGATCCGGTTCCCCGTTCAAAAGTTATACTTACCTCAATATTCCAGATTTCCCCTCCCTCCACTCCCTCACGATGGTCCGATCGGGGAAGTGACCATTTCCAAGTTAGTTTGGTCCGGTTCCTAAGATGCCTGCCAAGTTTCATCGGTCCTAGCACATCTGAAAGTACCCTAACTTACTCACCGGACTGACCGACCAACCGACCGACCGATCGGCAGTCAGACCGACCGACAGAAAAATGATCAGTATATGTCACTTGGCCGGAAGGCAAGTGCCATAAAAATGGATATTGAGATGTGAATATTTGAAAGTTTTGTTTGTTTGTGAGTGCTTTGAGCCCGTCGGTAGTAAACAAAAGCTATTTAGGCATGTACCGTACGTTAAATCAGTCGTAAACAACTTTCATTTTGTTTTGAAAAAAAATCCAAGCATGTCATTTCGGTATACCGGTTTATGAATGTGGAACAGACAAAGGTCACTATAGAGTATACCTTTTGCACATAACAAGGCTTTTAAAGCTCCTTTGAAACAATTCTCGAGCTCCAGCAATCGATATAGGGAGTTTTCTCATTCTGTGTAGAAAGACGGTGTTTAGACAGACTTGATAAAGATGACAGGATTGTGTGCTGTCTGTTCTGTGCCTTGAAGGACTCATCATAGGTTGTAGCCAAAATGCCAATGCAGCTTACTTCATCAATCGTCAGCGGGCCTTGAGAAAGGGTCAGAACAATTAAAGCCGTTGTAATGTATTGAGAGCGTAGCACATTTTCTAAGTATCCAAATGTTTTTAACGTAACAGTGCGAGGGGTGGTTTAACGACAAATTGAGAAACCTGGCAGGTCTCTGGGAACAGTTACGTTCAAGTTGCTGGGCACATATGAAGAGCTAGAGCGAGCTACGGGTGCGTGTGAGTACCAGAAAATAGAATTGCCTAGCGAAAATGATAGCATTACTAGGGGAAGAGATATTTTTCTTTTGTTGCATCTGAATTTTCACTGACTCCTTTTACAGTTCACTCCGCTCGAGCAGTTGATGGCAGTATTTCCGGCTGCGTCGAGGAGCCACGTTCCACAACCATGGGGAGAGCTTATGTTGGATCCCGTAAGTTTTTCGCTCCTGTATCACCCTCCCGTCCCGTCCCCATGGACCGTAATTGTTTCGCTTCTTTCCTAAAAGACTAGCGACTGTTTATGATATGATATAGATTTACTACTTGCCAAAACTGTACAAGTACAATAGGGGGCAGAGTCTGGAAAAAGAGTAAAAAGAGAAGAAAAAGGCAACGAAATGCAGTTTAACACGCATATATACAGCGGGTTCAGTACACTCAGCAATCATGTATAATTTCCAATTTAAGACGTTCTCTAAAAAGTCACCCAAGGGTGATCTAGAGTCGGGAACCTATTTTGAAAATTAACAACTCTCATAGGAACAGCCAAATAGCAGACCAAATCTTGTAGTCGCATACTGGTTACTGGACTACGGTGGTAGCCCAAGCAAATATTTCGCATACTTAAAGTAAATCATACGCAGCTTTTTCTTATCTGTCTGAGTGAAACATTTCCGAAACGGAGATATTATGTAGAGCAAGTTTGGTAGAACAAACGCATTATACAACCGGGCTAGAATATAACGATTAAATCTTGCATGTCATCAGTAACAAGTACTCGTGTAGCCTAGACTTGTGTTAATTGTCGTACAGTTAACATAAGAGAGGGAATTTATTAAATTAAGAGAGGGATTTTCCCGCTTGAATCATATTCGTCCACTCGGTACCCCAAAAGCTCCAGTAAAACTTCCGTCAACTCATTATCATTTTATTCAACATCCCTTGCGATCGACCACTAAAAAGTTGGCAAGTCGTAATCCTTATGTTAAAGTGGACGACAATATTTTGGGTCTCAAAATTCCGTAGACAGCTTTACTTAGTTCGATTTCTGTTACCAAAATTTGTCTCTATAAATGAATATGTTAGCGGGTTTTGTTTTCTGTGAAGTAAGAGGCGTGAAAGACTTTTCAATATTGTAGACAGATATCCCTTCTATAAATATTCCTTGAGCCCAAGCTGACTTTGAACCATATTTTCAAATAATGTATACAACGTCAGCTACGATGCTTGATCAGCGATATTTCGGACCTTCTTGGCAAGGGTCCTCGTCAGGCTGTCAATCTTCAGGGTCTACGTCGAGGAAGGAAGCAAACCTGTAATAAATAACTGAAGCTCCTACAGACTGTAAATATCTTATTTGGGAAAATTACTCACAAATACCACTGTAGGGAAAAAGCTGGTCCTGAGATTTAATTTTTGACTCGGCCGCTGTTTTGGCTGCACGATAGGGGCGATGACAGGAATGGGTTTTTTCTGTATTTTGATCAACTTCGGGTTTGTTAGGGACCAAAAGCTTAAATTTTATTCCATTAATAACCTGGTTCCACGTTTCTGGTAAGGAGTACTCGCGCATATCTAACCGCTCTCATAGGTCGTTCGCGAGCGTTTTTAAATGGTGGCTGAACTATATACTTATGGATAGGGTCCTCAAGCATTTTCTTAACACATCCATATTTTTTTTTTTTTAACAGAATCCACTTGTTGGTGGGATTGTGATGTGCTTGTTCCTGACATCAGTTGCGTTTTCGCAGATACCATGGTATCTGTTATCATGGTAACTCGATCTGCAATTAGTTGTTTTTGCAGTTACAGGTATCTGATATACGGTTGCTCTGCAAAAACGACAATTGCCGAAGTTGCGCTTTTCGAAGTCGTCCCAAAAAAATTTCAGTCACATCACTAAGTGCCAAACTTTCTTTCCCACCAATTTGAAAAAAATTGATAAAAGTGAGATCACTTTTCAGATACCACGATTAGTTACCACGGTCGGGCCGTGGTATCTGAACATCTGATACCACGATAACTGCAAAAACGCCTTTTCAACGTGGTATCAGATACCATGATATCTGCAAAAACGCAACTGTTGTACCTCCTTGGAAAGTACCTTCCAAAGTATAAGTAAGTTAAAGGGCTCGGACTAATGTAGAAGTTAAAGGGCTCGTCGTACTTGTGATATTAATTCATTAATTCAGTATTATTTCCATCCATTCTCTTTATTGAGGTTCTTTACTTCGTATGTCTATCTTGTCTCCTTTATTAGCAATCCACTGGTTATCACACTTGCTACATTTATTCTCTTTACGCGACTTATCATGCACCCGACCGTTGTTTCCAAGTAGCTTATTCGCCAGGAGACAGTTAATGCAAATTTTGCCAAGATTTTCGTCCATGGCAAGGGACATGGAAAGAGGCTAAAAACTGCCGAAACACTATCTGGTGCGAGGTGTCCTTTAATGTATTATGCTTAACCGATCATAGGGTTTATCATTCAAAGTTGGATAGCTCTATTTTTCTACTTAAATAAATTATATGTTTAGAAAGTGTCAAGATTTGAATCTTAAGCGTAGCGTATACTGCTTCCTATTTATTCTTTTATTTGTCTGTATTTTGGCGGATTAAAAGTATTTGATTAATTAGTTAATTTAATTGATATAATCAAACATATGTTGTACTTTTATGACCATACAAGGATTTAAATAATTATTATTAGTATGTCCAGTTAACCATAACCATAATACTGATTATATTATATTATAGTGATGAAAGACTTGCAGAGTTGTTATTTTTCCTTTCTTTTTCAGGAATCGGAAATTGCAGATTTCTATCCAAGTGACTTCATGATTGACCTGAACGGCAAGAAGTTCGCCTGGCAAGGCGTGGCTCTCCTGCCCTTCGTTGAAGAAAAACGACTGAAAGATACACTTTCCAAGTACTACCACACACTAACAGACGCCGAGAGTAAGTCTCATAACAGCAACGATAGATAGATATATAGATATTTTTATTGACCCAACTCGTAGCGCCGACATGGCACTAAATACGTCGACCGTTACATTTCATGTGTGAAAAGACTTGAATATATACAATTATTACATAAAACAAAATAAATAACTTAGAATTCACTTGTTTTTTGTTTTTTTCAGTGAAGTATGGTACAAAGGAATTCGAATACCGGTTTGTGCGAAATTTAACTGGCACCAGGAGATTTTGATGCGGCGTCCGTCCTGTCGCCGGTGCTAGATCGGGTAGAATATCTCTATGTTTTTCACTGGCAAGGATTGACCCCTCCCTGCCCCCGTTTTCTATCTCCTTCGCTGAACCCGCACACACCGCGGCACATTTGTGTGCCACACACTCCTGAGTGTTTGTCGCGGAAGTTTGTGGGCCACGTACTTGATCGACAAGATAAACCTCGCGGAAACGCTATTTTGTCATTTTATGGCGGTAATTTCAAATTTGAGAGGGCAAAACGGATACGTCAGCTGAATTTTATTAGAGCGGTATCATCTTGTGTTATCTGTTATGAAACTTCTGACAGTGTAGTTCCCAACCGCAACCCTTCGACCAAAAACACCCGCCAAACATATAGAAGGTAAATAGGAATTGTCTCCTCCGAATAACCTTTAATTGTCTCTTTTTAGGAAAGAGGAATTCAAGAGGGGAGGCAGTTTTGTACACTGGAGCCCGGCACAAGTCGTACAAATTCTTACGAGCTCTCTATGCCGAAGGAGTTTCTGAGGAGACTGTAATAGAAGCAAAAGACTTTGAGGTAAATATCAGTTCATTCAATCTATTTGTTTAAAACCCTTCTAAGGGAAAACCAAGTAATTAAAAAAATCAGAGTTTGTAATACCAATATGAGTGAATTAATTTAATATTTTATTTCCCCTTAATGACACAAAGGAGAAAAGGATGGAGTATTGGAAAAAACAAGAAAACATAACTTTCTTACAAAACCATACGAATCTCATAAAAAAATAATACCCATCCAGAGGTGCGCAACATCCTCATTGCTATTATTATCTTGTTAATCATACATCCATTTTTTCTTGAAGCTTTGTATTTCATACGAGAAGTTCAGTAAATGATAACGACATTTTACTGTGTTTTTTTTTGGGATCCCAAAATGTTAACCTATGATGTCTGGAAGTTTGCCCGTCTATCTGTTAGCACGATAACTGGAAGGAGTGTAGAGATATTATGTTCAAACTTGGTATTCGGATTCTATTGATCAAAGTTCAAGTTCGTAGATGGGCTTTGCAGCCCTGTATTTAGGGTGGGGAGGGGGTTCTAAATAAGGTGCGAATTTTTTAAGCTAAGGAAAAAGTCGATTTAGGGTAAGGAGATATGACGAATCCGCATCTGAAACTTGTTTTCTAGCAACACAAATAGTTCGCCAGGGATCCAGTCGAAACCGGGAAATTATGGAAAGTCAAAGTTTCATCTGAAGTTGATTAGAGGTTCGGTATCGGGGTGAGCAGGTAGTTGAGCCCGTACAAGTAGTTCGCCCAGAAGCCGAAGAGGGACCGGAAATACAGTAAAAGTAATTTTTTTCGGATCTCGATTAAAGAGATGATATCCGGGTATAAATACGGGCTGGATCCATGTCTCATGTTTATTTTGATCACTCGATAAGTAATTCGCCAAAATTGGCAAAAACCAGAAAATTGGTTGAATTGAAGTTTAATTTGTAAGTCTATTAGAGCTTTAGTTTGGGTGTAAGAACGCATGCTGAATCCATATCTGTTCTTAATTTTCGCAGCGGTTCTGTCTTTTCGTCATAGTTCTTGAAAGGAGAGCTGAAAGATACAGGGACATAAAAAGACATCAGTAAAACTGGGTGGAAGGTTGCTGGACTGGATGTGGATACGGCCAGTCGAGTAATATTATTTTCGGTAAAAAGTATTACCTGGTGGATCTCGACAATGGGTCTGTAAGGATTACATTGCAAGTTTACGGGCAGACCCGCAGACCCGATTGTATCAGGAAGTCTAAAAGGGGGTTCCCACTTCCCAAATCTTTCGTCTTGGTTCTTGTATCACTGTCACTCTTCTTGACTTTTTTCCACTGCCTAAAGCAGTGTGTATCTTTATAGCCATACGCTGGAAAATCGCTTTTATCAAACGTAAATGTAACTGGTATGTCAGAAATGAATCAATAATGGATTTTGACTATCGGCAAGGGTCCTCGTCAGGCTGTAGATGGAAGAAACGGAACTTCAATAAATAAATGAAGCATCTTAGCAACGCTAAAAATGCTATTTTGCTGTAGGGAAAAACCAGTACCGAGATTTCATTCTTGACACGCTTTGGTTGTGCTGATTGATTAGGTCATTGACATGGAAGTTTTTCTTTCCGAAAAATAAAATCCAGTCTTGACTGAAAAAGTCGAAATGTAAGGTCGTTAGCCTACCGAAAAATTGTTTAGGGTTGTCCTCCTGCAGATCCCCCCTCCCCCCGTTGTTTCCTTCTTTATTGGTTTTCTACTTTCACTTAAAGCTCAAACCATATGTTATTTTTTTTCCTCTCCCTTTTCTCATATAAGTTATTCAGTTACTTTATATTTTTTATTTTATTAATATTGTCTATTCCCCTGCCCTAGCTAAGCACTCCTTTTGTGCTTTCATGGCAGGAATGTTATGTTAGTTGTGCCTTTTTTCGTTAAATATAGTCAGATGAAATTGAAAAAAAATAAACTGATAATTAGATTTAGGCAGCCGATTATGGTTATCGTAACATTTGCGATCGTGCCGTACATTTTTTTTTTTTTAGGGTATGGGAGGAACGATTCTACTATCGTCGGTGTGTGTTAAAGAGAGTGGTCGCCTCGGAACGCCGGTGAACGGACTAGCGGACGTCCACGGAGCTATGGTTGTCAGGTGAGCATTTCATTTCAGTTTCAGTTTATTTCAGTTTCAGTTTATTTCAAATATCAACACATATCGTGGCTTGGGGCCAAATGGCGTGTTGAATACGTCAATATACATGAAGGCAAATTAATAATGTCTGTCATAATATCAAGATAAATAATTCAAACCGAATATGGCCTAACACAAAAACATAGAAGTGAGACACACACAAAAATGATTAAACCTCTTTGTTGAAAATATGTAAAAATATAGGGATAAAACTATTACGGTACCGCTCCGTACGGTAGTAGCGGGGTTCTAGCTTGGGCGGCGGTCTACTACCCGGAGCAAAATGACACTAGGAAGTAGCGCCGTGACTTGACAAAATTGAGACAGACTCGAATAGCAGCGATACTAGCGATAGAGAACGTCTCTACTGAAACTAATTCAATTGTTCACCAGCGCTGCCTCTGATAACTTCGTATCCTTAAGATAGCAAAAGAAATGATACAGCCTCCATTGTTTCCTTGGTTTGTGCAAACCTCACCTTTGCTTTACTAGAAATATCTAAATCAGATTGTCTTGCTTTAAATGCCGCACGCGTAGTTGGTGGCGCTCCGAGTAAAGTTCATTTGCAAAGCACGGAAAGCCGAAATCCCTACTAGCTGCAAATTCTGTTGTGTTAAGGCATGTGCTATCTAGCTTAATGCCCGTAATAGCGAATTTGGTGTTATGGAGGCGGGATAGTGCCACAGCTAGATTACCTCTTGCTCCCCCTCCACATATATTTGTCCCTCTTAGAGGACAGTCAGTGGATGCGGCCGCTCTCTTCGGTGGGAAATGTCTTGAGGCGGCCAAGCAGTGGGCAGAGTGTGATCCGAGGTTTACGGCTTATGGAAGTCAGAAGCGAACACAGAACAGTTTTAGTGGGCCACAGAACAATTTAACACTAGGGAGTAGCGACAAAACTTGACAAAATTGACACACACTCTAATAGCAGCGATACTAGCACCACTAGCGATAGAGAACGTCCCTACTTAAACTCATTCAATCGTTCACCAGCGCTAGCTCTGATAACTTCATATTCTGGAGATAGCAACAAATGATACAGCCTCCATTGTTTCCTTGGTGTGTGCAGACCGCAGCTTTGGTTTACGAGAAATATTTGAACCCGGAAGTTTGTCTCGCTTTAAATGCCGCACGCGCAGTGGGCGGTACTACGAGTATAGCCCGTTTGCAAAGCATGGAAATCCTGACCAAAATAACACTAGGGTGTAGCACCAAGACTTGACAAAATTTACACACACTCTAATAGCAGCGATACTAGCACCACTAGCTATAGAGATCGTCCCTACTTAAACTCATTCAGCCGTTAGCCAGTGCTGGCTCCGATAACTTCATATTTTGAAGCAAAAAAAACGAAACAGCATCCTTTGTTTCCTTGGTGTGCGCAGACGACGCCTTTGCTTTACTAGAAATGTCTTAACCCGTAAGTTTTTGTCTCGCTTTAAATGCCGCAAGCGTAGTGGGCAGCGCTACGAGATGGCCCGTTTACAAAGCATCGAAAGCATAGGTCTCGGCCCTACTCCTTAGTGTTATTTTGCTCTGCTACTAACCTAGATACTTCTTTAGCTTTCAAGCCAAGCTCAGCCTTAAAAATGGAAGAACAAAAACGGTGGTTGCTTGGAGTGCAACCGAAAGTTTGTTTGTCTCTCGATTAAGATCTTAGAAGGAAAATTAGCTGATCATTACAACAACCGAAAATTTCGTTTTGCTCTTCCCTAAATACTTTTCTTCTACTGACATCTAGATAGTACTGATAAAAAGCTCTATACATGTTTTATATTTTTTCACCTTTGCCATTTGCTGTGGGAATATGAAAGCTTGAATGAACTTAAGGTTATAAATATTTCGAGGGAATGAAGAATGGATGCTGTTGGGAATGACCCTAGCTTTTTGCAACACTCGGAAAATAGATTATTTTTATGGCACTTGACTTTCGGCCAAGTGCCATATAGTGATCGATATTTCTGTCCGTCTGGCGGTCGGTCGGTCCGGGTTTTGCTAGTTCGGGCACTTCCACATAAGTTAGGACAACGAAACTTGGCACGCATATCAGGGACCCCAAATGATTAAGTTGGAAATAATCACTTCCCCAGTCCAAGCACCATGGGGGGAGTGGAGGAAAGACGAATCCGGAATCTTGTGGTGATTTTAACTTTGAACGGGGGATCGGATCTTGATGCAACTTGATATCTGGAAAGACCTCGTGCCTCAGACAACCCTCTTAAAATCCGGACCGGATCCGGTGACTTTGGAGGGAGTTGGAGAGAGAACCGGAAATCTTGGAAACGCTTTTAGTGTAGGGATCGAAATGAAACTTGGCGGGAAGAGCAACACAAGTCCTAGATATATCATTGACGTAACCGGACCGTACTCGGGCACAATGGGAGGAGTTTGAGGGGGGGGGCGGAATTCTGGTGATCCCGCGAGTTCGGTGCTTCCTGATGTGCTAGGACGATAAAACTGGTGTAACAGGAACTCTAATACACTGAGTTGAGAATAGCCGTTTGTATGATCTGGCCATCGATGGGGGGGTGGAAGGATGAACAATCGGTAATCTACGAATCTATACTGTCAGAAGTTTCAAACGAGGGTCAAACGAGTGGAGTGATTTGAATGAAACTTGGAAAGTAAAGATACGACATGCACTAGATGACATATTTTAGGGTCCGGACCGGATCGAGCACGGTAGGAGGGGGGGGGGGGGGAGGTTACCGAAGTTTCGCAAGAAATGCCCAGACCCGAGTGAAACTTGATAGCCGAAAAGAGAAGATGCTTTAAATGATTTGTCCATGTGTCTGAACCAGATTCGGCTGCGGTAGGGGGAGTGTGAAGGGGGCAGTACTAGAAACGGAACGGAACTCCTAGGGATCAAATTAGTGGGATGAAACATTTTGCCATAGATGATCCGAGGCGATGGCTTAGATGCTCAACTCGAGTGAAACTCGATAACCTATTTCTAGGTCCGATCCTAGGGGGTTGAAGGGGGTTTGTGACGTTCTCATCTACTTTCTAGCACAACCTGCTCGTAACAAGTCCCATATGAGCTCGTAGCTCTTGTTTTTTTTTGTTCTTTTTTTATAATTAATCTAAACAGTGGGAGCAATTGTATTTTTGTATTGTCTTTATCTTAGCAGTGTGAGCAACATTTTGGTTGTTAATCCAGTTATCAGTTATTCTTTCCCTGAAGCACCCCTCTCGCCTATCTTCTGGTATTTTAAAATAGTTGAATACTTTAAAACTAGGCTCTGTTTACAACAAACAGCATTGGCTGTTTCTAGCCTACGTCCATGCCTGTTGACTTCTAGCAAAAACAGGGAAAAATTTACAATAACCGGTTTTTCTCACGACGGAGCTGCTCTCGAACAAGCGTCGGAGCATGATATCATCGAAAATAGCGAAAGAAGGCATGTGAACATCAGTGCGTTTTCATTAGAGGGGTCATGTCCTGTACCGTATGAAGTTGAGGTCTCTAGGTCTAAGAACTGACGGAGTGATTACGGAAGTAGGTAGAATTGGCATTAGGTAGGTGGTGCTTCATGGAAGATGAATACGCAAAGTCATTCGGGGAATCGGTTGTGCTGTGTGTTTGTCAATGAGTTTCCTTCGCTCGATAATGATTCTGGAATCCTGGTAAAAACACGTTTTGTACAAAAATCAGCTCCTGAAGTATGTCAGCTCTGTTCTAGTAAGTTTGTTCTTCTTCGAAGTCCTACTTGTTGGTAAAATAAATAGAATTAAATATGCACACCAGAGGTTTGCAAAGAGTTTCGTCCCTTCATTTTTAAAGTTGTATAACGAAACATAAGCTGAGCTGCTAGTTTAAATTTATAATGTTGTTGATGACCGTTGTAGCCGTATATGCGTAGGCCTATTATGATTTATGTGTGTGCTCATAAGTTGTATCCATCACTATACCAAATAGATTTGGTGTGAGCCATGATAAGTTTTTGGTGAATAAAAAGATTTATCTATCTATCTATAAGTAACAAACAAACTTTACTGTATATAGAAGTAATTTCGCGCAACGTTTCGGGCCTATTACAGTAGCCGTAAAAATCATCTGAGTGTGTCGGCAAAATAAATAAAAGTAACGGACAAAGCTTATTGCATGTACAAGTAATATCGCGCAAAAACTCAGGCCTACATGAGCACGGACATTTTTTCATAGCGATCGTACTTTCTGTCGGTCTGTCGCGGTTTTGCTAGTTTGGGCACTTCCACATAAGCTAGGACGATGAAACTTGGCAGGCATATAAGGGACCCAACCAGATTAAATTGGAAACAATCACTTCCCCGATCCGGCAATCGTGGGGGAAGTGGAGGGATGGGAAATCCGGAAACTATTAACATGCGTAACTTTAGAATGGGGAACCGGACATGCATGAAACTTGACATATGTCAAGAACAAGGGCTTCATATCTCTGTTTCAAATTCAGACCAAATCCGATGACTGGGGGGGGGGGGGGCTAGAGGGGGGCACCGGAAATCTCGTAAACCACTTCCAAATAAGCTAGGACGACGAAACTTGGAAGGCGTATCAGGAAACCGACCAGATTAACTTGGAAATAATCACTTCCCCGATCAGGCCATCGTGGGGGGAGTGGAGGGATTGAAAATCCGGAAACTAGTAAAATGTATAACTTAGGAACGGGTAATCGGACATGCATGAATCTTGACATGTGTCAAGAACAAGTGTTTCGTATGCTGAGTTTCAAATTCGGACCAGATCTGATAACTGGGGGGGTGGGGGCGGACTGGAAATCTCTTGAAATGCATAGGGTCGAGGGATCGGGATGAAACTTGAAGGGAAGAACAAGCATTAACCCTATACTAACAAGACCGGATCATGTCACAGTAGAGGGTGTTGGAGGGTTTTTTCCCGGATTTCCGGTGATCACCTTGGCAGACATATCAGGTAGTCTCTCAGGTCAACTTGAAAATAGTTCCTTTCCCGATCCGATGATGGGGGGGGGGGGGGGGGGAGTGGAAGCATGGGGAATCCGGATTCTTGTGACATGGATAACTTTGGAACGGGTGATCAGACGTGCATGAAACTTGTCGAGTGTCAAGAACAAGTATCTCAGATGATCAATTTCAAGTCTGGAACGGATCCGAGAACTTGGGGGGGGGGCGGAAATCTCGTGGAACGCTTTGAGTCGAGAGATCGGGATGGGACTTGGAGGGAAGAACAAGCTTAAGCCGTAGATACATTATTGACAACACAGGACCGGATTGTGTCAGAGTGGGGGGAGTTGGAGGGGGTTTCCCACGATTCCGATGATCACGGGTTAGGGTAGGCCTACTTCCAGATGTGCTATGACCGTGAAACTTAGCAGGCATCTTAGGGAGTCTATCAGATTGGCTTAAAAATAGTCCCGTCCCTTATCTGATCATCGTTTGGAAGAAGAAACAGTTGTCAATGAGTGATATAACCATTCCAGATTTACTAGATCAAGCCCATTTTCTGATGAAATGAATATTGGGAGAGAGATCCAGCCTTGAAAACTGCAAACCGTATCTGACAAACATGCTAACTGTTCTTACAAGTGTCATGTGAGCTTTCAGCTTGTTGTACTTTAGTCTAAGCAGGCATTCTTATGTTTAAAACGATTTTCCTATTTGCAGCGTCAGCTACAGAGATCCTGCTTTTTCCGCTGATTTCATCTTCAAAAGCATGAAGTTACCAAAGGCAAAGTAAGTACTGTCTCTTTTGTCCTCTTTTACTTGCCCTAGTGCATGTGTCGTTTGCTCATTCAGTAGGCCATTGGCGTCTACAAATCTCATTGGAAACAGTGTTCATCACCTGCAAATTTGGATTTCTCTTAGAGCGCGTTCCGTCCTACTTACCGTAGTTACTACACATGGCGTCACGGATTCTAGCTTCTTGACGTCAAGGCTGGAACACAGTTTTATATTTCTGGCAAAAGGTCGTGCCGCCAGCTGATTGGACTAGCTACGTTACAGAGATCGTAGTTAACGCGCTAACTACGCTCCCGAGCGTGATAAGCAAATGTTACCATTAGTTACTATTTCGAAAGGGTTGGAACGGTCTGCGTATTAACTTTTCACGAGGTTGGAACGGAAAGAATATATAATAGTTACTATTGTCAGAAGGGTGGAACACGCTCCTGATATGTGCCTTCATGGGTGCTGTCTTGTTTAGATGTCCAGTCAGATCACCACGGTTTGCCTGGCCACTCCTGATCCAGTTGTTTTTTTGTAACTGTTGGTTATTTGGCAGGTAACAGTGGAGTATTTGAGTGATTTCCACAGGTTGACTGATCTGCTTGTGAACAAGGTATGGTTCATTGTAGTTACTTGACGTACAGGTAGCCGAATGCATTCATGAAAGCAGTGATAGAAAATCGCTCGAAAAACCTTCAGATAGAAGGGCGTTCCAAGAGCCCATCATATTTCTTCTCGAAAGGCCATCTTTTGAGTGTTATTGACCACAACTTTGTAAAATCTCCAATCGAAATTTAATGTTGTCAGCGTCCTTGGTATTCCCAGTCTTTTTTCTTCAGTGTGTAAATAGTGTAAAATCCCCAAATGAACAGTTAACGTTTTCAAGGCCTTGCTATTCCAGCAATTCCTAATCTTTTTTCTTCAGTGCTGACGCGCGAGGTGCACTCATTATACGTGACTCCTTTAAAACTCTGTTGGGTTCCGACTGTTTTCAGCCTCGCTCTGCCTCCTTGTTTTTTTATGAGAAACACGGAAACTTGCATAACCAGTATTTCTGACCAATGAGCATAGCTTGAGCTTGATTGCGAAATATCCGAAACTCCGCGTAGTGCCGTTAGGGCAGAGATGGGTGGATCTGAATCCAGGATTCGTCCTTTTGACCGGATTCGAATCTTCCGCTCGTCAGGCTGGATTCGGGTTTGGACTCGCATTTTAAACGTTCAATGTTATGAAACCGCTCCATTTTCTAATCTGGTCCGTACTATAACAAGCACACATGAAAACCTAGAAATATGGTTTATATACAGTCTCATTTTCTTTAGGCGTCAGTGCTTTTTGTGTCACCTTTGATTTTTAAACTGTAACCTATGCACGTGATTTGGGTTTTGGGAGGGATACTTATGACATCGCAAAAAATGTCCGTCTGTCTGTGAGTACGATAGCTCTCGAAGGGAATGAGATACTTTAATGAAACTTGGTGCAGCAAAAACAGAGAAACAATTTACATGACCGTTTTTTCTGTTGCAAAAACTTCTCGCAAACAACCGTCGACAGCGTGATACACATCGAAGGTAGCAAAACATGGCAAGTGAGAAGACCAGCGTGGTTTTCTTAGAGGGGTTCGAATGTACCGTACGAAATTGGGGTCTCCGGGTTTTGAAATACATGGAGTGATTATGGAAGTAGGTTGCGTTAGTATTTATAGGTAAGACAGGTCCTTTAAGAAGTAAGACTATGCCTAACCAGCCATTCTTAAATTCCGTTTGTTTCTAGAACCCCCGCCCCCCAGCTGAAAAGCCATGATTTGGCTAAAGTCGGTCGGCCGTTCCGTGGAAGTCATAATATGGGACCGAGGACACATCAGGCATTCGTTGGAGGAGCCGGACACAGAATGGTCGGGTAAGTGGGTAATTTTCTTGTTCTTCATTCTCTGTTACATCTTTTCTTGAAGTTTTTTTTTTACTTTATTTTTCAAAAAATTCGGCGTAAAGAAAAATAGCATCAGAAATGTCAATAGCCTACAGATTACAGCGAGTACAAAATATTTGTGTTATGTCACATAATATTTTGTACGGTTTAATACATATACTATATACGTGCGTTACAATATCAGTTTGGTCATGTATAATTCAATTCATCCAGATGACAGGACACCTTCAGAAATTTAGAAACACTTGATAGAAGGGTACGAGAACCAGAAGGATGCGCATCATTTAGTTTGATGTTATCAAAGTTCTTATCATCGTTTCGTGGAACTCAGAAATTTGTTTATTTTTTGTTGTCCTACTAACTGTCCTACTTGAAATCCTTTTTACTCTTGCCCTTTACGAAATTGAAATCATGGTCATAGTATGTAACACATGTACATCCCATGTTAAAGTTTAACTGAAAAGCTAACTTATTTTGTATCATTTAGTCGAATACAGTGAACTATTTCGATTCTGCTAAGGGTTATTTTGATTTCCCACTATCTGCTCTTGTAGTGACATTCAGAATATCTACGATCGTCCCCACAACGCAAATTCTACCATGACGCGGAAAATTTGAATCTCACCGTCAATGCGGCTTTTCCGTGGCCAGTGGTGAGCGTGCTGAAGACTTCTTAATGCCTGGATAAAAATGTATCGTAACTTTTTTCGTCAAGTATACAACACAGACACGGCGCACAGAGGTAACAAGAATCCGACCGGGAAAGTCCACTTAAGTCTGTATACTTTAGTCTTTCCACTTTATTCTGTCCACTATAGTCTGTCCACTTTAGTCTGTCCACTTTAGTCTGTTCACTCCACTTCAGTCTGTCCAAATTAGTCTTACCACTTTAGTCTTTCAACTTTATTCTGTCCACTATGGTCTGTCCACTTTAGTCTTTCCACTTTATTCTGTCCACTATAGTCTGTCCACTTTAGTCTTTCCTCTTAAGTCTTTCCACTCTAGTCTGGCCACTTTAGTCTGGCCACTTTAGTCTTTTCACTTCAGTCTACCCACTTTAGTCTTTCCTCTTTATTCTGTCCAATATAGTCTGTCCACATTAGTCTTTCCACTTTAGTCTGTCTACTTGGTTTTTCCACTTTATTCGGTCCACTTTAGTCTTTCCACTTTAATCTTTCCACTTTATCTGTCCATTTTCGAAAATCGATTATTCGTGAATAGCGGAGCAACGAAGTAACGCAATTTCGTCCGGTCTTCAGCCTATCAAGTGAGAAGTTGTCCTATCTCAGCCCTTTTCGGTTAAACTTTGAATTTTACCTCCGTTCAGGCGCGAGAAGACATGCCTAACCGTTCCATCGGCTTCCCTCTTTTACCATATCGATTTCTCTGCCAGAGTTTGTCGTCGTTGAGAGTTTCCTAACATTCCAACTGTAACGTGTTTAAATATGTCGAAGCTACGTTTTCTATTGCTGACAGAACCGATTTCTGTCCCTTATTCGGTCAAGAACGGCTGCAAAATATTCCAGTTCATTACAGGACAATAAATACAAAATTGTTTCAGTCGTGAAAACACATAGCTACCCACAGATGACCGCCAGGCCAGCGATCGGCATGTAGCCAGGTCCCTTGCCTGGACGCGACTAAAACAAACCGGAATGAATTACATTGAATTGTCCTTCCAACCTCGACACAAGGACAGTGAGTCATGAAGGCGAGCGCGAGGGGTTTATGCCTTTTCCAAATTGTAGGAAAGACAAAAGTTCACTCCGCGACACTGAGTAGAGTTGTTAAACTCCAAAGGCCAGAACCAAAGAACCACAAAAAATCTAACATTATAAAAGCCAAAAGTTCGGACTGGACGTCTCTATTTGCCTATGCTCAAGCTCAAAGAGCACTATCTATTTTGCTATCTCGCGAAACCCGAGGAATCTATAAGGGGCGGGGGAAGATATATAGATAAGATAGAGTTTAATTGTACAGAAAAGTAAAATGGCCATGGCAACAAAATAGACAAAAAACAACGATCTAGTTACCTACTCTAAGCATAATTTTGGTGTTGAAAAGCAACCCTGAGGAATCTTGCCAGCTTCCTCACGTCATCAAACTGACGGCTACAAATCATACTACCTTAAATTGCAGCTAGGAACAAAATAAGGGGTTATCCTGTAGAATTCGCTCCGTTATTCACTGGTTTGTTGGTATGTATGACGCATGACACGTCCGTTTCTCATTAAACACCCTCACGTATCGTCCAATCACTTTATTCTTCAGCTGTCTTAATACTTTACGTTTACAGATGAGATGCACCACACTTTTATTCTCATCTCCACACATTGGACAGGAAAAATACTGACCAGAAGGTTCAGAAGAACCAATGCACTTTCTTCTTCTCCGAAGCGGTAAAAAATCTGCCCTATGACACCACACCATCTTTATTTCCTCCCTTTTTAACCTCACCTTGAAAAATATCCCCCCCCCCCTCTTTATAGCCTTTGCCTAATACCTCAATTTCTTGGACTAAAAGCCTACCCCCCGGGCCAGATTGCCAATGCTAGTAAATCACTATGAACATCCCATCAGTTTCTCTTGGTAAAATGCTTACGAAATTTCAAACCGAGTCACCAACACCATGTATCTTTTCTGAAAAGTTGAAGAAATATTAATGTAAAAACATAATGTAAAAAGCTTAATCTTTTTTCAGTTTTGCGATGCAGAGTCAAGAAAGAATGGACAACCGACAGCAGTATCCTCCTCCACAGCAGAACAATTTGTGGTCCCGACCACCTTACCAACCACCCCAGGCAGCTTACGGAGGTATATCCCTTTACCCTTGTTAAGCTTAGTAGGTCTCATGCTAATTTTAAATGATAGGTGTCGCGGGGGTGTCATAGTCTTTTTACAAACAAGGCTAGTTGGGATTGGCTGATAGATATGAGTTAACTCCTCCTTGGGGAGGAGTCAAGTCATTGGCTTAGGTAAATGATTGGGTAAGTGATTGGCTGCTGATATGAGTTAGCTCCTTCTTGGGGATGAGTCAAGTGGTGACAATTGTGGCCCCGTCTTGGAGGACGGGACAAGTTGATGAGAAAGTCCTGCTGTGCCAAGCACTTACCAACCACCTCATGCAGCTTACGGAGGTATATCCCTTTACCCTTGTTAGGCTTAGTACGTTTCATGCTAGTTTTAAAGGATAGGTGTCGCGGGGGTGTCATAGTCTTTTTACAAACAAGGCTAGTTGGGATTGGCTGATAGATATGAGTTAACTCCTCCTTGGGGAGGAGTCAAGTGATTGGCTTAAATAAATGATTGGGTAAGTGATTGGCTGCTGATATGAGTTAGCTCCTTCTTGGGGAGGAGTCAAGTGGTGACAATTGTGGCCCCGTCTTGGAGGACGGGACAAGTTGATGAGAAAGTCCTGCTGTGCCAAGCACTTACCAACCACCTCATGCAGCTTACGGAGGTATATCCCTTTACCCTTGTTAGGCTTAGTACGTTTCATGCTAGTTTTAAATGATAGGTGTCGCGGGGGTGTCATAGTCTTTTTACAAACAAGGCTAGTTGGGATTGGCTGATAGATATGAGTTAATTCCTCCTTGGGGAGGAGTCAAGTGATTGGCTTAGGTAAATGATTGGGTTAGTGATTGGCTGCTGATATGAGTTAGCTCCTTCTTGGGGAGGAGTCAAGTGGTGACAATTGTGGCCCCGCCTTGGAGGAGGGGCCAAGTTGATGAATTACCCACCACCTCATGCAGCTTACGGAGGTATACGCCCTTTGCTCTTAGGCTTAATACGTTTCATGCGAGTTTTAAATGAGGTGTCGTGTGGATGTCATATTGTTCTGCCTATCTGTTCTGGTACAACCAGTACCTTGTCTTTTTACTTGCGAGTTTTACGGCTCCGGACAATTCTCCATCTTTTCGGACTTGGGTCCCTTTTTTACACGATCAGCTGACGTATCCGTTTATGGGTCTTGTGTATCGCAAACTATGGGTGTCGGATTTAGGGTCCGGGCAGCATGAATGCAGTTGCCGATGGATTGGGAGTCGTTCAGGGCTTGTTGAGAGTGGATCAAATAAATAGATTCTCTACTGTCATCCGTTTCGCATTCTTTATGACGCGAGAAAGAGGACCTTTGGTTGCTAGATCTAGAGAAATTCACAGTTTGTTATTGGGACATGTTCCTGAGAACCGAAAGAGCATTGGGGGTATTCATTCAGTGCCAGGGGAGGGTTGAAGTTAGCCTCCGTAGCCTAATGGTCTTGGAAATCGGTTGGGAGGTTTCAGGTAGGCGGCAAGGAGAAGGAAGTCTTCGGGAGAGGATTAGGGAGCTGAGATCCTCGTGGACTACCTCCGATATTAGCCCTTTGGTTGAGTTGACTGCGAGGATAATATACTAATCTGACGCGTGGAAGCGGCAAGACCTTCTCTGAAGCCTATCTCACCGATCAGAAGGTATCGAAGAAAAAGGTCTGTTGGGGTGAGGACTGGTTCCCATGTAGCAAAAGAAAGGTGTACATTCACTCGAAAGAAAATCTGATATCCTTATACTGCCGTCGATAGGGCCGGTACGACCGGCAGTAGCCTAGAATATAGTAATTTATTTATTTTTTAGTTCTTGGTTGTATAACTGTTCTGTAAAATGACGTGTGTATTTATCTATATTGTGCCATAAACTTCTTTCCTTTTCTTTTTCTCCTTTTTTCTCTCTTTCTTCTTTACTCCGTTTTGCTCTGAGTGACAAATACGGGTAGTAAATGCTTTACTTACTTAGCCTACACTAAAGCCCTGCGGCCATGGTAAATCACAGAACCAAATTTACAAATGTACAATGAGACAATCCAAACCGGGCAAAACTATACACAGTGCTCCCTGTGCGACATTCCCATACATAAAGAACTTCCAAGATTTTTAGTTCCTCTGAAAAAGATTTTTCTTCCAGCGTCTGTATCAATCATTCTTTCACACTGCATTTCACCCCCAAACCCCGCATCCTTAATCCTTAAGTTCTATGTTAATCATAGGAGTGCTCATTGGATTTTACACAGTTTCATTCCAACATTAATTTCATGTCATATTTTGTAAGCGTATTAGTTAATTCGTTTTCATTTTTGTGTATTTCGTATTCCTATTCCAGCTTAAAGCTATTTGGAAGTAAATTTGGTTGAATTGTTTTGTTTCGTTTCAGGATACCAGCAGCAACAACAGCGCTCCCATAGTAATTATGGCTATGAATCTATCAACGCTTACGCTGCCGCACCTCGCCCACCCATGCGCGATCAATATGGTGGTTACGGCTCGCAGCAGCAGGATAGAAGACCGCAGTCTCAGTCATGGGTAAACAGTATTTCTTTTTCCGTATACTTTGTAATCCCACCCATTCACGATCCTCCCAGAAGTAGACCCCCCCGTGAAAAATCCCAGAAAGTCCCCAAATTAACACCAGTAATTTGCACTCACGAAAGATACAGGAAAAGCTTCGTTCCATCTTTCGTGACACTTTTTAATTCTCACGACTAAAAATGAATTTGTTTTGTTTCATTTGCATTTATATGATTTGTTTGTGCTTAAATTGTATATATATATATTGACATATGCAAATCTGCTGTAAATGTCCGTTGACAACGTTTTCATGTATTATATGTTGACGAGAAATGCAAATTCGGCATGATTGCTCTGAAAGTCATTTTTAAATTAAATTCTACTCTACTCTACTAATGACTAAAAGCAAAAGGGGCATGTTAGTTAATCCTTCCTTTCACTACCGAAGCTTCAGCGGTCCTGTTCAAGGCCCATGATCATTTGTGCCTAAAGGGTTTGGCTTACAAATAAGATTGGTTAAGATTGCTTAGTGCCCGAACAGAAAAAAAAATCATAAGTCTTTCTCAGAAGGCATACACAAAAATACAAGCGCATAGAGGTATCGCAAATCACACGGAAATTCCACTATTTGAAAATCGATTATAGCGAATAGCGGAACAACGAAGTAACGCGTTTTCAGCGGTTATTCAAGCCAATTTAAGTGAATAAGTGATGGGTAATTAGGTTTCTTATCTCAGCCCTTTTCGGTTAAACTTTGAAGTGTTAACTTAAACTGCACAGTGCAACGCTGCGCGGAGGGGGGTAATTTCACATGCCCTTTACAGGTCGAGATGCGACTTGGACTCCATGGGGAAGTTAGAGTGTGGGGGGGGGGTCTTGTTTCATACTTAGGCTGTAGATATACTGACGGAAATTGGGGGTCAGGACAGTCATGTTCTTTGGGGGAATTGGAGGAGGCCTGGGAAGATCCATAAGACCTTGACAGTGCCAACCATAGGTGAAATACAAGCTATGTACCCCTGCAAGTGCCATGTGAACTTACAGCTGTTTTTTCTTCTAGGATTCTGGAAATAGAGGAAGGAACGACAGCAGAGGACGTGGCAACGACCGAGGTTTCAGAGGAGGAAGGGGCCGTGGAGGTCAAGATTCTTACAGACGGTACTAGTTTTGGATCTCGAACCATAGAACGCGAGAGGCAAACAAAAGAGTAAAAAAATTCCTTTTCCCGTTTCTCGGAAATTTTTGTATATCCAAGCTGATCTTCCAGTTAAGAATGTGTCCATTTTGAAGTAGGGAAGAAATAAAAAGGTTTTCAAAAAGTCTACAAGCAAGCCCATTTCTGTGTATAGCGGTGGACGGCTGAGGTTTTGGCGCAAGGAAAACGGCGAGGACCTGACAGGTTCGATGTATAACCGGGGTGATGTCCCCACATAGACACGACACTACGAAGACACGACAGTACATCGAAACGAAAAAGCCGTCCGTACATGGACATGTCACTACAGGGACACGAAGGAACGAAGACGGACACTACATGGACACGGCGGTACGAGTACCGACACTACGAGCGTGTTCCACCCTACTTACCGTAGTTACTACGCATGACGTCACGAATTCTGGCTTTTTGCCGTCAACGCTGGAATGATTTTTTTATTTTCCAGCAGGATTTCACGCCAGGGGTGAATCCGACCAATCACGTTACAGAAATGTGTAGTTACTACGCTCCCGAGCATGGTAAGCAAATAGTAACTATTAGTTACTATTCCGACTAGGTTGGAACGGTCAGCGTAGTAACTTTTCGTGAGGATGGAACGGAAATAGTAACTATTGTTAGAAGGGTGGAACACGCTCTACATAGACACTTTTTGATTTTTTATGTAGTGTCGGGTTTTGTCCTCGAAGTGACGTATCAAGTAGTGTCGTTCGACGTACCGTCGTGTCTACGTATCGTCGTTCGACATACCGTCGTGTCTCTGTAGTGACGCCTTTTCGTTTTCGACGCTGTGATGTGTCTTCGTAGTGTCGGGTCTTTGTTTTTCTCCATTCTGACCTGTCCATGTAGCGTCGTGTCCCTGTAGCGTCGGACATTTGTGTCTCTTCCATGTGGAAATTCCAGCTTAGGAAATTGCCAGGGTTTATTTTTGACATGTTGAAGTAACAATGAAGTTTCTGCCTGCTCCCTTTGTGTACGTTAACACTTTGGTTGAAGTGAAGTATGGACGCTAGATGACAGCCAAGCCTTGTCTCTGTCAAAATTTGGCTTCGGTTTGTACGTCTGCGGGATCTCGATTTTGGGCACTCATAAGAAAGCGAGGATTAGACCCGAATAAAGCTTAGGACCCGAAATAGACTGAAACGAGTCTGGTAGCGATCCGACCCATAGGTTGGGGGAGGGCGGGGGCTTTCGGGAATTCAATCATCAGCACATAGACACGAAAGGATTGTCGGGTCCAAACTCCAAACCAAACTTGGCGGGAATTAAGAGCTAGGATTAGCTAGGAGCTCTTTGGGGGTCCGAACTCAATCCGGCCTCTGTGGGAGGAGTGAGTCTGTAAACTCTTGCCATCAGCCTATCTGCTAGGAGTGCTGGCGGGATTCAAAGACGATGTACGCGGGTGATTAGCGATTAAAAAGATACAAATCCAAACTCAGCCATGTGCGCATTTTCATTGTAGGGATGGTGATCGACGAGGATTATAAATCCCTTTGGAGTGACCCTTGGGACAATCAGCAGACTGTAATTTAGGGTTTTCAGTCTAATAGCTTGTTCACACAGGACCGAAATATACGCGTAAACAGCGGCTGATCTGTTCAGATGACGCTTGAACTGTTTGCGGCTGACCGGAGAATTAAAAAGAAAAACTTAATCCCGAATATTCTTCTTGTTTGTAACAAATTTTGAAATCAACACAAAACATCTTGTGGGTGTGTCACAGTCAAATACAGCTGACAGATTTCAGGCGACTTAGCAACTTTAACTCATAAAGCAACTAAAAATGAGAACATACAAAATAAATATAAATAATACGAAAAAAATGCAACTTTTAGTGATGTACAGTAACTTTTCAGCGAGGGCTGATTGGGAAAAATCTTTTAAATTACCATTTTAAAAGAAATAAAAATAACAAAACAAAAATCATACACAAACAGAAAATCCTCTGATGTGCTTTTTGAAATCGTTTAGAAATCCTCGGATGCTTAATAAAAAACAAGAGCTACGAGCTCATATGGCACTTGTTACGAGTAGGCACAGCTCGGTTATGTCAATGATATATCTAGTAATTGCTAGGTGTCTTCCCACCAAGTTTCATCTCGATCCCTCCACTCATAGCGTTTTCCAATATTTCCGGTTCTCCCCTCGAGCTCCCCCCAAAAGTCACCGGACCCGGTCCGGATTTTAAGTGGGTCGTCTGAGGCATGAGGTCTTTCCAAATATCAAGTTTCATCGAGATCCGGTCACCCGTTCAAAAGTTATAAATACCTCAAGATTCCGGATTACTCCCTCCCTCCACTCCCCCGACAGTGCCCGAATCGGTTCGGTCATGTCAATGATGTATCTAGTGTTTGCTAGGTGTCTTCCCACCAAGTTTCATCTCGATCCCTCCACTCATAGCGTTTCCCAAGATTTCCGGTTGCCCCCTCCAGCTCCCCAAAAGTCACCGGATCCGGTCCGGATTTTAAGTGGGTCGTCTGAGGCATGAGGTCGTTCCAAATATCAAGTTTCATCGAGATCCGGTCACCCGTTCAAAAGTTATAAATACCTCAAGATTCCGGATTCCCCCTCCCTCCACTCCCCCGACAGTGCCCGAATCGGCTCGGTCATGTCAATGATGTATCTAGTGTTTACTAGGTGTCTTCCCACCAAGTTTCATCTCGACCACTCTACTCAAAGCATTTCCCAAGATTTCCGGTTGCCTCCTCCAGCTCCCCCCAAAAGTCACCGGATCCGGTCCGGATTTTAAGTGGGTCGTCTGAGGCATGACGTCTTTCCAAATATCAAGTTCCATCGAGATCCGATCACTCGTTCAAAATTTATAAATACCTCAAGATTCCGGATTCGCCCTCCCTCCACTCCCCCCACAGTGCCCGAATCGGCTGGGTTATGTCAATGATGTATCTAATGTTTGCTAGGTGTCTTCCCACCAAGTTTCATCTCGATCCCTCTACTCATAGCGTTTCCCAAGATTTCCGGTTGCCCCCTGCAGCTCCCCCCAAAAGTCACCGGATCTGGTCCGGATTTTAAGTAGGTCGTCTGAGGCATGAGGTCTTTTCAAATATCAAGTTCCATCGAGATCCAATCACCCGTTCAAAAGTTATAAATACCTCAAGATTCCGGATTCCCCCTCCCTCCACTCCCCCCCCCCCACAGTGCCCGAATCGGCTCGGTTATGTCAATGATGTATCTAGTGTTTGCTAGGTGTCTTCCCACCAAGTTTCATCTCGATCCCTCCACTCATAGCGTTTCCCAAGATTTCCGGTTGCCCCCTCCAGCTCCCCCCAAAAGTCACCGGATCCGGTCCGGATTTTAAGTGGGTTGTCTGAGGCATGAGGTCGTTTCAAATATCAAGTTTCATCGAGATCCGATCACCCGTTCAATAGTTAAAAATACCTCAAGATTTCGGATTCCCCCTCCCTTCACTCCCCCCACGGTGCTCGGATCGGAGAAGTGACTATTTCCAACTTAATCATTTGGGGTCCCTGATACGCCTGCCAAGTTTTATCGTCCTAGCTTATGTGGAAGTGCCCGAACTAGCAAAACCTGGACAGACCGACAGACCGACGGACGGACAGAAATTGCGATCGCTATATGGCACATGGCCGAAGGGCAAGTGCCATAAAAATCATGCTATGTTCAACATTGGTCTGACAGAACTTGAACTGGATCGACCTAAAACTCACCAAGTTTGACCTAATTCCCCTAAATACAGTTTGTATACTGTCCCCTGAGTCATCAAAAATCACATCCCGAAGAATTTACCTTATCCCAATAATACGCACCTATTTGGAAGATCGACGGCCTTTTTATGGCACTTGCCCTTCGGCCAAGTGCCATATAGCGATCGCAATTTCTGTCCGTCCGTCGGTCTGTCGGTCTGTCCAGGTTTTGCTAGTTCGGGCACTTCCAGATAAGCTAGGACGATAAAACTTGGCAAGCGTATCAGGGACCCCAAATGATTAAGTTGGAAATAGTCACTTCCCCGATCCGAGCACCGTGGGGGGAGTGGAGGGAGGGGGAATCCGGAATCTTGAGGTATTTTTAACTTTTGAACGGGTGATCGGATCTCGATGGAACTTGATATTTGGAAAGACCTCATGCCTCAGACGACGTACTTAAAATCCGGACCGGATCCGGTGACTTTTGGGGGGAGCTGGAGGGGGCAACCGGAAATCTTGGGAAACGCTATGAGTGGAGGGATCGAGATGAAACTTGGTGGGAAGACACCTAGTAAACACTAGATACATCATTGACATAACCGAGCCGATTCGGGTACTGTGGGGGGGGGGAGTGGAGGGAGGGGGAATCCGGAATCTTGAGGTATTTATAAACTTTTGAACGGGTGATCGGATCTCGATGAAACTTGATATTTGGAACGACCTCATGCCTCAGACGACCCACTTAAAATCCGGACCGGATCCGGTGACTTTTGGGGAGCTGGAGGGGAGAACCGGAAATATTGGAAAACGCTATGAGTGGAGGGATCGAGATGAAACTTGGTGGGAAGACACCTAGCAATTACTAGATATATCATTGACATACCGAGCTGTGCCTACTCGTAACAAGTGCCATATGAGCTCGTAGCTCTTGTTTTTTATTAAGCATCCGAGGATTTCTAAACGATTTCAAAAAGCACATCAGAGGGATCTAGATGAAACTTGGTGGGAAGACACCTAGCAAACACTAGATATATCATTGACATAACCGAGCCGTGCCTACTCGTAACAAGTGCCATATGAGCTCGTAGCTCTTGTTTTTTTTGCAACTGCTAATTACGCGCGTAAATCAGCCGCTGATAGAGAATTGGCTGCTGTTTTGGCCCCGTGTTAAGAAACTATAACTTTTCTCAAACAGATATGCAATGCATATCTTCCTATGTCCCACAGGAAGTTATTTTATGACAGTTAGTTTTGTGGAGGGTGTTACGACATCTTATCATCCTCCAGAGAGGCCGATACGAAGCCCTAACAGTCTCCGCAGAAGTTCATCGAGCACTTTGCTCAAGTACTGAAAAATAGAAGCTGACTTTCACAAAAAAATAATCAGAAAAAAAATACTTTCAAATTAAAAAAAATACTTAAAAAATTATGCAAAAAATAAAATAAGAAGTAGAATAAATGTTGAAAAATGACAGAAAATTTTACTCTCTTAGACAACCAGTCTGTGGCCTAGGTCATAGCTTGTCAAGTCAGATTACCACTCAAAATACAGCTTGTCAACTGAGACATTCTTCTATGCCTTGCTTTCCAAAAGTTAGTTATATGACAGAACATCTTACACTCATAGACAACCGGCCTTTGCCCTTGGTCGTACCTTGACACAATCAGATTTCCACTGAAAATACAGCTTGTCAACTGAAAGAACATCCTACTATCCCTTGCTTTCCAAAGGCGAGCCAAATCTTCTCCACTTTCATTATAACTTCGCACTGGGCAGTTTCCTCTCCACAAATGCCGGATCTTCAGTACTTTCATCATAAATTGAAAAAATATCAGCTTTTCCATATGGGAGTGACGATAGTAGCCTAGCAAAAATCTGTTGAACTGCGTATCACTATTTTCAAGTGTTGTCGATACTCCCTTGTGTTATTTTGCTCTGGTGCAGACTACCCAATATATGCAGACCACATCTTAGCTTTACCAGAGATTTCTATACCCAGCACGTTTGTCTCGCCTTAAAGGCCGCAAGCGTATTCAACTTTTCCTTAGGGAACTGATGATGGTGAGTAAAATCGAGACAAGAATTTCAGTCCGATTGCTCTCGGTCATATGTGTTCGGACTAGCCTTGAGCTATAATCGGTGGACGGGGAAAAGTAAATAGGTAGCGCGAGCAAGGCCCCGGATGAACAAAACCCTCCCGGTAGGCCGCCCCTCCGCCCAGGAATTATCAATCAATCAATAATTGTATTATCCCGTATAAAAATGGCATAGAACATGCCCATACGGAGTATATGAAAAACAATAAAGGAAAGAAAAAGATGAGACTAAACTAAGCGAAATGACTATACAAACGCACTATAATACGGATGGCACCTGTCTAGAGAAGAAAGCGAAGAAGCGTAACTTTGCGGTTACGAGCCCATGGGGGAAGGCCGAGTAGGTACTTAGCACATTTATAAAACAATTTACGAATGGTCCTTAAATCAGTTGTGCTAAATAACTTGCAAAGAATTATAGCAGAACCATACAAGAAGAATAGATACCGGCAATTGGTTTTATTTGCAAAATGAAGCGACGAAATAAAAAGATGAAGAGATACGAAAGAGTAATCATGGTAAGGCACAGGATTTACGCTCAATGAATTTACACCTACTGGCCGACCTTCCCGAAGAACTGACTTCCAAGACGCCCCATGAACGGATGTCCCTACTCCGACAGAGCAACGGAATGCCCAGCTGACCTGATGCCTGACACCAGAGCACGTAGGCACCGGTAACCTCCAGAACGCCGAGACACGCACGGACGGAGGGAGTTGAGAAGCCTATCCCTCTAAAAGGGACCACCCTATCTGATAATACTTGATGTTCCTAAAGGAACCCCCTTATCTAACAATCCCCAACACTCCCAAACTACACTGAAATCGCAAAAGGTTGCTGAAGAACAGATCGCCTTGTTCTGAGAGACAGGAAAATAAACTAGAAATAATAATTTAAATGATTTTTACTGACTGTTACTGCTTATTTTTGCTGTGTACAAGCACTTCGTATGTGAAAGGAAAATTACTTTACCTATAACTACATTCTTACAAGCAGGGGCGTCGCAAGGGGGGGGGGGTGCAGCACCCCCCCCACCTTTTTGAGATTCGGTAAAATTTGAGGCCGGAGGCCCCACATTTCACTAAAATGTGTCGGTATTTTTTCGATAGCAGTACTGCTTCATATATTTCCGGGGATTCGGTAGTTATACAAAATACTAAATAGGCTATCTGTACAAATCTTTTCGGTATAATGATCGGGATTCAGTATAATTGCCAGTATTCGGTAGTTATCACGAAATTGGGGAGAGAATTTAGTGAAACCATTTGGTAATTTTTCGATGCCGGAACTATTCGGTATATTTATGGAGATTCCGTAGTTGCACAGAATCCCGAATAAGCTATTGGTTCAAAATAATCCGGTAAAAATCTTTTCGGTATAATGATCGGGATTCAGTATAATTGCCAGTATTCGGTAGTTATCACGAATTTGGTGAGAGAACTTATTGAAATCACTTGGTAATTTTTCGATGCCGGAGTTTTTCGGTATATTTCTGGAGATTCCGTAGTTACACAGAATCCCGAATAAGCTATTGGTTCAAAATTATTCGGTATCATGACCGGGATTCGGTAATTTATCAGTATAGTTTCCAGGATTAGGAAGTTAACCACGAATACTGGCTTTGTTCCAGTTTCGACGAAAGCATACCGAATATGAATATTGTTCGGTAGTCTTTCGATACCAAAACAGTTCTCGGTATAATAACCGGGATACGGTTGTTATACAGAATCCAGAACATACTATCGGTCTAAACTTATTCGGTATAGTAACTGGGATTCGGTAACTTATTCGATATAATTGCCAGGATTCGAAGTTACCACGAACCTCGAAGCTCAGAAGAGGTCGGGTGAAGTACTGGTCGCAGACAAAAGGTATGATCTGTGATATCTTTGAGAGTCCTTACTTATTTTTTTGGATCCCAAAAAGAATATCTAATCATTAATATTTCGAAAATTCCGCCTGCAGCACGTTTCGTAATATTCTCTGTTTTGGGGAAGCCCGCGTCATTTGACGGGGGTTTTAGGCCAGTTTTAAGATTGAGATTTCGTAACATTAAAAGCTAGAATTTGGATGGAAATTAAGTTTGGCAGGAAAAAGCAAAAAAAAATTTCCCCTGCGGCGCTCATTTTATGTGATTGTGGGTAGTATATTGACCAGACTACAGTTGCTTCTGGAACTTCTTAGAGTCTCGGTATTTAATCAACGGTAAATGATCATTTGTAAGAGAAGCAGTTAAATTTTAGCCTACAGAAAAAAACAATTTCGAAAAATTTCGCCTGCGGCTCTCGATTTAATTTTCTATTGGCTATAATAGATATAAGCTGTTACGGCAATCGCCTAATAGTTGGCTTATCGTCTTTCATGCTGCCCTTTATTGTTACTCTTCCTACGTTATCGTTTCTGTTCCATAATTTAAAGCTCGAATTCTTAGTTGTAGGATTCGGTAAAATTTTTGAAAGATCCGGTAAAATTTTGGCTCTGCACCCCCCCACCGAAAATGCACTTGCGACGCCCCTGCTTACAAGAGAACTTAACTCTTTGGAAGCCAAGACAAGTCTCTCGAAGGATTCTCAAAACGAAACATACGAAAGCTGTTGTTATTGTTAGTTTGAAGCAACGTTTGCCTATCTGTGTGTACAGCTATATTTTTAGGCACTGTCTAGGGAACCGGGAGCGTTACTGTATGTCCCATGGGCTGCGGAACCGGTAGTTCTCACGGAAACCAAACCATATCAGCTGCGACTCCGGGATCTGACGTCATTGACTAACGGAAACTTGTATGAGCTGGCTCCCGTTCCGGTAGTAAATGGAAATAGCTCACGGAAACTTCATCGCACCGGCTTCTCGTCCGGTAGCCTCACGGAATTATGTACTCAGAAGCTAGGGAGCCGGTAGGTGATACCGGAAACTACATAATTGGAGCTTGTGTTCCGGTATTGTCAACATGGGATATAGAGCTCACGGAACAGTTTGGATGAGAGCTAGGATGCCGGAATTTTCACTGACTTAGAGAAAATAGCATGGGAAAAATTCACTACCGGAACCCATATATTGAGAGCTAAGGTACCGGTAGCCAAAACTATTTGGTTGAAAATGACCAGCTCACGGACACAGATGGCTATGGGCTAGGGTTCCGGTAGTTCCAGAAAAAAAAAATTGAACTCACGGACCCATGTCAGTGCACACTAGAAAACCGGAAGTGAATTTTAACTCACGGAACCCAACTCTTGCGAGCTGGGGCTCCGGTAGTGCCAAAATTTAAAATTATAAACTCACGGACACGTGTCAATAGACTTTGAGTCCGTTACAGCTCACGGAATCCAGTTCAAAAATCTTAATTTTTTGGCCTTACCGGAACCCCAGCCCGCAGAAGTTGGGTTCCGTGAGTTAAAAATATTCACTCCCGGTTTCCTAGTCTGCAGTGACATGAGTCCGTGAGTTCAATTTTTTTTTTCCCCTAGCCCATAGCCATGTTTGTCCGTGAGCTGGTCATTTTCAACCAAATAGTAGTTGCTACCGGTACCTTAGCTCTCAATATATGGGTTCCGGTAGTTGATTTTTTCCCATGCTATTTTCTCTAAGTCAGTGAAAATCCCGGCATCCTAGCTCTCATCCAAACTATTCCGTGAGTTCTATATTCTACGTAGACACTACCGGAACAGAAGCTCCAATTATACAGTTTCCGGTATCAACTAACGGCTCCCTAGCTTCTGAGTACATAATTCCGTGAGACTACTGGACGAGAAGCCGGTGCGAAGAAGTTTCCGTGAGCTATTTCCATTTACTACCGGAACGGGAGCCAGCACATACAAGTTTCTGTTAGTCAATGACGTCAGATCCCGGAGTCGCAGCTGATATGAGTCGCGTTTTTTGCAGATCGACTGGCGATTGGGACTTGTTCCCGGGTTCATGCAGTTGACCGTTTTTTGTCGCTTGATAGGGGAGCGAGAACAACCCTTCGAAAAACGGTCTAAATCAGTCAATAATCAGTCCATCCCCACAACTCTTCCCTCGGCAGTCTCTGAAACTACTGCAGTCAGACTGCAGTACTGGCGCTTCCTGAGGTGTAAATTTTGCGTTTTTGGGTCCACATGTTTCAGTTTTCAAAATTTGGCACCAAGTTTGACTGGACCTCCAAGAGAAAGGTGCATCGGATCGACTGTTGACTTTGTTCCCAGTCGATGTCCAGTCAAGCGATAAAAAACGGATCGACTGGACCTCCAGTCGACAGTCGATCGCAAAAAACGGCAACTTTCGTTCCAAGCGATTGCAAAAAACGCGACTATGGTTTGGTTTCCGTGAGAACTACCGGTTCCGCAGCCCATGGGACAGAAATTACGGCTCCCGGTTCCCTAGACAGTGTTATATTTTTAAGAAGGCCTTGGCTATACCTAGCCTATGTGTTTACAGTTTACGGTTTTGAGAACCTTCGCCACCCTGGTCTAGACGGATGTTTATTTACTGTATGGGAAATATTACTTTGTTGACAACATGCTACAAGAAACGTATAGCTACTATTTCTGTCATTGATCTTAAAAAATTAATAGACGTAGTTGACTGATATTTAGAACAAGTCTTTAATCGAAGATTACAGAGCTTCAATAAAATTTCCAGTTTCGGCCGAATTCGTGATGAATCATTTGTCCAGCAAGAAAACTAAGTTCAGTTTTGGATTCAGCGACCACTTCAATGAATATCTTATTGAGCTCATAAAACATACATGTTTTTACCACAAAACCCTCCTCTGCCTCTAAATGTAGGACTAAAGGACCCATTACGAACTTGACTTGTACTTTGCCAATGAATCCCCATACTAAGCTTGAACAACATATATCGACCCCTACTAAGCTTGAACAACATATACCAACCCCTTCGAGCTTTGATTACACTAGCTCTCTCCGACGTTTATAGACTATAGTTGCGTTCTTGCAGATACCATGGTATCTGATACCACGGTCTAAAGTTGTTTTTGGAGTTATCGTGGTATCTGATACCACGGTTAAAAGGCGTTTTTGCAGTTATCGTGGTATCTGGCCAGTTATCGTGGTATCAGATATTCAGATACTACGGTCCGACCGTGGTAACTGGTCGTGGTATCTGAAAAGTTATCTCACTTTCACCAAATTTTGCCAGATTGGTGAGGAAGAAGTTTAGCACTTGGTGATGTAACTGGATATCTGTTTTTCTTTTGGGATGACTTCGAAAAGTGCAATATCGGCAATAGTCGTTTTTGCAGAGCAACGTGTATCAGATACCACGATAACAGCAAAAACGATTAATTGCACATCCAGTTACCGTGGTAACAGATACCATGGTATTAGCAAAAACGCAACTTATGTCATCATCCACGCGCAGAGCTATACTAGTGTGAAACAAAGGGTTAGGGACTGCTATCAATTGGTCTGACAAATCCCGGTGAGAAAATAACTTTCATATTCGGATTCAGCATGTCTCCTTACCCCTAAATCGACTATCTCAATACCTTTCAAAACAATTTTTTTGTTTACCCTTAATTTGAAACCCCTCCCCCACCCTCAAATGTAGGGCAAAAGAGCCCATCTTCGAGCTTGACCTGTACTTTGAACCAAAGGAACCTCCCACCAAGTTTCATCAAAATATCTCAATCCCCTCGAGAGTTATCGTGCGGACAGACGGACAGACAGAAGGAAAACTTTTGCGATGTCAGAGGTATCCCTCCACTTACGTTTTAGGATCCCAAAAAACTACATCATGACACACAATTTAGTCAGCAGAGCTTTTATTTTATCCCAAAGAAAAGTAAAGACCAAGGTAAGGGCCACCTAGAATATCACATTGCCGCCAAATTTACGAGATAGACCAAATGACACATAGAGCGTGTTCCACCCTTGTGACAATAGTTACTATTAGTTACTATTTCCGTTCCATCCTCACGAAAAGTTACTATGCTGACCGTTCCAACCTTGTCGGAATAGTAACTAATAGTTACTATTTGCTTACCATGCTCGGGAGCGTGGTAAGCGTAGTAACTACGCATCTCTGGAACGTGATTGGTCGGATTCGCCCCTGGCGTGAGATCCTGCTGGAAAATAGAAAAATCGTTCCAGCCTTGACGGCAAAAAGCCAGAATTTGTGACGTCATGCGTAGTAACTACGGTAAGTAGGATGGAACATGCTCATAGAAACAGTGCGATCAGGTCAGGCAACGATAAGTTGTAATCACTATGACCGAGAAGAAGTTAACCTGAGCGCCGCAGGTGATTTTTTTTTTTCAAATTCACTTTTTATGGTAAAGCTCAACCTGCTTCCATACAAATTATAACTTTTTATGTTACTAGACAGTCTAACCCCAGGCATTACATAAATGACGCGTACTTTTACTTCATTTAGCCCTTCCACCAAATGAAGACTACTACACTAAAGGTGCCGCATACAAAACTTTTCAAAAGCATCTATGTATATGAGAGCTTCATTTTGGAATTCCAAAGGACCTCTGTCACCGAATGAAATACAAAAGCATCCAACCACGAATGAAAGCTAGCGGAGTTTTATGAAAAATCTAGAACTGAATACATCTATTCAGAATACATTTTACATTAATTTAGCCTTGGAGTAATAAAAGAGAAGAAATCCTGAAAATCATGAGACATGAGACTGGAAAAAACATGAGATCTCATGTGAAATCATGAGAAGTGGAAACAGTGCATACACCAACTAGCAAAGGTTACAAGCCCCTCATCGCCGAAAACGATTAAAGTTGCTAACCTCTCATCGCCGAAGATTATTATGGTCTAACAGCCGACTGCTGTTTACAAGTACCCTGCATGTCTCACGCTTGGGATTCGCATAGGCCTATTTTTGGTTTCAGGGTGTACCTTACTACTGAAGTTGTCAACCCTTCTAAACTTTCAAACTGTTGTACCTCATGAAGGAATTTGAAGGCTCACTCCCAAGTGTAAGGAAAGGAATGATAAACTCAACTGAAATTACTAACAGAAACGGGTAGAAACAATAGATAGCAGTACTTCGGACCCGTGGGAAAATTACACTTTTTTGATTCGGTAACTTTTTTCTATTTATCACAGAAAAGAAGATGATTGGCTGTGGGCCAGGGAACTGCAGCAGATATTTAGCACTTATAGTTTTAGTCCATCTTCAATTTAAAACTGGTGCCTGTCTGCTTGCCTGCTAGAACGGAGCTTTTACTCGAAAGCAGAAACATGGTTTGATGTAACGAAAGCTTGGCTGCATAACTTCAGATAGTCCTCTCTGACATAGGCTACACAGCTCCGCTTCACTTCACACACTGTAGGCTCTGGCTCAATTACAAGCAAAAACCATCCCTTTTGGCCCCAGGGAAGAGTTCTACGGAGCTTTCCAAAATGTAAAATCACATTTAATCAATCCGGCCTCAGGTCCACTCTTTCCCTAAAAACCGCACAGGTTAGACCCTTACCACTTTCTAGGAATAAGCGGAAATTGGGTACTATAGAGACTACTCGAACCTGACCTAATGTTACTAATAAGAGGTCAAGTATTCAGGGTGATGACTGCTAAAAATACTCGACCTATTGGAGGAGGATTGGTCGGTCGAGTTTTGGATGGTATACCAATTGTTGGCACTCGACCTCTTATAATGGTGGGAGTCGAATATTGGAGGGGTGGTAGTTACTAGTAACTGTCAAGTATTTGACAAGTACAGCAGCAAGTATTTTGTCAAGTATTTGACGTCTCATCAGTTATTCGTACTTCCAGAAATAATTTTGCTTTTCAATTAAACTTTTACAATAATTGGAGGTAGAGTATTGATGTATGTGCTAGCTATTAGTTCTAAACCTAAGAAATCATGTTTGTAAAGTGCATTCACCCTACGAGTCGAAAGTAATCTTGGCGAGTCAGCGAGAAGTTGTAATGTTCTTGTGCTCGGTGGATTCTCGTTTTGCTCGAATAAATTAGGTCGAGTACATGTAGCTGGTGAGACGTTTAATGTTCAACTCGACTATCAATGCCTCGTTTTAGGCTGAGCACTAATAGCTAGTCCCACCTTAAATATTTTGCCAAGTTATTTATGAACAGTGGCTAGGGAGTCAATTACTCGACCAACCAATTCTTCTTTAATGGCTTGAGCATATAGCCGTCACCACCATGAATATGCGACGTCCCTTTAAGGCGTATTCTCGCCGTTTCCCAAGGACTCCTCGGGGAATCGAAGGGAAGGGCGAGAATAGAGGGAGTCACTACACGCGGACTCTGCGTAAAGAAACAGTGAGAACACGTGGATTGCTTCCAGAATGGATTTTGTTCGAAAAAAATATGCAGGTGACAAAATTAGTCTGGATCCACTTTACTTTTGGTTTTGTTGATTCTGATTATTTTTATTGAATTTTACATTGCACCAACACCAGCAAAAATTGATTCCCCTTTTTCCTTTTCCGAGTCCTTTTTGACGATGATAAACGGAGCATTTCCCGTCCGTGGGGACACGCGAGAATACGGGGAGTGAGTCCCCATGACAAAAAAAAATGCATAAGCTCCTCAAGTGGAGTCATCGGGGAACGCGAGAATACGCCTTTAAAAACACTAGGTCGAGTAGGAACAGCGCAGCGCGTCAAGTACGCGACCTACCAATCCCCGTTCAATAGGTCGAGTATTTTTAGCCGTCACCACCCTGAATACTTGACCTCTTATTGGTAATATTAGGTCGAGTACGAACAGTGGCTAGGGCGTTAAGTGCTCGACCTACCAATCCTCCTTCAACAAGTAGAGTATTTCCCTGAACACTTGACCTCTTCTTGGTAATATTAGTTCAAGTACGAACAGCTATAGGGCGTCAAGAACTCGACCTACCAATCCTTCTTTAACAGGTAGAGCATTTTCAGCCTTCAGCGCCCTGAATACTTGACATCTTATTGGTAATATTAGGTCGAGTACGAACAACTGCTAGGGCGTCAAGTACTCGAGCAAGCAATTCTCTTTCAACAGGTAGAGTATTTTTGGCCGTCAGCGCCCTGACTAATAGCTCCTATTATTACTCGACCTTTATTACTCGACTGGTCGAGTATGATTAGCTCCTGTGTGGCAGCTTACTCGACCGGTCGAGTACTTAACTTTTGAGGCATCAGTTCCAGGTCCGGGAACAAAAGACTGCCTTTATTCATTGGCTTTTGAAAATGGGCGGTCCTGTCTCAGCTTTCGCCCAATCCAGTTTGTACTTAAGGCTCAAGGGGCCCTATTTCGAGGCATGATATCTCCCATTTTTGGGATCCCAAAACATCGCAAAAGTTGTCCGTCTGTCCGTCCGTCTGTAAGCACGATAACTCTCGAAGGGAATGATATTTTGATGAAACTTGGTGTGAGGATTCGTTGGGTCGTCGGACCAGTCGAGTTCGTAGATGGACTTGGTAGCCCTACATTTAGGGGTGGGGAGGGGGTTCAAAATAAGGGGCAAACAAAATATTTTGAAACAGCTAATGTGATAGTCGATTGTGGGGTATGAAGACATGCTGACGACGATGGTTAAAACCATTTTGTCATCGGACGAGTAGTTCGTCCGGAATCCGGCCAAAACCGGAAAGTTTGTTAAAAGTAAAAGTTTTATTTGAAGTTGATTAGATATTCGATTTAGGGGTAGGAAGACACAATGAAGACGATGGTAAAAACTATTTTCTCGACGGATAAGTAGTTCGCCCGGAATCCGGCCGAAACCGGAAAGTTTGTTAAAGTTAAAAGTTTTATTTCTAGTTGATTAGATGTTCGATTTAGGGCAAGAAGACATATTGAATACTTAAGTGAAAATAATTTTCTACCTGGACATGTAGTTCGGCCGGAATCCGGCCAGAACCCGAAAACTGAACCAGAACCAGAACCGGAAAGAGATGCTGAATCCGTGTGTGACAATCATATTTTACCCGGACATATAGTTCGACCGGAATCCGGCTGGAGTCGGAAAATTTGTTATAAGTCAAATTTTTATTTGAAGTTGATTTGATGTCCAATATTGGGGAAAGAAGATGCCCTGAGTTCGTTTTTCAGCTTTCTTTTTTCGCCGGACAAGTAGTTCTGGAGTTCGGCCGAAACCGGGATATTGGCAGAAGTGGCAGGAAGTTTTCGTCAAAATAGACGTGACTTATTAGGGTAAACACACATGCTGATTCCGAATATGAACTTGGTTTTCTTAGATTATTAGCTATTTGGCCTTAATCTGTTTCTGAATTTTAATTGTAAAAATGTTCAAGGAGTCTGGCGATGACTGGATCTGGCTAAGACAAGACCCAGTTGTCTGGATTAGATGTTGAATTTTTGGGATCCCATCAAAACCTTTGGTCTTGTTTTCTCTGTCCTCCTACTCCTGGCTAGCTCCTGGCTGTCACTTACTTGTACGTTCTTATACGAAGCTAGGGATTTTTCTCTTCTCTGGGATTTGAAAATGCTATTTGGCGACACCATGCCCGTTTGTTTACTTTGGTCATCAGTATCATCAGCTGAAATGGATTTAGCTATGGCAAAATTCTGAATTTGTGTGTGATTTGTGATCGTTTGCGCCATGGAGGAAGCCCAACACCTTCTCAATCAGAACAATCCCCAGATTGGGAAGTGTGAGGAACAGAGAAACATGCTTTCACAGTACACCATTCCTGGTATTCTGCATTTCGTTCAGCATGAATGGGCTCGTTTTGAAATCGAAAGAGCACAGTGGGAAGTTGAGAAAGCTGAATTTCAGGTAAACCACAACATCTCTCAATTAAAATCATAATCAAAAGGTTCCCAGAATGTTTTAATAGAAGAGGCTGTGCTGGCTGTACAATTAGTAAATATTTTAGCCAATTTAGAGCATCCAAGTTAGTCTCAAACGCTAAGAAGATCTCAACCAATTCATTCCTCAACCTTGTTTGCTCCTTCTGGCTTTTTTCATATTTGTGACATCTTACCAATGGCAACAAGTAAATTGCATATTAAATGGGGAAGAAATGGTAGATAGCCTACATCAGGCTTAGGCATTAGCAAGGTTAAGATTTTGTACAGTAGAGGTATGCTTATGTGAACGTCTGCGAACAGTGAACAGTCACTGAATAAAAAACTAAAACCCAAACCAGGCATTTTTTTACTAGGCTATGAATGCCTGTATTAATCACTCATGCTTTTGTCCCAATTAGAATTTTTTTTTTATGGCTTCAAGTGACTCAACTAGGGTAGTCACTAAAAGCCCTACCGCCCAGTCAACCACAAATCCCTGATTTTTGGATACCCTATGCCAAACGCTGGGTACATCTAACGTTTGGCATAGCCTATGCCTAACGCTGGATACCCTATGCCAAACGTTGGATAGGTGTTGGCACCCTAACCCTGACCTATCTCACTACAGATGAGTTCTGATTGGTTGATTTCTGAGCTTCACTCAAATCATCAATATTTTATTGGGTCCCAGTATCCAGCATTTGGCATAGTGTATCCAGCGTTAGGCATAGGGTATACCAAACGCTGGACATACCCAGCATTTGACATAGACTTTCCCAAAATTGCCAGATTTGCCAGTTTTTTCAAAATGAAAACTGAATTGTTGGGAATCTATCATATTTTTTTCAGTTTAAAAAAAAAAAAAAATTTCAGTCTAAAACAGCTGAGTAAAATGTTCCAATATACCACTGTATTCAGGAAAAAATCCTCGATTTAATAAGGCCTGTGGCAATATGTCCTAGCTAGCTTTTATTATCATATTAGTAATTGCATGGAAATTCAGATTTTAAAAGGTACCTGAACTTTCCTGGAAAGAATTTATTGATACCAGTGACTGAATATCCATTATATTTTATTCCAGTAAAAGGATTGTTCTTCTAACTTCAGCGTCGCATCCCAGTTTCTCTTATAATCCATGTGGGGCTGCTCCCAATGATAAAAACTAACACCCAGTTTCAACAAATGTTACAAGACAAGAAGGCGGCCGCCATTCATTTGACCGACGTCCGCTGTGTGACATCATCATTCTCAGATTACGGTGCCAAATTACGAGATTTTTCAACACATGCCAGCATGCTACCGGCAAGCTCCCATAGGAATGAGTATTTTTCTAATCGAGAATTGGGGTACTTAGCAGCAAGTTAGCGAGGTATTGTTGAACTCCAACCAATGCTAAAGTTCAGGAGTATCATGGTCGTATTACCAAAAGATCAGAATTTGAAAGTTATTTTTATGGCACTTGCCTTCCGGCCAAGTGCCATATACTGATAACTTTTCCGTCGGTCAGTTAGTCCGTTGTTTGAGAAGTAGGGTACTTCCAGATATGCTAGGACGATCAAACTTGGCAGGCGTATTAGGGACCCAACCAAACTAACTTGGAAATAGTCAATTGCTCG
>JAKZAP010000003.1:13792090-13932598 GCA_023053575.1 Branchinecta lynchi
ACGCTCCCGAGCATGGTAACCAAATAGTAACTATTAGTTACTATTCCGACAAGGTTGGAACAGTCAGCGTATTAGCTTTTCGTGAGGATGGAACGGAAATAGTAACTAATAGTAACTATTGTTAGAAGGTTGGAACACACTCTATGTAGAGTAGAGAAGAGTGCCACCTGCGGCCAACAAACCCTTTGGGGCTTTCTTAGCAGGTGCTGCAAAATGTTTTGTATACATGTGTAAAATAAAATTTAATCTAATCTAATCCAGCCTGATATTTGTTTTCTTCTTCTAAATAACGTACTGTAAAAGTATGCTTAAACAGTTAATTTAATTTGAACAGTGCAGTTTTGGCAAATGGTAGAAGGAAGACCGAAATACCTATTCAGATGTTCTCAGGGGACCTTAATTAGCCACTTTGACCTTCTGGGAGTTGACTTTTCACAGCAAATGCATGGAAATGGCACTGTTCAAAGTCAACAAACGTTCAAATAAAAACACCTCTACATTTCTGCGTCTGCTTGCCTGTTTTCTAAAGACAGGTTACGGTAAAGCACGCCTTCGACTAGTTATTTGACCCAAAAGTATGGAGTTGTTGAACTGATTCGGAAGTTCGATGAGCAACATAAACGATTCTGATGCAATCAAGAGTGGCCACGAGTGGCAAGGGACTTATCAATGTGATTTTTAGGACATTCCACTATTGCGAGCGCTGTAGCAGCTTTCGGTTTCCGGTTTTCCCCGTATTTTGTGGGGCTCATAACTCGTGAACCAGTACAAGTTTCAAGTTCAAACTTGGTACACTTGTGGGTATTGGGGTCTAATTATGTATTGTGGGGATCCCACCCCCCACCCGGTTCAGGGGCAAATGAGCCCAGATTGCCCAGTGAAAAATTTCCACAACTTGACCAGACCTGGACATAGGACGATGAAATTCCTTGTACTTGTAGATCCTAGGGCTGTGAAGTTGCTTTTATAGTTGCACCTCCCCACCCACCCCGTTCATGGGCAACTGGGCCCAGATTGCCCAGGAGTGAAGTCCGTTACCCGTGACAGGAATCAACAGGTATCAAGTTGAAACTCGGTAGGTTTGTGAGCGTTGGGGTCTCTTTTCTTTCTTTGTGGGTCCTTGAGTTTTGACCCGTGACTGGAGTAAACCTCTAAGCTGGTATAGGGATATTTAGGTCTAGATAGCCAGTTTGATGGTTCTCGGTCCCCCCACCCCACCATGGTTCATGGGCAACTGGACCCAGATTTCCAATGAATTACATTCGTCTATGATATGTATCGAGTTCAACTCTTTTACTTGTGGATATGTATGTATAGATGCGGTTTTTGGTGTAACATCAACATATATGAACACGCAGCGGCATTTTAATGATAGTTGAAAACTGGACGGTTTTGTCAAATTACCGATGATATGCCGTCCTTAATGAAGTTGTGACAAAGGGGGTATTATGCTGGTACGATTTGGTTTATTGCACTTGTTATTACCTTGTTCATGGAAAAGAGGTTCTATGGAAACTGAAACCGTTTTTGCAAGATCTTGAAGATCTTCGTTGCATTTCTAAATGCGATTTGTTTCACATTAAAAGCTCTTAAACTGGGGTGATTCCAAATATGTTTTCCAATATCTTTTTGGTTATTGGGGATGTCAAATGTCTTGGTTCTAACGCTTTTGCTTATAAGATATGATAGAGAATTTACTTTCACACTCCACGTCTGAGCGCTTGCACACTTGTTTGCTTTGTCTTTTGTTTTTGGTATCCCAAAACATAAGTGGAGGGATACCTATGACATCGCAAAAATTGTCCGTCTGTCAGCACGATAACTGCCGCAGGGAATGAGATACTTTGATGAAACTTGTTGTGAGGATTCTTTGGATCATGGGTAAAGTAAAGTTCGTAGATGGGCTCTGTAGCCCAATATTTAGGGGTGTGGGAGGGGGTTCAAATTAAGGGGCAAACAAATTACTATTACCTAATGTGATGGTCGATTATGAGGTAAGAAGACATGCTGAACACGATTGTGAAAACCATTTTCTTGCCGGATAAGTAGTTCGTCCGGAACCCGGCAAAAACCGGAAAGCTGGTTAGAATTAAAAGTTTTATTTGAAGTTGATTAGATGTTCTGTTATGGCGTAAGAAGATATGCTGAACACGATGATGAAAACCATTTTCTTGTTGGACAACTAATTCGCCCGGAATCCGGCCAAACCGGAAAATGTGTTAAGAACGAAAGTTTCATTTGAAGTTTGATTAGATGACAGATTTAGGGCTAAGAAAAGACGCTGAGTCTGCATATGACAATCATGTTTTACCCGGACATCTAATTCGTCCGGAATCCGGTTGAAACCGGAAATTTTATAAGTTAAAGTTTTATTTGAAGTTATTAGAAGTTCTTTGTAGGGATAAGGAGATACGCTGAATTCGTTTCTGAATTGTTCTTTTTGTTTGCTGGACAAGTAGTTCGCTCAGAATTTGGCCGAAAACGGGAGATTTCGCAGAAGTAAAGCAGGAAGTTTCCGTCAGTATCGTCAAAATAGATATGGCTTATAGAGGACAAGACCCAATTGTCTGGATCAAATATTAGATTTTTGGGATCCGATAGAAACCTTAGGTCTTGTTTTTTGTGTGATCTCTTTTAGATGTAATTATCCTTTATTATAATTTTCATTACTGCGTCAATTTTTCCTTTCTTACGATCCGTGAAAATAGAAAAACTTACATAAATATTTGATAGTGCAAAACGGATACTTCAGCTGAATTTTACTGGAGCTATATTTTGGTCCTTCTTGGCAAGAGCCCTGTTCAGGCTCAAAACCGCTCGAGTTGGAAGAACAAACTTGTGGGAAAACCCAAGTTCGTTTTTCCAACTTGAGCGGTTTTGAGCCTGAAGAGGGCCCTTGCCAAGAAGGGCCGAAATATAGCTCCAGTTAAATTCAGCTGACGTATCCGTTTTGTACTATCAAATATGTTTCGCAGTCAGCTTGGGCTGAAGGAATATTTATGTTACATACATAAATACAAAAATTAATAGTAAATTTATTTTTGCTACATTATTTTTGCCAAATTAAAGGGGCCCCCGACTCCGGTAACTGCCTAGGGGCCCTGGATTTCTGTGTCAAAGACTGAATGTGGCAGAGCCTTATCGAACAGGGGTCTGTGCCGGTTGTATGTTCTCGCGTAGATTTATAAGTTGTTGATATTTTCAGATGTCGAATCTTGTGGAAAAGATCTTGTTGGATACCGAAAATTCGGTCATGTCGTCATTCGATTTCCTGCAGAATGAGAACGTCAATGTCGATGATGATGACGACGACGACGATGACGACTTCGAAGAATCCAGTCGACCGAGCATAAAAACCGGAACTATCCTCTCAAGTAAGTGTGTCGGCTAAGGAGTTCCATCGCTTCCCTTTTAAACAGGGTTTTAGCCCATATGCCAATCTTACATATCCTACATATTACTCAACCGTCAATTCGGCTACTAGTTTAGTGAGTTTGCTCAGTCGTCAGTCAATACTAGTTCAGTGACAGTCAAAAGGTCAGAAGTTTCATAACAGATAACACAAGGACGCGTGGTCTCAACAGATACGTTTTTCAAACCTTATGCATACAAGAAGAGCCGAAAAAACATTTGCTGGCTTTTTAATTTGTCATCGTGATTCCGGATAAGTCAGCAGATGATTTTTCGGCGGTTTTTCGGAAGTTTAATGTCTAGCGTTTGCAAAATCACAACAGAAAACATCACAAGTGTTATCTGTCGAAACTGCGCATCCGTGTGTCGTCTGTTATGAAACTTCTGACGGTACAGCGCTGGGACTACTGAGCCTTGCAGCTTCAGATTTTCTGTCTTGAACAGCTCATTATGTCCATCGTTAGATTCGTTCATCTCAGAAACCTGTCATTTCAGAAAGCCGTCAGTTGGCCCACGAGCTATGTCATTTATATGTCCGAACCACATCCGGTGACAGTAGTGGAGTTGAATGGGGGAGCTGAAATTATTGTCGCGTCCTAGTAAACTTTTTGATTTGATTAGGTGGAAATCTTGGAGAAGACATCGACAATGAAACCGAAGAAGTCATGAATGAGTTCAGCTTTCTGAGCGGTGAAGAGGAGCCTAACGATGGCTCGAAAGATACCAACGAATGGGGTGAGTAAATGATAGTCCTTTCGTGAGAAGAGGGGGAAGGGTTGAAAGTTCGCACGTGCATCCTCAAGGTACATAGTGAAGGTGCCGTCGGTCCCGATCTCGTTGTTTCTTCGCTGCAAAACCGCACCGTGTGAGCGGTCAAGCGATCGGCTTGCGTTAATTTTCGCCAGGCGAAGTTGGTTGCGCCCTGTCAGAATTAGCTTTGTCCCAGGAGACCAGTTGAGGCTGTGTGCAGTTAAGTAAAATAGCTAAAGCCAAGGCTTGGTTTTAGTATTTTTGACTGCAATTTAGAATGTATTGTTATTTTATTTATTTCTGGCTTTAGGCTTTGTCGAAGTGTGTATGCGGGGGGAGGGGGGGATAGGAAGAGTTAGTATCTATTCTGGGAGTGACCGTATTCTGCGCATTGTCTAGGATTTGTCTGCCGTATTTGGATTACAAAATTAAATAAAGAAAGTAGCTCACACAGTTGAAAAGAAAATGATTTCAAGTTCCACTCAAAGAACGGTTGGGGTTCATCGTGTATGCTGATGTGTAGTAAATTGTCCGGTGCCTAATTAATACAATCGTTAATCAGATGAACAGAAATTAGAAAAACACCAAGTGTTTTGGGTTTGTTTATCTAATTTTAGCTATTTCGAACCTCTCGGCTTCGGTGTTTGAAACCATTTTATGTTTGCTTTTTTTTCTTTGGCAAGTTTCTTAGACAAATCTAAATGATGAATATCTGTGGCTCAGTTTACCTTAGTCGTTTTCCGGTGATCGATTCGTCTCAGAGCCTCAGCAAATGATGGAGTTTTTCGAATCCTCGTGCAAATTATACTCGTTGAGCTGATAGATGTCGATCACTAGAAACTAACTACTTTGCCGAACCCGCATGCATTATAGTTATAATACAAGCTAAAGTGTATTTGTTTGTTTTACGTTTCGCTTCGATTTTGCTATTTTCTACCAAGCACTGATAATCCTGAGAACTGTCGTCGCTGATCCCCAAGCCGTGCGGCTGCAGGAATTTCAGATCAAGTGATTAGCTGCGTTCGTTTTCGTCGTTCTTTTCGCCGTTCCAACCGTCGTTTTACTTTAAGGGTTTTCTTTATAATCCTCTTCATGTACGGCGTTCAGTAGCGGAAACTAAGGCGTTTTCTTTGATCGGTTTAACTGCCGTTTCCTCGTTCCTGAAACGACGAACTGAGGCGGAAAGTCAGTTTCAACATCTCGGTTCAGTAATTGGGCGCGAATTTTTCAAAACTCGCGAGAAACTAATTAAACTTGTATATCAAGGTTAAAAACAGTAGGCCCGTTATACTAAAATCCACTTTTGTACTGTGGTGTGGCTGCTGTTGCAAATAAGTTAGTTCGACTTCTAACGTTTTCGTATCTACTTCGCTCGTGAAACTACGTTCATACAACGTGCCACAGAAAACGCCAAAATGAAAAAATTAAAACGCTGCTTTTCATACCGGCGACGGCGAACGGCGAACGACGAATACGACGTGGCTATTTTTGATAACCTTGAGCGGATCATGCTAAGCCGAAACCGACCTATCACATAATTACACGTAGCTCACGATTGGCGTAGTTGGCGGTTGGCCTCAATGGTGTTGAACGGACGTTAAAGTGTAGAAGTTCCGGTTTCAGCATTGACGCTTAGAGAAGTCGGGCGTGGAGCGGTGTGAGGTGAGGAGGACCAAGGTCACTAAAACATTTCATGTAAACGGCTGGAGGGGCGGGATTTTATTTGTCTTCCATTGGGAAATCACTTTTTATGGCGATTTAATAGCGATTTTATGGCTTTTAATAGCGATCTCAATTTCTGTCCGTCCCTCGGTCTGTCGGTCGATCAGGGTTTTGCTAGTTTGGGTACTTCCACATAAGCTAGGACGATGAAACTTGGCAGGCATGTCAGGGACCCCAAATGATTAAGTTAGAAATAGTCACTCCCCGATCCGAGCATCGTGGGGGGAGTGGAGGGAGGGGGGAATCCGGAATCTTGAGGTATTTATAACTTTTGAACGGGTGATTGGATCTTAATGAAACTTGATATTTGGAAAGACCCCGTGACTCAGACGACCCACTTTAAATCCAAACCGGATCCGGTGACTTTGGGGGGAGCTGGAGGGGGAAGCCGGAAATCTTGGGAAACGCTTAGAGTGGAGGGATCGGGATGAAACTTGGTGGGAAGAACAAGCACAAGTCCTAGACAGATAATTGACATAACCGGACCGGATTCGGGCACTGTGGGGGAGTTGGGTGGGGGGGGGATTCTGGTGATCCAGCGAGTTCGGTAGTTCATGATGTAATAAGATGATGAAACTCGGCAGGAATATGAGAGATCCGAATAGACCGACTTGAGAATAGTCGTTTGCACGATTAGAACATCGTGGGGGGGTGGGGGGTGGAGGGATGGGGAATCCGGAATCTAGTGGCATTTATAACTTTTGAACGGGCAATGAAACTTAGCAAGTGTAAATGACTGTTATCTCAGATGTTCCATGTCAAGTCTGGGCCGGATCTGTTAATGGGGGGGGGGGGTTGGAAGGGGCCACCGGAATTTGTATGAAACGCTTGGTGTCGAGGGATTGGGATGGAATTTGGTGGGAAAACAAGCATAAGTATTAGATACGTTCTTGACGGAACCAGATCATGTCCATTTTTTTTTGGGGGGGGGGAATTGTAGTGGATTTACCGGAATTCCGGTGATCGCGATTCGCGAGATAGGATACTTCCAGATGTACGAAGGACGATAAAACTAGGCAGGCATATTAGTGACCCGACCAAATAGACATAAGGACCCGACACAGGAAGCCTTCCTGTGTATCGGAATACTTTCGGAATACTTCCGATCCTGGGTCCGACCATTTTTCGGGGAGTAGAGGAAGGGGGAATCCGGAAATTACTGATTTCCGTAGGTTGCGAAAAATGGTCCGACTCAAGTGAAACTTTATGGGTGATAAGATATGTAAAGCTTGTCTACGAACCCATGCGGCCATGATTGGCGGAGTTGGGGGGGGGGGGGGAGTCTGGAAACTTTGTGACATGCACACAAACTAAACGGATGGGAAGAATCGAATGCAACTTGGACTGTACCAAGTTTATGCAGCCTAGGTTTGTCATTTGGTGTCCAACCGGATCCGACCAAGGTAGGAGGAGGATGAAATGGGAACCGGAAATTTGTAGATATGCTCCGATTCTATTTAAACTTGATGGACGGGAAGAAGAGATGTTAGTACGTATCCGAGTCGTATTTGGCCACAGTAGGGAGGGGGGGGGGGGTCCCGAAAATGTTGTGGCTCGTATAGCTGTTAAACGAGTGAAGTGATTGGAATGAAACTTGGAAAGTAGACAGATTGTCTGCTTTAGACGAGATATTTTAGGGTCTGGATCGGATTCAGCACGGTGGGGAGGGATATCGGAATTCTACGAAAAATGCTCAGATTCACTTTCTTGCTTCTCACACCACCTACTCGTAACACGTGCCATATGAGCTCGTAGCTCTTGTTTATATATTCGTTGTAAATAAAACAGAGCGATGTACCATAGATACTGGAACCTCAACATAATCCAAGTATTAAGGCATTAGATGGTAGCAATAGACAACTAACAAAGAGACACAAATAAGAAGTAACTGACTTGAGCAAAGAAGTGATGGGACTGTTGATAATGGGATAGTAAAATGCTGGAGGTCCAGGAGGAAACTAAAGTCCATAGGCGTTCTGAAAGCTGGATGAGGGAGGGGGTACCTAGAGCGTGTTCCACCCTCCTAACGATAGTAACTATCAGTTGCTATTTTCATTCCAACCTCGTAAAAAGTTACTACGCTGACCCTTCCAACCTTCTCGAAATAGTAACTAGTAGTGATTATTTGCCTACCATGCTCGGGAGCGTAGTAAGCCTGGTAACTACGCATCTGTGTAACGTGATTGGTCGGATTCGCCCGTGGCATGATATTCTGCTAGAAAATAGAAAAATCGTTCCATCCTTGAGGGCAAAAAGCCAGAATTCGTGACGTCATGCGTAGTAACTATGGTAAGTAGGTTGGAACACGCTCCAAGCTAGAGTGGGCGGCAGTGTCATTATCCGAACGGAAAGTACGACAGTTCTAACGCAGGATTATTGGCTTCTTGTTTCTATTTAGTTGCATGAGTTTGTGCTTTGTAGAGTTGTACAAGCCTGCGAAAGAGAACTCGGGAACCGACTGGTCAGTTGATGTAGAACATATCACTCAACTCAAGGAGGAATACAGAAGGGAAAGGGTGAAACGTGAGTAAAATCTACACCATTTGGCACTGGTGACGGAGGGGTTGAATCCCATTGAAGAGACGCACAGGGGTTACTAACGAGGGCGGGCGTTGAAAGAAGCGAACAGTAAATCCAACTTTATGAACAGCAATAACATGGTAGAAGTGTGTTACTTCGGACGTCGCCTAACCTTGAACGTCACCGAAGGATACAGGAAGTTCGAACTCAGTAAATATTTATGCACACACTGCCAGAAGTTTCATAACATATAACATGAAGGATGCGCAGTTTTCAAGAGACAACACTTGCGGCGTAATTTGTTGTGATTTTGAAAACGTTATGCGTCAAATGTTATGCATAATAAGCATTACGAAGAAGAGCCGAAAAACCGCCTCCAAAGCATCCGCTGACTTTTCCGATATACAATACAAAAAAAAACAACAGAAGATGCTTTTTCGGTTTTTGGGATCCCAAAACGTAAGTGGAGGGATACCTATGACATCGCAAAAGTTGTCCGTCCGTCTGTAAGCACGATAACTCTCGAAGGGAATGAGATATCTTGATGAAACTTGTTGTGAGGATTCGTTGGGTCGTCGGACCAGTCAAGTTCGTAGATGGGCTTCGTAGCCCTACATTTAGGGGTGGGGGAGGGGGTTCAAATTAAGGGGCAAACAATATATTTTCAAACAGCTAATGTGATAGTCGATTACGGGGTAAGAAGACATGCTGAACACGATGGTGAAAACCATTTTGTCATCGGACAAGTAGTTCACCCGGAATCCGGCCAAAACCGGAAAGTATGTTGAAAGTAAAAGTTTTATTTGAATTTGATAAGATGTTCGATTTAGAGGTAGGAAGACATGCTGAAGACGATGGTGAAAACTATTTTCTCGACGGACAAGTATTTGACCCGGAATCCGGCCCAAACCGGAAAGTTTGTTGAAAGTAAAAGTTTTATTTGAAGTTGATTAGATGTTCGATTTAGAGGCAGGAAGACATGCTGAAGACGACGGTGAAAACTATTTTCTCGACGGACAAGTATTTCGATCGGAATCCGGCCCAAACCGGAAAGTTTGTCAATATTAAAAGTTTTATTTGGAGTTGATTAGATGTTCGATTTAGGGCAAGAAAACATGCTGAACACTTATGTGAAAGCAGTTTTCTACTCGGACATGTAGTTCGCCCGGAATCCGGCCAAAACCGGAAAACTGTTGGAAGTTAAAGTTTTACTTCTATTTGATTAGATAAGCGATTTAGGGGTAAGAGATATGCTGAATCCCTGTATGACAATCATATTTTACCCGGATATATAGTTCGACCGGAATCCGGCTGGAATTGGAAAATTTGTTAAAAGCTAAATTTTTATTTGAAGTTGATTAGATGTACAGTACTGGGGAAAGAAGATATCTTGATTTCGTCTTTGAGCTTTCTTTTTTCGCCGGACAGGTAGTTCTGGAGTTCGGCCGGAACCGGGAAATTGGCAGAAGTGGCAGGAAGTTTTCGTCGAAACAGATATGACTTATAGGGGTAAACACACATGCTGAATCCATATCTGAACTTTGTTTTCTCAGGTGATTAGCTATTTGGCCTTAATCTGTTTCTGAATTTTAATTGTAAAAATGTTCAAGGAGTCTGGCGATGACTGGGTCTGGCTAAGACAAGACCCAGTTGTCTAAATCAGATATTGAATTTTTGGGATCCCATCGAAACCTTTGGTCTTGTTTTTCGGGTCGTCCTGGCAGTGCTTTTTATGCATAACGTTTTCAAAATCTCAACAAATTGCATCCCAAGTTTTGCCTGTTGAAGCGGAGTAACTTTGTATTATCTGTTATTGAACTTCTGACAGTGCAGTAATAAGCGCAGACAATAACTTGAATCAGATGAAATATTTATTTAAATTAATGAATGACTTTGTTCCCTCAGAAGCACGTAGGTCCATGGCCGGAAAACAAAATGAGCATGGAAGTGAATGAATGGATTTATCCTCCCAAAAGCCCTTAGGGCCATGGCCGGAAAACAGGATAAAATGAAAACAAAACTCAGAAACCCGATTTAAAGACCAAAAAAGAAAACCCCTACCTCCCAAAAACGCTGTCAGTGCTCCATAGCCTGCTTCAGGAACCTCCTGGCCATAATTGACAGTTTTAAACGGATACGTCATCTGAATTTTATAAGAGCGAAATTTCGGCCCTTCTTTGCAAGGGCCCTCTTCAGGCTCAAGCAACGTAAATTAGAAAATGAGCTTGCTCTTTTGGCCAAAAAATAGCAAAAAATTCAGCCGACTTACCCGTTTGGTGCTGTAAAGTCTGATTCGCAGTCAGCTTGAGCTGAAAGAATTTTCTATTCATGAAGTACGGAACTCCTGAGCCGGGTAGCGATCGCAATTTCTGTCCGTCCGTCGGTCGTTCGGTCTGTCTGTCCCGGTTTTGCTAGTTCGGGCACTTCCAGATAAGCTAGGACGATGAAAGTTGGCAGGCATATCAGGCACCGGACCAGATTAAATTATAAATAGTATATTCACCGATCCGACCATCTGGGGGGGGGGGAGTGGAGGGAAGAAGAAGCAGGAAAAAATAAGTATTTTTAACTTACGAACGGGTGGTCGGATCTTAATGAAACTTGATATATGGAACGGCCTTGTGTCTCGGATCTCCCATTTTAAATTCAGACCGGATCCGGTGACGTTGGGGGAAGTTGAAGGGGGAAACCGGAAAACTTGGAAAACGCTTAGAGTGGAGAGATCGTGATGAAACTTGGTGGAAAGAACAAGCACAGGCTCTAGATACGTGATTGACATAACCGGGCCGAATCCGCTCACTTTGGGGGTTTTTGGGGGGGGGGGGGGGTCCGATTTTCTAGTGATTACGCCAGTTCGGTGCTTCCTGATGTGCTAGGACGATGCAAATTGAAAGATTGACTCGAGAATAGTCGTTTCCCCGATTTGACCATCTGAGGGGGGGGGGGGCTAGAGGGAGGGGGAATCCGGAAAAATTAGGTATTTCTAACTTACGAATGGGTGATCGGATCTCAATGAAGCTTGATATATAGAAAGACCTCGTATCTCAGACATGAAAGTTTAAATCCGGACCGGATCTGGTGACATAGGAGGGAGTTGGAGGGGGTAATCGGAAATATTGGGAAACGCTTGGAGTGGAAAGATCGGGATGAAACTTGGTGGAAAGAACAAGCACAAGCCCTAGATACGTTATTGACATAACCGGACCGGATTCGTTCACTGTGTGGGAGTTGGGGGGGGGGGGGGGGGTCCGAACTTCTAGTGACCCCGCGAGTTCGGTACTTCCTGGTGTGCCAGGACGACGAAACTTGGCATGCGTGTAAGATACCGGAACAGATTGACTTGAGAATAGTCGTTTCTTCGATCGGACCATCCGGGGGAGGAGGGAGGGGAATCCTGAAGTGAGGTATTATTAACTTGTGAACGGGTGATCGGATCTTAATGAAACTTGATATATAGAAAGAGCTCGTGCCTCAGACGCCCCATTTTAAGTCCGGACTGGATACAGTGATATTGGGGGGAGTCGGAGGGAGGAACCGGTAATCTTGGGAAACGGTCCTACCCACAAGTCCTACTTACGTGAATGACATAACCGGAACGAAGCCGGTCACTGTGGGGGAAGGGGGGGGGGGGGTCCAAGTTATTGATCCCCCGAGTTCGGTACTTCCTGATGTGCTAGGGCGATGAAGCTTGGCAGGCTTGTAAGGTACCCGAGTAGATTGACTTGAGAATGTCGTTTCCCCGGTCTGACCATCGTGGGGGAGTCTAGGGATGGGGAATTCGGCATCTAGTTGCAAGCTCAGCTATTGAACGGGTTATCGGATTAAATGAAACTTGATATTTAGAAAGACCTCGTGCCTCAGATGTCTCATTGTGAATCCGGACCGGATCCGGTGACATTGGGAGCAGTTGGAGGAGGGAACCGGAGATCTTTGGAAACGCTTAGAATGGAGGGATAGGAGTGAAACTTGGTGCGAAGAACAAGCACAAGTTCTAGATACGTCTTTGATATAATAGTATGGAATTCGGGCACTATACTTCCTGATGTGCTAGGGCGATGAAGCTTGGCAGGCTTGTCAGGTACCCGAGTAGATTGACTTAAGAATGTCGTTTCCCCGATCCGACCAGCGTGGGGGAGTCTAGGGATGGAGAATTCGGAATCTAGTTGCAAGCTCAACTAGCTCAGCTATTGAACGGGTTATTGGATTTAAAATGAAACTTGATATTTAGAAAGACCTCGTGCCTCAGATATCGGGACGAAGCTTGGTGGGAAGAACAAGCGCAAGTCCTAGATACATTGTTGACATAACCGGACCAGATTTGGACAGTGTGGGGGAGTTGGGGGAGGGGGGGCTTAATTCTGGCGATCCCGCAAGTTCGGAAGTTCCTGATGTTCTAGGACGATACAACTTGGAAGACATATCAGGGACCCGAAAGACTGACTTGAGAATAGTCGTTTCCCCGATCCGACCATCATGGGGGGTTGCGAAAAGATTTGACATGCACTAAAACTAAACGGATAGACAAAATAGCATGCAAATTACACTGCCGAGCTTATGCGACCTTGGTTTTTTATTTGGCGTCCGGACAGGATCCGGCCAAGGTGGGGGGTAGGGGGATCGGTACTCGGATATTTGCAGATAGGCTCTGCTCCGATTCGAGTCAAACTTGGTGGACGTGAGGAGAATAAGTCAGAGATGCGACATTTATGTTTCCTAGTCGTATTCAGCCACGATGGGCGGAGTTGGAAGGGGAGTCCCGGCTCGCATAAGGGTCAAACAAGTGGAGTGATTTGAATGAAACTTGAAAGGTACAGAGATGATATGTCTTGTATGACATATTATAAGGTTCGAACCGCATCCGACCACGGTGGGGGAATTTACCGCAAGTTTTCCCAGAAATTGCTCAGATTCGAGTGAAAGATAGGTGGTAAGAGAAAATGCTTCAGATGATCCAGTTAGGAGCCCGGACCAGATTCGGTCACGGTGTATGGGGGGTTGGAAGGGGGTACCGGAAATCTTGGGCACGTCTAGTGACATAGCGAGTGGATTTCTTGGGTTGAAACTTTGAAGGTTGGCGATGGCTTGGAGGTGACGTCGGAAATTTTCAGACTTGAATGTAACTAGATATCCTAATTCTAGGTCCGAACTGCATTTTTGGATGGCGGGGTGTTTTGTGAAGTTCTCGTCTACTTTCTAGTACCACCTCCTCTTGGCAAGTGCCATATGAGCTCGTTTGTTTTGCAGTTTTGCATTACTTTCACGATCATCCGATGTGTCCCAACAGGAAGTTCTTGACTTGATTCTGTTATTTACGGCTTGTGATTAGGAGACTCGCGGTTTTGCAATTTCCCGGTTTTCCGGATGGTTGTCTCACAGTCTCGGTAACACAAATTCTCGTAGACCCGGCGCTGTCCATAGAGTAAGATTTTTGAAAATGAAAGACGAAGCTCAAGCTTCTAATATGGTAGTATAAGGTGATTGTACACTTGTTTTGACCTCTGATACCTTTATTTTCTGTTCAGATCAAACAGAATAAACACATTTTATTCGTCACCCTTAAAAATCATTTGCCTAAATCCAAATATTTTATGGAGTTTAGATTTTGGTGTAGGCAGATTTTAAGGTACACAAACTTGTTACTGAGGTCACGGTGTAATGTCCGGGAGGCAGTATTGGGAAACCGAGAGAAAATGGAATAAATTACAGTAAGAAAGGGGATAACACCCAGGAGAAGTTGCTGTAAGGTGATCGGTGGTGGTGGTTGGCTCTTGAATTCGCTTTCTTGTAACTCTTAGCTTAATACATAACTTACCTTCTTGCTGTGAGGCTTTTGGTTTCCAGGCTATTCTAGCTCGATCTGGCAATTCTTTTCTACCCATCCGTAAAACCCCTCGCCTGAGATGTAGCTTGAGTGGTAACGCTTCTGACCGTATAGAGATACGTGTTCGTCTCAAGACCACAGTTGTTTTTTTGGAGATACCATGGTATCTGATACGACGGCTGCTTCGCGAAAACGACAATTACCCGTCGGACGCACTGACAAGGAACGCTGTCAAACAAGGGACAAAAAACTTGGAAAGTTTTAACAAATTCTGCATAAAATAAAGTAGATGACTTAAATCTGTATTCATTACAGTTTAGGATAGCCGTTAAAAAGCCGAGTCCAAAGATGTAATCACCTTTCTGATAACTCTCATACCTTTCCTTGAGGATTTTTGCTTAAAAAGATTTTTTTTTTTCATAGACAGAAATCTTCATCTTGCTTCGGGAACCCACGCCTCCCTGCCACAAGCAAGAATAATATGTTTGAGGGCCTGTTATATGTCAGTGTTGACACCAATTTTCAGCTCACTATCTTCATTATATATTTTTTTGTTACGATTTTGTTTCCCCAATTTTGTATCTTTTCATGTCTTGGTGCCCTAACTAAGAAAATTGCATTGAATTTCATCGTTCCTAGATAGATACCCGCTGCCAAACAAGCGACGCCCTCTAAAAAAAAATATGAAGAAAACGAAATGTAAAAAAAACTGAACTTGGTAAACTTTGTCAACTAGCTAAGACGTTTGGGCTAAACTTGAAGTTCCTGCTACTTTGAGAGCTGAAGTTATTCACAAAAAACATGAAGAACTGTCCCTGATTGGGACATTTTACACCCAGTTTGCATTTTTAATTGTCACCCCATGAAGAAATACTTAAAGGCACTCAAACTCCAAACGTCTTTCCCACCAATTTGATAAAAACCTAAGCTCTTGTGTTGGTGGTGAGGAAAGTGAGATGACTTTTTCAGATACCACGGTCAGTCACTACGGTCGGGACCGTGGTATCTGAGTATCAGATGCCACGATAACTAGCCAGATACTCAGTATTGAGTATTGATACTCAGCAGATTATTGGAAATATAACAGATACTCAAGTATTGAGTGGTATCTGAGTATCAGATGCCACGATAACTAGCCAGATACTCAGTATTGATTATTGATACTCAGCAGAATATTGATATTTAACAGATACTCAGTATTGACTGAGTATCAGATGCCAGGATAACTAGCCGGGTACTCAGCAGATATTGATATATATATGATATATTAAGTATCTGGCCACAAAACGACTTAGACCGTGGTATAGATACCACGGTAACTGCAAAACCAACTTGAAACCGTGGTATAACACCCTGCTATCTGCAAAAACGCAACTCATAACTCATGGGTTCTTCCGACGATTTGTTAGTTCTCAGGATGAGTGTACACCATGGGTGTGAGACCTGTGCTAATCCCGAGTTTCATTGTTGGAGGTCCGACAAAGTGCACACCGCGAATCCCAAAGCTGATAACCCTTCAGATTTTCCCCAGGTTAGCGCTATGGATGTCCATCTAGCATCACTCAAATCCAGCGCCCTGGGAGGCTTTTCTGATGATTCCTGGGAATAGAGGGTGACACTAGATGGGGTTATGTTTGGCTCAATACTACCAGCCCCCCCCCCCCCCCCCCCAGTGTGTGAATATGGGAAATATATGTGGCCGTGTCTCTATTTCTGCACGAATATCTTACTACCGTTTGAAAGGGCTTGGGTCTTAAACACTATATGTTATGACAGTATGAAATGATAGTTCTAGCGATATCTCATTTTTCTCAGCAGTTTCTTAGAAGACAACTAAGAGTAGATCAGTCGTTTCAGGGCAAGCGATAGTATTCAAATATCTCAGCTCAGCTAAGAATAAGCGTTCCTTCAGGCAAAGCTGACTGCGAATCATATTTGATTACCTGTATCGCATAATTCTGTTACAGCGGTATTTTGGCCCTTCTTGGCAAGGGTACTATTCCATCTGTTGCTGAAAAATCGAAACTTGCAATGCCTGAAGAGGACCCATGCCAAGAAGAGCCGAAATATCACTGAAACAAATCTTAGCTGTCTGATCTGTTTAGCGAAACCGAATAAGACGTTGAGTCTCTGTAAAATGACGTTAGACATTAGTTTGACTTTTGCCTGTAGGTGAATCCCACGCTTTTCATGTTTTATTTCTCACTTATTTTGTTTTTTTCTTTGCACGCTCTGTAGGGCCGAAAAGAAGCACGCTGCAAGATATGCTTAGCACTTTAAATGATGATCCTTATCCAGATAGAAGTTCCGAGAACGATCAGGAATCTGAGCAGGATCAGACAGGTTTGTCAGGCTTCATTCTATCCGCTACTAGTGTTCTTACTTCGTTTGTGGGACGGTTGCTAAGTGATCCCTGCATTTCTGTGAATATACCGATTCTAGCGTCTAAGAGATCATTGTTCACAAGACCCTCTGTAGCTCATTGGTGAAGTACTAGCCTAGAAAGCCAGAGGCCCTGGGTTCAAATCCCGGGTAAGGAGCACTTTTGTCTTTCATTTCATTACTTATAACTGTCAAATTTGAAGCATTAGTTTTATTTAGTTTTCACCACGATGCCCCGCGGTTTGGGTCCTGGTTTTTCAACGGGGTTCCGAAATCGACGCCTAAATTTTACTCAGGAATTTCCTTCTGGTTTATTCGTCAAGGTACAAGTCCCTTATACAAAGTTCATCTACGTAATATCTATCTATCTAAGTCGTTTTCCAAATGACTTCGAAATTTTATTCAAATTCCTTTCTGGTTTATGTGTCAAGATAAAAGTCCCTTCTAAGATTTTCATCCACTTCTATGTAACCCCGTGACATGGGGATGTGAACTGTTTCGATAAATTTGACTCAGGAGGGAGCACTCCTCCTGGTTCCTGTGGCCGGCGTCTGAGACTGTACTAGTGGTTTGCGAACTATGTTCCGAAGCCCCTTTGCAGCTCATTTGTAGAACACTGGCTTAGAAAGCCAGAGGTCCTGGGTTCAAATCCCGGCTGAGGATCGCTTTTGTCTTTCAGTTTTCGACTTTTAGAAGAACAAAAATTTTCCGATAAAATTTACAAGGTGGTGTATGTATATAGAAAAAAATGGGTTGGATCAGAATATTCTATGGACCTAGCATGGCTGTTCAGGTCATAGTCTGACCAGAATCTTGGTAATCTGACCTAGGGACAGATAGTATGTTTACGGGATCTGGCGAAGACAAGAAATCTACAGGAACCGATTGTCTGGATAAAGCGTCCAGTAATTATTCTCATTTGCGATCCCATAGGAAACCACACTGTTAGAAGTTTCATAACATATAATTCAAAGATGCCGAGTTTCAACGGATGTTACTTGTGGTGCTTTCTGTTGCGATTTTGCAAGCGTTACGTTCTGCGTAACAAGCATTGCCAGGAAGCGTCCAAGAACTACCGAAAAAGTATCTGCTCACTTTTCCGATATCAAGTGACGTCAAACAAAAAAAGTCAACAGATCCTTTTTCGACCCTTGGTGTATGCATAACGGTTCCATCCGTAACGTCTGAAAAATGTAATAGCTAACACCCTCAGTGTTTCCTGATATGAAACTTTTGACAGTGCATTTTGTCTTGTCTTTAACCGCTCTGGTTAACTCAGAAGCCTAGATGTAGCAATGACCACGCCTGAGAACGATTTCAGTTTTCTTGCTAGAGTATGGAATCCGAATTCTAGGTAGGAAGTGATGCGTGTGAACCCGGCATGCTCGGTCAAGACACGAAGCCCCGCACCGATCTCTACCTAAGCTCGCACGAGAATGCCTCTTAGGATTTATATCTTTCTAGTTGTTAGCTTCCAAAACTCCGGAGCAAGATCGCGCCCACTGGTCAGCGGCAGCGGCATGGCCCCACCCCCACCAGCCCCATTGGACGCCGGAGAAGCTGCGGCCCTCGGATTGGCTCCACACGTGGACGCCATTGACGGAAGTCTAGGTTTGGGGGAGCTTGCACAGTTGACGGTCAATAATGAAGCTGAAGGCGGGTTTGATGTAAGTTCATCCTTTATCTTTAAAGCAGACCTTGTACTATTTACTTTTTATGTTCCAATATTCAAAACTATTTGAATACTATAAACTAGGCTCTACTTTTAACAAATTATCCACGGCTTTGGCTGTTTTAAGCCTTTTTCCAGGTCCATTGACTTCTAGCAAAAACTCGTCAAAATTCAGATAACCGGTTTTACGCATCAATAGCATGATACGCATGGAAAATAGTGAAACGCGGCAGGTGTGAAAATCATTTAAGTGGCGTTAGCGACTTTAGAATGTAACATATTAAACTAGGGTCTCCGGGTTTAAGAATTAATGGAGCAATTACAGAAGTAGGTTGCATTGGCAGTATAGTTGCGACGGGTCCTTTAAGAGATTCCAGCCGGCACTGACGGATACTTATGAGGGAGCCTCGGATGACTGGTCGTAGGTTTGTAAAGATGTCTACAAGGCTTGAGCACTGGAGTTAGAGATTTCTAAATTCAGAATTTATGCAGGTTTATTTGTCACGGGTAAAGTCCCTTAGTAACATACCAACTTGACGCTAAAAAAGAAAATGTCTCTGTTAAGTCGATTTGTGCCGAAAGTGGGATGAAATCCACGCCGGATTTCTGTGAAAAAGGATAGAGATTCGTCGTCATGGCCGTACGCGTTTTAACAATATCCCACAGTAGTAAATCTAACCAGGACATCTGACTCAAGTTCGTTTTTCCTGTCAAATAATTTTCAGAGGAATAAACTCTTTATATGATGTGTATTTGTGCTCTTCGATATGACAACAAATTAAAGGGCAAACATATTTCCCCCCTTTTTTTTTACAAGACCAATAGTTTGGCCAGTATCCGGTTAATCAGTCCAGCATTAATTGTAAAAACCGTTGCCGGACGTAGCCTTGTTTCATCGTTAGTAGGAACTGACAACTTTATGGTGTAGGTAAGGTTCGGACAGTAAATTAATACTAACGAGAAAATGTTGTAAATTACGAAAATAAAAGATGAATCCCGCGAATGTCTGATATGAGTCTAAATATGAGACGATATGTGTCCGATATGAGTCTTTTGTGGTAGTTGCTATGGCCAGTTAGCTTTTTGCAATAAATATCATATCATATCGACAGCTCTAAAAATGTTACCGCAATGCTTTCCGATGAAAGCGCACACCGTCCTTTGCGATTTTTCCAATCAAGCACCCCGATTTTCTTTTAGCTGGCACCAGGCTCGGAAAACTGCCGGAAACAATGGAGCGCCAAATATACACTCAGGTCACACTTCGATGCCATTCGCTCTCTGGTTTTCCACCCAACTGAACCTATGCTAATCACTGCGTCGGAGGACTTCACGTTGAAGCTATGGAATCTACAGAAAACAATTCCTGCTAAGAAGTAAGCATCTCTGAAAACTGACTTCCAGCGGATATAACGCTTTGTATCGATTCCTCAGTGCCTCTACGTAGGTGCGGCCGTATCCACTCGAGCTTCTTTCCCTTACCTGGTCATCTGTGTTATCTGCACCCATTTGTGGTCTGTGACACTGCCGTCTTGTTTAGGACATCCCGTTTTTCCGAAGTCCAAAAATATTTATTCGTCATGCAAGTTTCATTGTGAAAGAGTCTTCTTCGTCTTATTCGTCAGTGAATCTAACATCCTTAAGAAGCAAACGATATCCGATTGTCGAATATTCTAGAAAAGATGAAGAAGAAGTGCGTTAGGAGGGCCCTGGCCCGCGTCTCCAAAAGAACACTAGAACAGGGGTTCCTCCCGTTCGTCTTTTTTTCAGCGTTCTGCGTTGCACCACCTGGGCTTTTGGGAAAAGGATTGCTTTGGCTTGGCGTTTGAACGTGATCTCAGGAATCAAGAACTAGGCGTTCATGATTGTCTCATAATATAAATAAGTCAAATCTCGTCTTTTCGCTTGGGACCCGCAGTCGGAAACGGAATCAGGACTTTGCGAGTTGTGCACGTTGGCGCAAACAAAAATTCGGCGAGAGGAAGCATTATCAAAAAACGACAAAGAAGGATAGTTTGTGCATTCAGCTCTACTTTAAGCTAGTTCTCACAGGAGGCGGTTTCCACTTCACCTGACAGAAAGAGTCAGTTCCAGAAGAAATTGTCGAGCGGGTCAGATCCGGTGAGCTAAAGTGAAACTTCCCTGCTTAGTTGAATCTGACTGTTGTGCAAAGGCCCGAGCTGCGTGAGGAACTGCATGCGCGTAGTCACGAATTAGCTGGATGTATGGAAACCGCGCAGTCCAAATCAGTGGGCAAGTTGCCGACTCTAAAACCGCGTTTGGCATGTGCAAAATCGCGCGGGGTAGTGCGATATTTAAGCAATTTGACAAGTGTCTATCTAGTGGTAGGTGTATCTAGTGGTCTATGTACAAGTGTCTCTCTATGGACTATAATCCTGAATTTTCGGAGATCCTCCTTCCTCCCTGAGACATAGTTAAAACGGCAAACGTTCCAACCCTCTAAAAACAGATACCACCACACTGTCAGAAGTTTCATAACAGATAATACAAGGATGCTAAGTTTCTGGAGAAAACACTTGGAATGAGATTTGTTGTGATTTTGAAAACGTTATGCATTAAATCTTATGTATACAGGAATTGCAAGGAAGAGCCGAAGAACCGCCGAAGAAGCATCTTTTTGTTTATCATCATGGTATCAGAAAGTCAGCAGATTCTATTTCAGCTGTTTTTCGGTACTTTCTGGCAGTGCTTGCTGTGCAGAACATTTAACGCATAATCTTTTTGGAATCCCAACAGATTACATCACAAGTTTTGTCTGTTGAAACTGCGCATCCTTGTGTTATCTGTTATGAAACTTTTGACAGTGAAGTAACAGCGCGGTCGGTACACTGTCAGAAGCATTGACAACATTGACATTGACACAAGGATGCGCATTTCAACGGATAACGCTATGGATACTATCTGTTAATATTACAGAAAGTGTTATATTTTTTTAGTTATAACATTAAACATGATTTGCAGTGTTACTTTTAGCGAAAATATAACACTAGAAACGTCATAACGGAAATAATCTGTAACACTTGCAGATAAAATCATAAGTATTATGCATCCTTGTGTTAACTGTTATGAAACTTCTGATGAAAAAGTTATAAAATTCATTCAGATTTTAGAAAGTAAAAGTTGAGGATACTTGAAAACCGTCCTTTACTAAACAAAAGTACCGACTTTATCGCCTAGACTATATAAGGATAAGTGTATGCTTGACTGACCACCTTGGAGATTTTACGACCCCACATTGTATTTTAATTTTTTACAGGTCTGCCTACTTAGACGTAGAGCCCATCTACACGTTCAGAGGTCACAAAGCTGCAGTTCTCAGCCTAGTCATGTCAGCCGATGGTGCAGTGTGTTACAGTTCAGACCTCAATGGGCATATTCAAGGCTGGAACGTGCCAAGCCCAAATATAGACCCGTATGAGATGTATGGTAAGTTTAGACCATCAGCGAGTGGGATGGATCGATAGAAATTTAGTCTGGAGAGTATTCCACACTACGCACCGTAGTTACTACGCATGGCGTCACAGATCCTTACCTTTTGGCGTCAGGGCTGGAACACACTTTTAGAATTTTCGGCAAAATATCGTGACCAATAGTTACTATTGTTAGAAGGTTGGAACACGCTCCTATAATTTATTCCGCTAACGACGCTTCCGAGTATGGTAAGCAAATAGTTACTATTAGTCACTTTTTCAAGAAGGTCGCAACGGTCGGCATAGTATCTTTTCATGAGGTTGGAACGAAAATTGTAACCAATAGCTACTATTGTTAGAAGAGTGGAACACGCTCCTATAATTTATCCCGCCAAAACTAGCATACACACCCACAAAACGACCTACAAACAAACAAAAAGAAAACACAGCGGTGAGCTGTCAAAAGTAGCCTTGTTCGACTCGGCCCAATTGGGAACAGAGATCTGTACCCAGACTGAGCAGAGGGGCACCAGTAGCATGTTTTCAGACGAAACCAACCTCCTCAGTGATTCTCTCCCTTTCGCTTGGCTGGCTGTAGTAACTTGGGAACGAGTTCAGCTTCATAGATGTACTACGGCTGTCTTCGCTTCAGCCATACTATCCCACCTCTGCACTCCCAACCCTACCTCCTTCCAAACGGTTACAGATCTACCAGAACCAATAATACATACTAGGGTACCCAAACTCTGAGCGTGCCGAAAGCTCCGAAACGAACGAAAATGCTGAATTAATTCAGCATTTTATGCAGCATTTTGCTTTCGGACTTAAATTTTCGCTCAATTAATGCAGCATTAATTCAGTATAAAATTCATCAAGAAACTCAGCAAAAATGCTGAATTTCCAAGAAGAAACTGGGGAGTACGGCGATTTTCTCAGTGTCTTCGGCGGCAAACATAACAAAATCAAAAAGACAACTGACAAAACATTCCAAATTCTAAGTATTTCTAAGACAACTGGCGATCATGGCCAACGAAGAAAGGAAAGATAAGAAGGTTGGATATCAGTAGCTGATCCATTTTGTCAGCTTTATACAGCTAATTCTTTTTTCTTCTTCTTCTTCCTGACTTAAATTTTGGTATTCTAGAAGTGTCAGAGAAGAAAAAAAGGTAACAGCTTTCGGACAAAAAAAAAAAGAAAATACAGCATTAATGCAGCATTTACAGCACCAAAAAGCTTTCGGACACGTTCTCTGTCTTGTACCTACAAAGCACGTGAGAAAGGCAAAAAGTTTTGTTTGTGAACGTTTTTAATGAGACATGATTGTTTATTTCATGTATTGCTCATATGCAGTGTTTGACAAGTACTTCAGATTTGTACTGAAGTTTAAGTACATGCCTTGTGCTATTGTAGTACCGACAGTATTGCACGTTGAGAGAACACAGTGTTTTCAGCTGTGAATTAGGCTAGTGCCATCTAGTAATACGCTTATTAAGGTTGCATTGTGCTTCACTGGTTAAGTATCAGTAGTTCTTTGTGCTTTTAATTGTTGGGTAAAGCTGCCAAAGAAGCATTTCAGTGTGGAAATTGATGTGATCTAAGCGGAAGATATACTTGAGACAATACTTGAAAATTTATTGGTACCTGAGACTTTGAATACCTAGTTATTTTTCTTAAGTGATAAGCATTAACTACCCCAGGAAAGTTGTTCTTAGGTAAAACCCAAGTACTTCGATTTTGTACTTAAGTGGTAAATTGAAGTACTTCTGCACATTGGTAATACAATGACGACACAGATATTGACTTTAAATTTATATTTTATGTTAACAGTATGATTATTTGGCCACGTTAGTCGATTTGTAAAATAAAATTTGCATCTTCACTTTGTGGCTCGGGATTGGAATTGCGGTGGTGCTAAATGACTAGTCAGTCGTAAGTCTCCTTCGGTGATATTTCGAGCTTTGTTTGCACTTTGGATCTACAATTCCAGAAATCTTAGGAACTGTTGTAAGTATAATAAACAAAGAGACAAATACATACTTTGTTCAAAAAATATGCAGCTAACTAGACTTTCTGATCCAGTTTATTTTTGGTAAGTGCAGTTGTTTATTATAAAACAACGAGAACACGGGGAAGGTTTCCAAAATGGATTTTCTTCGAAACAAAATACGCAGTTAAAGAAACTGTCTGATCCACTTTATTTTTGGTTTTGTTTATTCTGATTGTTTTTAATTGCCTCCGAATCTGAAAGGGAGCCCTTTTTGATGATAGTGATGATACGAATACGGGGAGTGACTCCTTGGGACAAACAAAAACTGAGGGACTCCTCAAAAGGAGTCATCGGAGAAGGGCGAGAATACGCCTATAGAGTGATGTTTTCATCAGTTGTATTTAACAGTGATATTTCAGACAATCGGCCATTTTTGGCCTGAGTTTCGGCTAAATTTTCTGGTCTACCCCACAGAATAATAATAAGTATAAAAATATAGTCATGAGAGGAGGGGCCGAAATTTCGCCAGAATAAAACTCAGTTGAGTATCCGTTTAAAGCAGCCAACTATGATTCATATTCTTTGAGCCCAAGCTGACTTTGAAACATTTATTCAAACAATGTTTACAACGGATACGTGATTTCGCACGAATTCCGGTAGATTCACTAAGCACGTCAGCTATGATTCTTCATCAGCGATATTTTCGGCCCTTCTTGGCTTCTTGGTCCTTTGCCGCCTGACGAGGACCCTTGCTGATCATAGCTGACGTATCCGTTGTAAACATTGTTTGAATAAACTATGATTCGCATTCAGCTTAGGTTGAAGGAATATTTGGTTTGTAAGTAATTATAGGGAGCAGAAAGGACATGCACAAATCTTGTGTTTTGTAATTTAGAAGAACCGGGCTGCTTTTTCTGTTCCCGGAACGAGGCCAAAGTACCTGTAGGCTGAGGGAGAAGCTCGTTCGTTTTGGGGGGATTACTAGGAGCATTATTCTTGCGTACTGAGCGTCCCGCTTCAAATAGATTATTCTTAATCCGGATTATCCCGGCGGGGACCCTGTGAATATTGATCCAAGCTTCTCCGGGAGGAACTGAGTCCCGGATTTTCTTTTGAAATTGAGGGCTTTCGATGCATCCGCTTTTGCATAGTAATACTGACAGCTCAATGGTCCTGTTTATAGGTTGGCCTGTACAATCCACACTACATAGCTTTCATGTCGTGAAGCCAAACTGTCTAATCGGTGTGGTCGCGCAACAGGTTCGTTTAATTTTTTTTAACCTAAGGTAATTTTCTGAATTATTGTTTTTTGCTTTCAGATCCAACGGTTATGGGACCATCTTTCGACGGTCATACTGACGCGGTGTGGGGTCTATCTCTGCATACATCGAGGCCTCTACTTGCGTCGTGCTCAAGTGACGGATCCGTTAAAATCTGGAACATCCAGACAAAGTTATGCACGCAGACGATATCGTCGGAAGAAGGTATGTGGACATTTAGAAGGCCTTCCAGTCCTTTGCCGCTTCCAGAGACTTTGTTATACAACGACCTTTCACAGCATTGGACTGCTGAACGCGTCGTTTTTGTTAGGTACATCATAAAAAGGCATCGTTAGGAAATGGCGCATCAAAATGAAATATTTGTATTTATCGTTTGTTCAAGACTAAATTGCTGTTTATGCAAGACTTCAGTGGACGCTGGTACAATGCTCTTTCTGTAACGGTTGGGTCTTCGACTGATCGTGGACCCTGTCGGGGCTTGGGCTCTGTCAGAAGTTTCTCAACACACAAGGATGCGCAGTTCAACAGATATCATTTAGAATATTAGCTATTATGATTTTCAAACGTCACACCTTATTCTTGCAAGGAGCTTATTCTTGCAACATCTGCTGACTTTTCTTTTTGTCGTCATGATTGTAAAGGTCAGCAGATGCTTTTTCGGCTCTTCCTGGCAATGCTTGTTATGTATAACGTTTGCAAAACCATCACAGATAACATCCCGAGTGTTATCTATTGAAACTGCGCATCCTTGTGATACGACACTTCTGACAGTATAAGGTTAAGAATCGGAACTTGTGTGCTTCGGCTTGAGGTTTTGGTGGTCAATATCGGAGTGGAAATATACGCTGAAAACGTGGTTGAGAACGCAGATTATTCGAACTTGGTACAAGCAAGAAACAAGACCCCCTGAAGCTATCTTGTTGGGGGTATCTAACGTTGGTGTAAATCAGGGTTGTACCGTGTCCTCACTTCTATTCTCGGTGTATCGAAAGAGGGCCTAGAAATAAGCTGTTTCTAAATACTCCTTGAGTCCAAGCTAACTGGGAAACATGCAAACTTGCTAAGACAGGTTCGTTCCGTCCCAAGCGTTGACCCTGAAGTTCAACAGCCTGAGGAGGACCCTTGCCTCGTCAGCTCTTATATATCGTTGCCAAAGCATAGTTGCTGACGTATTTCATTTTGTGCATTATTTGAACATAAGCTGCCTCTGCTTGAATTATTTCCTCTCTTTCATGATACCTGTAATCTTTTCCCTTCCCCAGAAGTATCATGAACATTGAAGTCATTTAACAAGAAGTCTGTGTGCGAGAGGAAATGTAGTTGCTAGAAAATTTCAGTTTTGTTCTGCGATTATCCGTGATAGGCTGTTCGGTACTTTTTGTTTTCAGTTTCACTGTTTTGCTCTTTGTACTAATTTCACTGCTGGTGCGATAAATGTGACCCGCGTCACTTACAATAACTGCTACAGAAAACTTCACCGACTCTCACACCGGTGTAGCGCTTCGGGGATGTTCACCAATAATCGTATGCCTTCGTTTTACGAACTAAAACGTAAAGCAGTTTCATCGCTAAAAAGCCGCCTTTTGAGATCAGATAACATCCTGATCCTAATTCTTACCGCTCCAATTTTTCAACTTTCACTGCCTTTGTGGAAAAAATGGAGCGATGAACTTGTGGTTAGTTGATTCTTTTGATACATATGTGGTTATGTGTGATATTTAGGCTAGAATGTGTGTTTTTTCCTCTGTGTATATGGCTACGGCTGAATTAAATAAATAAATAAAATGAATAAATTGACAAACAGTTGAATTCCTTCTAGTTGCTGTTGGCAGGTGTCTAATCCCATTGCCCACTATTCCCGGATGCAGTTAGGTAACGCCCGGATTTTTAAATTCTCTCCATGCACATAGTGGGTCATCTTTGAATAATTGGCCATGAATAATTAACAATTTTCTGTTACAGATGGAATCCCGTCGTCAGTTGATTTCGTTCGCTCTGAGCCAAGCCAGGTGGTTATTTCCTACGTATCCGGTGCATGCGCCATCTTTGATGCCGAATCCGGAAAATTAATCACCAGAATGATAATTGAAGAAGCTAGCCGGATCAACCGAGTTGTCAGCCACCCGACCCTGCCCGTTACCGTTACAGCACATGAGGATCGGCAAATCCGGTTTTGGGAGAATGGCACAGGTCGGTTGAGCCATGCCATGGTGGCACATTTGGACGCCGTCACCTGTTTAGCTGTGGATAGTTCTGGCATCTACTTGTTGTCTGGAAGTAAGCTCCATTTTCTTTAATGCTGTGTGAAATTTCAAATTCACATCAGTATCTAATCCGGCATTTTTTCGATCTTTTACAGTAGAGGTATAATCGGTTAACTGAAAATGTAACACTTGAAACGGTCATAACTCGGATTTTCTTCTCATTTTGATAATATTTAATACTAAGAAATGCACCCTAGTTAGAATTTATTTCAATGCAGTTCTGTGCCATGGCGATACACAACCCAAAGGTATGCCTCAACATTATGGTAGTATTAAACAGGCTGTGGATAGTTCTGGCATCTACTTGTTGTCTGGAAGTAAGCTCCATTTTCGTTAATGCTGTGTGAAATTTCGAAACCACATATCTGAGTATTTAATCCGGCATTTTCCCCATCTTTTACAGTAGATTAAAGGTTAACTTCCGATTTGGAGGTTGATACTGGAAAGTAACATTGAGACGGCCATTGAAAATAACCTATCCGAAAGGCTGGGTCGATATTTTTAAATGGCCGTCGGGGTTGTTATTCTGATATGATCCGAGGTGGAGTTACGTGAACTGTTTATAAAATTTTTGAACAGACTGGAGGAAGGAGGAATTCGGAATCTTGACATGTGTCGTAACTTTTGAACGGGTTATCGGTATCTTGATGAAACTTGGTTTTTGGAAAGAACTCGTGTTTTAGAAGTCTCATTTCAAGTCTGAACCGGATCCGGTAACTTTGAGGGGGGGGGGGGGGGGGGGCAGGAAACGGAAATCTTGTGACACTGACGACTGTAAATGACGTGATTTTTCTAGGTGATGATTGCAGTTTACGGTTGTGGAACTTGGACACAAAAACCTGTGTGCAGGAGATCACTGCACATAGAAAGAAGTTCGATGAGTCTCTTCTAGATGTCGCTTTTCATCCTGGGAAGCCCTATATTGCTTCTGTTGGAGCGGATGGCCTAGCCAAAGTGTTTATATGAGGGATAACCTAGGTGAGGCTTCAATTTTTCTTGGTTTGTGTTGTCTTTTATGTTTGTCTTTTGTGTTGTCTATGAGGTATGCCAAATACTCTGGCCGAAAATAAGGCCACAGGTGTCTTATTTTCTCAATCCTGAATTAACACAGTTGATCAAAGCACCAGTCGTTTTATCACTTGTTATCGCGATTTTCCACATTTGAAAGTTGCCCAACCTTCTTGTCAGAGCAAAAACCTGTACAGTTCGTTCAGGCAAGCTTTTCTGTAACACATCTAGGTTAACACTCAAATGGTCCAAGTCGTTCTTTGTCCAGGCTGGGCAGTCTTAAATTCCATTTTTCTTGGTTTATGTTAGTCAATCTTATCTGACAGCCTTCCCAATCGCAGCTCCCCTACGAAGATTATTTACTTTGCATTATTCAAAAGCCCAAATACTTTTTGTTGTAACTGTAAGTAACAAAAACTAGAAACGAATAAACACTTGCATTTGAAATTCTTTTGGTTTTTTTGTTTGGTGAAGTCTGTAAAGACTGAGGAATTCAATTCGGTTCAGTTTATTTTCAAAAATTCGCTCTCGGACGAAGCCGAACAGTGAATTTCTTCCGTCATGTATAACTTAACAATTAGAAGCAACTATAACTAATGTTATTCAATGTAACTATAGGTCAATGTACATGTATCTCACAATTCACAATAAAACTCTTAAATAAAACCTTTAATCATACGTAACATGTCACCTTATCAAAACATTTATAAATAAAAATCATAATTCGGTCAAATTCACACCAAACTAAAAACTAGGTAATATCAACAATTATTATATCTACAATTCAATAACATCACACACCGAAATACGATTAAGTTATGGAGGTGTTTCGGAATGCCCGTTAAAAAGGTCAGGAACAAAACTTTTTGGTCATGGGAATAGGGTACTGGCTGCAACTTTGGAACAGGCTGGGTAGCAGCTCGTGCCGGTCTTGGCCTAATAGGTAGATATGCAGGGGGAAGAATTTCTCGTAGACCAGGGCTATCCAACGTTTTTAGACCGAAACTGAAACACAACTAAAATTCGGGCGGGTTCTGACCGCTGAGTTACTGTTCGTTACTGTTCGAAACTTGGCTGGCATATCATGGCGCGACTAAACTAATTTGGAAATAGTCACTTCCCCGATCCAACCACCATGGGGGGGGGGGGGGAGTGGAGAGAAGGGGAATCCGGAACCTTTTTATATGTCAATAAAATTGGATGGAAAAGGTTGGCAAGTATTGTTTATTCTAGTCTCGGATGGATTTTTCCGGTCGGAATCTGGTCAAGCGAATGTTTAAGAATGAACCTGATAGCAAGATATGGTATCAAGTATTAGGGAGACTGATCTATAGTAGATAGCTTTTTTTTTCCAGCTCGCAATACCGTATTATGGTTATTGTTTTTTTAACTTTGAAATTACATCTAAAGATTTGCTCAGATTATGTGCACCTCGAATTTTTCGTCGATTTTTCCTATACACACGATCAAAGAACTATTCACAAATTTCTAGTATAGATCACTAGGTCTATTGAATGTGAGGTGGTTAAACTGTATGGTGGGTATGGTCCTCAGTGGATCATTGAATTTGCCCAGCATAGACCATGCATAGACCATTCGATTTTACCTTTACTTACAGTGGTAAACATAGCTTTCTTTCGTCAAATACTTCAGATCTTAGCACAAAAGTATAAATAAAATTCTTAAGAATGTAAATTGGTTGAGAATTTTTATTATTTTATAGAAGTGGTAAATAAAAAGATCCATTCATTCATTCACTGAAATGAAAACATACCAATCTCGTGCGGTAAATGGATTTTCGTCTTCTTAGTAACATTAAATTTGGCGCCAAAAATGTCGCACATAAGCTCACATAGCTGACAAGACCGAGGAAACGCAGTCACAAGGTGACTCCTATCAGCTGAGGGTTTTTTTTCACTATTTTTTCCTTTTTAATCAGCAATTTGTAGCCAAAGAAAAATCCAGAAATCGCAGCAACTGGTTACAAAAAAGGTGCCAAATTAGCTAAGATGGCGAAAGAAGAAGCATAGTTTGTGGGTACGATCACACGAACTAAATTAGACATGAAAAGACAAGTAAAATTCCCAAGCTTATGACATAATTTCGGTAGGTTATAATGGATCATTAATAGTCCAGTAATGGCCCGATCCACTATATAAACCATATGGAAATGATCCGCTATGGGCGCTTTTCTTCCTGTGGCAAAACAGCTTTTTTGGTCAAACTTGTTGCTATTAATTTGCTATATCGAGTTCGCGGAAACTAGACCGCAAAATAAACGTTATAAAAATTTTTCGATAAGTTTCTGCTAAAATCTTAAAAAATATAGAGATATCAGTATTTCAGAATCTCTGGTTTTAAGGATAGGCACTACGATTTTTGTAAAACAAAGGCCGAACATTTTTGCCCGAACAAAGGCCAAATAGGGAGCAAACTGACCCAAGATAGCTCCTCTGGCAGTAAAATTGAAGTCACGAATTTTCATCCAGTATAGACCACGGTTCAGTATATGACTTTGTATTTTTTATGGCACTTGCAGCCTCTGGCTCAAGGGCCATACAACGATCGCAATTCCGTTTGTCTGTCACACTTTTTCGAGTTAGGGTACTTCCAGATGTGCTAGGACGATGAGACTTGGCAGGCATATCAGGGACCCGACCAAACTAACTCAGTCTCGATTTGTCCTGTGAGCGGAGAGGTGCTGCGCGAGAGCTACTTGTACCTGATCTGACTTAGTGCGCATGAACTATTGTTTTATTTGGATTTGGATATAAATTTAGAGCCTCCGCTCCAGGTAGAGTTTTCTCTAGTAAGAATATTTACACAGATCGTGACGGGGGGATGCGGTTTGAGGTAGCCCTCAACCCATAGCCCTAGCGCCCAGCACCGTGCTTTGTTCTCCAATTATGGCAGCAGCCAAATATCCCTGTGGGGAGTGCTACAGGAATTGCACTAGTGGGACGTTCCAGTGTTCTGTATGTCCCACTTGGTTCCACCCAAGTTGTGTTGGGTTATCACTTGCCGAACGTGTCCAATCCCCCAACTGGAGCTGCGTGAAATGTTCAGTAGCTGCTTCAGCCACCCAACGGCAGACTTTAGAAGAGAATTCTCGCCTAGCCTGTACTGAGTGTGACAAAAAACTTTTGACCATAAGCGCCCTGAAGGATAAACTAGAGTCTTCTGCCGAAGATTGTGCGTCGAAGGACATAACTATAAGTCAACTCCGTCAAGAGATCAGTTTACTTAAGTCTAACCTTCTCTCTGTCACTCCGGATCCTGTTTCCCGTCTCCCTAATTGTAGCCGAAGCACCTCAACTTCAGTGGAGCTTACATCCCCTCTTGTCCCTAATTGCGTTGATCAGAGTAATTCACATGCCATCAGCGATTCATTTCAGTATGAAATGCCCACATCGGTCCAGTGTCGTTGCCATGCTGCCGGAGTCGCGTCTCAACCTGGGATTAGCGAGGGGCTAGTGGCTCAATCTTCATGCGATCTTTCAGACTTTACAAAGACTAATATTCGCGAAACCGAAATTTCGCACGTGGTCGTGAATTCGTCCCTATTCTTTGCTCGTGAGGCATTTGCATCCGGTATTTTGAGTGATGAAATTTCAGATGTAATGGCAAAGTCGTACCCATTTGACTCGCTTAAAAGCACCAAACTTCTCTTATGGACATTTTTGGGCAGTTCGGGAAAAATTTTGGAAAGAAGAGGCAATCTCGCACAGAACAACACTGCAGTTGATATAGTTAAAATGATCTGTGAACTTGATGCTAAATCTTTCGTTTGGCCGATCATAGTTCCTCGGTCTCCTAGAGAGATTCCTATTCTGAAATCCGACGTTTCGGTTCGTTTAGACCGTTTAATGAGTGACTGCAATCGTAAAATGGAAATTTCCTTGTCATCATTGCAAAGAATTGAGACGGCTCTTGCAAAAGGAGGGATACCAGCATCAAACATGACGACGCATGCGACACCTACATCTGTCTCCGAGTGGCCCCCCCTCCCCCCTCCAGCTGACACTGCAGAGGTCTTTACGATCTCGAACTTTCCAAGCTCCCTCAACAACCCAATCTCTCGGAAAAAGGAGTTTGATAAGCTGGCTTCCAAGGGAATTCAAAAAGTGAGTGCAAACAAAGATGCAATTGTAGTGAGCGTGAATTCTGCTAGTGCCGAAAGTTTTTCTGCCAGCCTTAAGAGCAGCTTTCCTGATTGTAACGTTTCGAGCAAGAAAAATGTCTGGTATGGAATCATTCGAGGCGTTGATCCGTCCCTAGAAATTGAAAACCTTGCTTGTGATTTTGAAGGAGTGGTTAGCTTCGCTCGTTTCGGAAAGTCTCCAACTATCAAAGCTTGTTTCAAGTCTGAAGCATTCCTGAAGTTTTATATTGTTCATGGTTTAAAGATTGGGTATGAACTGTTTCGTGTGAATAAGGACAGAAAGCTCCCAAGGCGCTGCTTTAAATGTCAGGGTTTTGATCATGTGGAAAAACAATGCATGGCACCCGTTCCGGTCTGTGCTCGTTGTGCCGGGCCTCACTCAAGCTCCAGGGAGAGCCCTTGTTCTAACCCGGTTGCCTGTGCCCATTGCCAGTCGAGCAGCCACCCTTCATTCAGTTTTTCTTGCCCAGTTGTGCGTAAAAACTTGAAATAGTATTATGGCTACTTATTTAAATGTCGTTTCTTTTAATTCGAATGGAGTTTCCGGAAAACTCCCCATCCTTAGCCAGTTTCTTTGTGATAATCAGTCCGTACTTTGTTTGCAGGAACACCACCTGCTTGATCATTCACTCCCACTGTTAAATTCTATAAGTAATTCTCATGACGTTCTTTCGGTCCCGGCTAGACCAACCGGTGGTCGTCCATCGGGTGGTATTTCAACTTTTATCCCTAAACATCTGAGTGCGTCAGTTTTATTTTCTGATTGTTGTTTCATTGCTGTAAGTTTCCACGATTGTGTTTTAATCAACTGTTATTTCCCGACAAATTATAATGATGATATATCGCTTGAAGATTTTAATGCATGCTGTTTCAGACTTGATCGACTCATTTCTCGCCTTAATTCACTTAAAAATATTTTTATCTTGGGTGATCTAAACTGTAATCCATTGGATCATGACGAACGTAGTACTATTTTTAATTCATGTTTCCCACGATTTAAATTATTATCTAAATCCCAAGATTTCACGTACACTCATTGGTCGGGAAGCACGAGTAATCTTGACCACGTTCTAAGTAACCGCGATTTCCCAACAACCGTGCTTGTAGTAGATGATTTTCCTATAAGCGACCATATGCCTATTTCATTTTCTGTTTCACTACGTATTTCAGGACCCCAGATTTCAAAGAATCATAAAACAGCAAAAGCTAAGTTTTCCCGAATGGTTTGGGATGAGTCGTTGAAGCTTCATTATCAAAGAGAAGTTGATCTTATTGCGGCAAAAATTCAAATCCCTACAGAATTTCCTCTTACGTCTAATATAGAGCTTGAGTTAAATTGTATATATTTTCAGCTAGTTCATTGTTTAAGGGTTTCGGCAAAAAAGGTTTTTCAATCCAAAACTGTTGTTGTTGGGACTGAAAAACCTTTTTGGTCGCTTAATTCTTCGCTGGTAGAGAGTAATTATGAGGCTAAGTTAGCTTACGTCAGATGGAAGGCACTCGGTAAACCCCGTGATGGACTTTCCTTCCGGTGGATGAAAGAAAAGAAGGCTATTTTTCAGGCCAAACTTAGGCAACACAATAACTGCCTTATGGAGGAGGCGTCTCGTGATGCTGATCTTGATAAGCTTAAAATTTGGAAAGCGCTACGTAGGTCTAAGCATCTAAGTGAACCACCACCTGATTCTTTCCCGTCTGTTGCTGATTGGGAAACACATTTTAAGTCCACCCTGTCTTCGTCTAACGATTTTCCTTCTGACGTAACTGAGCTAGACTCTATATTAAGTGACTTTCCTTCTGACCACGTAATTGTACATCAAGATTTACTTTTGGCTCAAAAGAAACTTAAGTTCCAATTATCGCCTGACCATGATGGGCTTTTTTCAAACCATCTCAAGTTTGTATCCCCAACGTTCCTTTTAACTCTTCTTGCTTTTTTTAATTTAATTTTATCGGTAGGTCGTGTTCCTTCATCTTTTAAAACTGGTTTGATTTCCCCTATTCTAAAAAATGGAAAGAAGGATTTAAAATCTTGCGGTTCTTATCGACCAATAACCAAGGGTTGTATTATTAGTAAACTTTTTGAAATGTTTTTTAAAAATATGTTTGAAGGCCTTGATGTCGGGTTAAACCAGGTTGGATTTAAAAGGGGTATGGGTTGCGATCACGCGCACGCTACTTTTTCCACTTTAATCAATGATGCGCGAGTGAGCGGACAACCACTTTATACGCTTCTGATTGATATAAAAGGTGCTTTCGACAATATTTCTCATGCGGCTGCTCTTCTATCCCTTGTGTATAATGGTATTCCCCGTTCTGTTGTGCGTGCTTTAAGGTCCTGGTACAATGGACTGAACGTTCAAGTGGCAATTCGTTCCCCAAAAATTCTGTCTAATTTAATTTCAGTGGGAAAAGGCGTTAGACAAGGTGGAATTTTATCACCATATATTTTTAATGCATGTTTGGCAGATTGTCTTCGGTCGCTTAAGACTTCTTTAATACATTTTGCACGTGATGTAACGTTTTTAGCATATGCTGATGATATTATTATTTTAAGTCGGTCAAAGGAAAAATTAATTGAAAACTTTAACATTCTAGTGTCTAAATTGGGGCAGAAGGGTCTAATAATTAGTTCTGAAAAGTGTAATTATTTTGTGATTAGTAGTTTGCCCACACAGAATTCCCCTCTGGATTGTGGTGGGGGGATTGTTTTCAGCCCTGTTGAGAAAGTTATGTATCTTGGAATCCCTTACTCATCTAATACCCGGGATTGGAAACTTATCCTTATTCAACATGTGCAAGATAAAATAAGAAGAGCATTCGGTGCTGTTATTCGTTTACGAGGGATGTATCGCAGAGATGTTCTTGGTTCTATTTATACGGCTGTTGCACTTCCTCACATTCTTTTTCCGTCTGCTTTCTTTTCTTCTTTCCGTCCTTCTGAACTTTCTGCGCTAAAAGTTACTTATTATAAATTCTCTAAATTCCTTCTTGGCTTCCCGATTTCTGCGAGTAACTCTTTCCTAACTTCGAATTTTAAAGTGAAGAATCCTTTGGAAACTTTAAATGGTAAAATTCAGAACTTTCATAAAAAGGCTGACAACATTCTTCTTCATCACAACCTTTTTCCTTTTTTCACAAAAAAGTCCCCTGCTTAGTTTGTTTATTTTGAGCTCTTTTTTTTTTTTTTTTTTTTTTTCATGTATTTCATTGTATATTTAGTAGGCTAAATTGTCTTTAACGGTCAGCTGTTTATTAGTATGTAAGTGTGTGTGAGTTTGACTGACATGTTGTTGTTCCTTTTTATACATTACTCTTCAGTTTTGAAGGATTCAAATAAATAATAATAATAATAATAACTTGGAAATAATCAGCGTCCCTATCCGACGTATCGGGGGGGGGGGATGGAGGGCGGGGGAATCCGGAAAATGTAGTAGTGCGTAACTTTCGAACGGGTGATCGGATTGGAATGAAACTTAATAACTCAATAGATGACATATCTCTGATATCCCGTTTCAGGTCCTGACCAGATTTGACAGCTGTGGGGGAGTTCAGGGGGGGGGAGGGAGTAGGATTTATGCTCATCCGCCCAGTTTAAATGCTGGTTTCAAGTGACTTTGACGAGCGCTCTTCAGGAATCGGCCCCATAAGAATTAAGTTTGCGATTTTCAGTATGAGATGTCTCTAAATGACCGTGCAGAGCTGGGATTCAGACAACCTAGCTTATCTGATGCATAACGTTCATGGAATGATCGACTGGCTGCTCGGTCTGTCGAACTCTATAGGATGGTCGCGGTATGGACGATTAGTGTGCACAAATACGAGATCAGACTGACCGTTCCATATCAGCTGGTTTCCTTACATTTTCCATAGTTTTTCCAAAGCAAGCATTCATTAGCTTAAAATCCTTTTCAAAATCATTTGTACCTTTAGTTCTAAGTGTTGGGTTGTGATCTATACATCCTTTTAAATAAGCACTTTCAGTGAATCCTAGTATTCTGTTTACTATTTTCAATATCAAACCTGTTTGTAAATAGAATTTTAGATTCCTGTGGGGAATTACAACATGAAGATATACTGACCCCATATATGACAATCATCATTTTCTACCCGGACATACAGTCCGCCGGGAATCCGGCCGAAACCTGAAAATTTGTTAAAAGTTACAGTTTTTCTGAAGTTGATCAGAGGTTCGATAAAGGGGTAAGTAGATATGCTGATTCGTTTTGATCTTTATTTTTTTGCCGGACAAGTAAAGTGTTGTTCTTTTGAAGACATGGTTGGCCATCAGGTGTATCTTCTGTTTTTTCTTTTTTTTTGTTTGACTTGGTTCTCACACTTTTAACCACGGCGTCTTCAGTTTTCAAATGTTTCGTGTCCAGCCGCTATGTGAGAGAGGGTGACAGCTGGATAGAGTCGACAAGGGCTAACAAGAAAATCGCTAATTTCACGTGGTCACATAGCAATGGTAGTTTCGAAAAACGACATTTCTGAGCCTTTTTCATCGCGAAAAGATCGTCTCTAGTAAGAGTCTTGCTTCAAGTCTTCTATCTCCTATGTGGTGGTCTCGTCTCGAGGTATTTTTGTCCCTGCCTCAGACTCATCTTGGCTCGTGAGCGTCAATTCAAATTCAATTTTTTCAATTCAATTCAATTTATTTTCAAAAATTCGCTCACGGACGAAGCCGAACATTGAATTTCTTCCGTCATGTATAACTTAACAATTAACTAATGTTAAAACAACTATAACTAATGTTATTCATTTGGTCAATGTACATGTATCTCACAATAAAACTTTAGTCACTTTAGTCTTCGACTCCGATACGCTGCACTCGAGAGCAACTCGGCTAAACGCTCTCTTTTCAGGACATCACTGTGACGAGGCCCGCGATCAAAGCTCGTCTGTCTACCAGGGCTACGGCCAGAGCTTACCCCTATCAAGCCAGTGTTGTTTCCTAACATTAGGGAACGAACAACCTCTGTGGTACCTCCGATTTCAGGCGTGTCGATACCACCAAAACATATACGTGTCTGATAGTGAATGTTGTTAGTTGCATTTTTGTGTATCCGCCCAGTTTAAATGTTGGTTTCAAGTGACTCTGACGAGCGCTCTTCGGGAATCGGCCCTGTGAAAACTAAGTTTGCGATTTTTAGTATGAGATGTCTCTGTATCGACCTTGCAGAGCTGGGATTGAGACAACCTAGCTTATCTGATGCAGAACGTTCGTGGAATGGTCGTGTGGCTGCTCGGTCTGTCGAATGCTGTAGGATTGTCGCGGTATGGCCGAATCCGTGTGCAAAAATTCGACATCAGACTAACCATGTCGCTGAGTTGGGTGAAAGTCATATGTCAGTAAGAGGACGTTGTATGTGTAGGAAGACGTAATGTATAAGGCCTACACGTGACATACAGTGTAACCCATAATAATGACATTTCGTGAAAAGCCGATTAATAGTAAGAAATTCTCATTTGGAACCGCTCTAGGGCCGAACAGTCGGAAAGAGTCAAGCATAGTCATGAGATAGTATACTATTTGGTATAGAAGTGCTTCTAGGAATCGATAGTGAAACTTCCAGAGAATGCGCAGCGCCGTTAAACTCTTGCTGTCTAACTGTCCTTGTCGATGTAAAATCGCCTTTACCTAGCGGAAGAGCCGGAAGCGGCACGACAGCTGTCCCCAGCGATCGCCGTGATTCGTTGACACAGGATTAGAAATGTTGAGTTTGAGTCGTTAGGGCGACGTTTTCTCGCCCTTCCCGAGGATCACTGGCGTGTTTTGGACTTGGGGGGTTTAAAGAAGACATGCAGTATATGAGTTGGGAATGCTCAGAGCTTGCAGAAAATTTTCAGGATTATACGAACAATTATATACACTTGAAAAAAGATAATCGCTGTATGGTTATTTGTCTTTATTGATGCCTCTAAACAAAATTTGTGCTTTGAACCGGAAAAAAAGAGTAAGGATAGAAGCGCGTCACTGCCCCACGCTGATAGCCGGTCAGATCAGTGAAATCTCCCGCTAGCAGTATTATACAAGACTAAGTAGCTAACATCTCAGCAGCTCCAAGAGGCACTTCTGCCAGGTAGTTAAATAGTCTGGATATCGATAGTGTTTTTCCAAATGATGATAGTCGATGTTTTTCAGATTTTTACAGGAACAAAGAAAAACTGTTCAACTTCCGACCACGAAGAGCGTGTTTCTTCCTACTTATTATGCACGACTTTACGAATTTGGCATCTTGATGTCAATGCTGGAACGCATTTTTCTATTTTCGTCAAAATATCTCTCCACGCGGTAAACCGTCCAGTCACGTTACAGAGATCCTAAGTTACCACACTTACTGCGCTTCCGAGCATGGTAAGCAAATAGTTACTCTTGGTTACTGTATCGAGAAGGTTGGAACGGTCAACGGAGTAACTTTTCGTGAGGATGGAGGGGAAATAGTAACTAATAGTTACTATTGTTAGAAAGGTGGAACACGCTCGAAATCGCGCTTTTATCGCCTATGAAAATGTGGCATCTAGTAGCGGTTGCTTCGATTTGGCTGATATGTCTACTAGACATGCAGGAGTTTGATGACAGATAACACAAGGTGCGCGGTTTCAACAGAGAACACGTGAGATGCGATCTGTTATGAATTTCTAAACGTAATGCATAACAAGCATCACCAGGAGAAGCTGAAAAACCGTCGAAAAAGCAGTTACGGATTTTTTCCGCAAACAACATCAGTAGATGTTTTTTCGCCAGTATTTCGGCCCTTCTTGTATGCATAACGTTTTAATGCGTAAAATATGAAAAGCTTAAACAGAGAAAATCCTGAGTTCTACCTGTTGAAACTGCTCATCATTGTGTTGTCTATTATGAAACTTTTGACAGTGTAGTAACAGAATTTCGAGAAAATGTCGCGTATCACCTTATGCGGCTTATACCTTACCTTATGAGCTTTTGGAAAAACACCGTCGACATGGCTGCTCTGCTATCCGGGGCTTTTGTTTCGATCACGGCTATGAAGGTGCATCGAGTTTATTAACTGAGAAGGAAAGTCTTATTAAAGTGCGTGATATGTTCAAGGATTTCGGTGGGAGGCATATTGTTTAAAATTTCCGATATCCACATGATAGTAGTGGCGTTTTTCTTGGCGTGTTGTGCTGTGACAGCATTTAATTTTATGCTTGTCCTTCCTCTAATTTAGGGTTTGGTTTCGTTAAGTAGGTCCAACGTGCTTCCGTTACACGGTTGGCTTTGTCTGACCGATACCCATAGCTTGAAGGGATATAAGGCGCCAGAAACTGTGCAGTAGCAAATAGGAAAAATGACGAAAAAGGTCAAGGAAGCGGCTATCACAACGCAACTAGTTTATCGATTCCTCGGTTAGCTGGCAGCACTGTCAGAGGTTGGGTAACATTTAACGTACTCAAGCGCATCCTCGTTCTAAATACTATCGCGAATGTCCAGTTTATTGCTGTTTTGACGGTTTGGAGTGTTATGCTTCATGATTCATGAAGAGACGACAGAATTCTCTGTCGAGAGATTCTCCACTCTCTGTAGTGTATACTCTTCAAGAACAGAAGATCGAATTTCGAACCGTCTAATATCCACAGTGTTATCAAACTTCTGACAGGGTAGTTGTTCATCTTTAGCAGACCAGAAGGAGAGGATACTGCCTGACATATACATGTTGTTCCCGTAAAAATCTTGTCTGTGACATTTATTTCACCCTCCAACCAATGCGAGGAGCCACGTGCTCGCAATACCACAAATGTTAAATTGCTGCTGAATCGTGGAACCAGTTATGTGAAAATCTTTGACCAAATATGAAAATATAAAGAAGTTTAAATACCCTTCTCCTCGATCACCTCCGCCTCACCAGTAACAAACGAACTGCTTATAATGGAGGCGTTACGCCATTTGCTCGCAATACCACAAATGTTAAATCGCTGCTGAATCGTAGAAACCAGTTATGTGAAAATCTTTGACCAAATATGAAAATATGAAGAATCACCTCCGCCGCCCCAATAACAAACCAACTGCTTATAATGGAGGTGTTTAACCTAAGGCACCCAAGTAAATGGAGCCGACCACACACAAAACATTATACATGTTGGCTAGGTAGTCTTTGAAGTGAGACTGACCGATATTTCCCTTTTTCTGTTATTTTTAGGTAGATAGCTGTTTCTCGTCGTTAGTCAATATAGCGTTTTCTTTTGTTCAAACTGATCGTTTTATTTTGTCGTTAGGCTGTAGGGTGGGGACGCAAGTGAAGTATTATCATGTCTCATGTGTGCATACTGTCATAAGCTTGATAACGGCAGCTTCAACAGAAAACACGTCGGATAATATCTGTTAAAGAAGCACTGAAGCCTGGTACTATTCCTTTATTTTTCTTCTCAGTAACAAGCGCCATCACCTTTGGTTATTTCCAGCTTTCCTTTCGCAGTGCTTTGCTCTCGAGACAAACCTAATCTTCTCGTGGAGGTGTATTTTCACAATTATGCCCCGCCTCTCGCGTCGTTTGTGATTGGTTCAGTAGGAGGTACAGACTGTATAAATGACTGATATACAACTTTTTTTTACATATATATATATTATTTAAGAAAAAAAACACTCAGAAGTCACATTTCGAGTTTTTGCGGCTACTCCTCTACCTCTCTGTGACGTTAATTTTAATCTATTTTACCAACTTTTAACTATTCATGTCACTTAAAGTCTAGAAATTAACTCATATTTAGTTTACTCTTATATTAGAATAATGCATAAACGAATACTTCAGCTACGATTTCGGACGTTCTTGGCAAGGATCCTCATTGGCGAACGAACGAACCAACGAATAAACCTGCGATAAATTACTACAGGTAATAATTATTTGTATAGCAGGTTCGTTCCTTCGTGAACGTTATCCCTGAAGTTTGACGGCCCGAGGGTGACCCTTGCCAATAAGGGCCGATATATCGCTGCTAAAGCATTGTAGCTGACGTATCCGTTTTAGCATTGTTTGAATATATTTTTCCCAATCAGCTTGGGCTCAAGGAGTATTTATTTACTGTTCTTACCCCCTAATGATCGGAAATTAATTCTCTCATTTTAATTTATTAGGATCATTTTTTAATATGTTTTTTTTTTAAACAACTACATCTAAACCCTTTAGATTTTGCACGCTTAACATCATTTCCAACATTTGTTGGCGAAGTTAGTCAAGATTGCTACTAGTCAATCAATCAATCTATTCTATTCGGGAGTGGTGCAAATCGCATATTAAAATATATTAAAATTACACTAAAACAGGACTATTCTTTAATAAATATATACAATCATATAACCCATTACCCATTTACCTGCAGGTTTCGTAAAGGATTAGGCTTTTTTTTCTATAATCTTCAAAAATATTCTAAGTGTTTTCTGCTGAAACTGCGCGTCCTTGTGTTAAAGCACGTATCGGGAGCTGAAAGGTTGCATGTATTCACTTGAATTTGTAAATTAAAATAAAAGAATCTAACAAAGAAAAACTTGTAGTATGACACAAATCACGCCGCAAAATTCGAAACAGCGCCCTCAGTCGTAGTGGTAGTTGCTTCAAATGAGCTTGGTTGCACTCTTTGCGGGCTAATATGTCGGTCTCGATTCTTGGTAGTTATACATCATATCTCTTATACCGAAGTTTTTTTTTCTCTTCGTCAGAGTATTTTTCATTGCTAGATTTAAATTACATATGCAACCTGTCAGATGTCGGTACATACTTTAAATGTGTTGGTAAACTTCTGACAGTGCAATCCTTCGCGTGTGTGACTTTGGGCAAATATTTAAGCAGGAGTACTAATTTAGATGTTGTATTGAAGATAATGATATTTTAGAGCCAGTCACTGTTAGTTAGTTCCGTTAAGCCAGAATATTTCCGCTGTAAACTGAGCGGTGGGGTTGAGATAACGGTAAGGTTTAAGGTGGCTTGAGAACGAGAGATTTGGTGTTTTCAAAAAATGAATATATCCCTGGCGGGGGGTGGGGAAGTCAGGAAGTCTTGGTGAAATGCTAGAAAGCTTGCAGCTTTCCACCCGGGAACTACTCTGTTCACTTCGTCTGTTATTTCTCTATACAATTTTGCTCAGTTATTCATGTAGAAGAGTGAGATTATTTCGGTTCTTAAAAGTTGTTGAGTTTGGTTTTATGTTTATGTTAGTACAGTGTAACGTCGAAGTTTTGACATACTTGAATTGAATGTACTTGGTTTAAATAGCAGTATTACCAATAGCCAGTATCTTTCGAAACCCAAAGTTGTGTAAAAGCCAGGCTTCACCTTCCAGATTACCACCGGTCTGGTCTTCCGTACAGTCAAGTGAACTCTTCCGATCGATATGGCGATGCTGATAGCTAATGACTAATTTCGCTAGTTTCGTTATATTGTTCGAAGTTTCGTAGATGTCCCTCCGTTCATCTCCTGCACCCCAATACACTTTTTGACTAACTCGTCGTACTGACGAAGAATCGCCGGGTGGCTAGCGAAGAACCAGAAACTTCCACCACAAAGAATGTTACTGATTGGTTTATTTAGCATTTGAATCAATTTTGAGGATTCGTTTGGGTGAAGTTTCTGGTTCTTCCCTAGGACCAACGGCGTGTAAATAGAGTATCACAAATCGCAATCACTCTCCCTTTTCCCCTACCCCATTAATTTGCAGATTTATTATGATCTCCTTGACTTGTTACACCCTTCCAAATCCAAAATCAGGGGTGTCCAGTGACCCGGGCTTGCTGCCGTGTTTGGTCTGGCTTTACCTTCCGGGTCCTCCACTAAAATGGATGCGGGACCTGGAAGAAATCCGGGAAGGTGAGGCCTGGTTTTAACCTCTCTTCAGATAGGCTGTGTCCAATTTGTTGCGTTTTGCTGCAGACCGCAGAAGTTTAAATTTTACTGCAAAATAATAAGGCCGAGACGCACTATTGGCCTATGGGTTCTCTATAGGAGAAGCGCAGTCTTTTGGGCCAGGGTAACAACACTAGCCAAAGATTGTAGATTCCCAAGTGTCGGCGAGTCTGATTCTGATTTCAATTTGAGACGAAAGTTTAGTGGATCTTATGTAGCCATTTGACGTTTGTTCAGATATTAGAATGGATGATATGCCAATTTGGCTGCGCACCTGCGTGTCTAACCGAAGTCTTCGGTGCACAACAATCCGGCCAACGACTGAATTTTATGAGGCACTTGCGCGAAAACAGTAGCAAAAGCAAACTTTCTCATACAAAAGACTGAATGTTCATGTGGCGCAGATCCTCTGTTTCACTGTCCTTGACCGAGAGTGTGGATGCGCGATTGGTGGCAAACCATCCGAAGATCTCGTTATTTACCCTAGGTATCTCCAGGTTTCCCTTGCTCGGCTGCGGCGAGTCTTGCCGAACGCACCTTTGGTCCCGTCGGCATCAAAGCGCCTCTACAAGGATTCGAGCTTGGAGCACGTGTCGCAGTTCAAAGCTTAAATCCAATTATGGATAATATGGCTAATAGTTTTTTTTTGGGATCACAAACCGTAAGTGAAGGGATACCAATGACATCGCAGAAGTTTCCGTCTGTAAGCACGATCACTCTCGAAGGGAATGAGATATTTTGATGAAACTTGGTATGAGGATTGTTTGAGTCAAGGGTAAGGTCGAGTTCGTAGATGGGCTCTGTAGCCCTATATTTGGGGGTGGGGGTTCAGTTTAAGGGACAAACAAAATATTTTTAAACAGCTAATGTGATAGTCGATTATGGGGTAAGAAGACATGCTGAGCACGACGGTGAAAACCATTTTCTCGCTGGACGAGTAGTTACGTCCGGCATCCGGCAAAAACCGGAAAGTTGGTTAGAAGTAAAAGTTTCATCTGAAGTTGACTAAATGTTGTATTTAGGGGTAAGAAGACATGCTGAGCATGATGGTGAAAATCATTCTGTCGCCGGACAAGCAGTTCGTCCGGAATCCGGCCAAAACCGGAAAGTTGGTTAAAAGTAACAGTTTCATTCGAAGTTGATTAAATGTTTGATTTATGGGTAAGAAGACATGCTGAACCCGATGGTGAAAAACATTTTCCGGACAACCAGTTTGCCTGTAATCCGGCCAAAACCGGAAAATATGTTAAAAGTAAAAGCTTTATCTGAAGTTGATTAGATGATATATTTAGGGGTAAGAAGAGACGCTGAGTCTGTATATAATGATCATTTTTTACCCGGACATATAATTAGTCCGGAATCCGGTTGTACCCGCATCTTTTTTAAGTCAAAATTTTACTTAAAGTTGATTAGATTTCTTTACAGGGATAAGGAGATACGCCGGCTTCGTTTCTGAATTTTCTTTTTTTGCTGGACTAGTAGTTCGCTCGGAATTCGGGCGTAACCGCAAATTTGGCAGTAGTAAAGCATGAAGTTTCTGTCAATATCGTCAAAATAGATATGGCTTATAGAGGTATAGATAGGTAGATAGAATATCTGAACTCGATTTTCTCTGATGATTAGCCTGGCGAAGACAAGACCGAATTGTCTGGATCAAATCTTAGATTTTTGGGATCCCATCGACACCTTTGGTCTTGTTAATTTAAAACTTTAAAGTAGGAGAAGAGGTAGTCCTCATTGAATAAAGATCATACTGTCCGACGCCTTAAACACACGGCTATCGATGACTTTCGAAAATGGTGCAGCACACAAAATAAAAATTTCAACAACGTTTCGATGGCCTAATAGTCCATACGCCCACGGCAAAGGACACTTCGTGTCTATAATGCCGATGCAACCTACTTCCCTAATTGGATTCATTATTCGTCGGCCCGGAGGCACATTTCATTTTTAATATTCTACGCCCGCTACTGATACTTCTCCGATTTATATTTGCCACGACTCACCATTTTCTATGCGCAGTATGCTCGGTGAGGGATCGCATAAAGTGCTACTGATGTGTAAAACCGGTTATCTGAATTTTGCCGAGTTTTCTGCTAGAAGTCAGTGGACCTGGGAAAAGTCTTAAAACAGCCAAAGCCGTAGATAAGAAGAGACCAGTTTTACAGTGCTCAAATAGTTCTGAACACCGGAACATAAACATTAAATAGTGCGAGGCGTGCTTTAAAGGCTCGCCTGGAATTAGCATATCGTCCATTGTTCTGTCAGTATCACGACCTAGCTCTTGCCGAAGATTGTGAATTAGAATCCATGTCAGATTGCTCCTGCCCTTCTTCATTTGTTTGTTCGAAAGTTGTTTGAGAAAATGCCGCTTGGGCCTTTTCTTCTTCCAGAAGAAAGAAGGCACAGGCTGATTTTCTCTGCAACTATAGCAAATAATGAACTACTGGATATCTTGGCCATAATACACTCCGGATTGAAGCCTGAAACTCTTCGCCAAAGGATCGGATGCTACGGTTATTGTTATTTATCATCGGTATTTCTGTTAGATTTTTTTTTTTTTTTTTATACTAATCATGTTTTGGTGACGGGTTTCATGCGTCAACCCGAATAGTGTTTCCAATCTTACTTTAATCCGCAAGACTGGAAAAGGGCAAATTTGGTTTGTGTATCTAAATTAAAGCGCACATGCACCATGTTATTTGTGTCGTAACTGCCCTATATCGGAATCCTATATCAAACTTGCTATATCGGAAACTTGCTACATCCGTATATTAAATACTTGGAAGCCCCTGTGAGTAACCACGAACAACGTATCATGGACCCTTGGTATTGTTTATTAGTAACCAATTACTGTATCTAGTGCTATCAACGAAAGTCCTTCAGCTTCGGACTTAAAACTCCGTGTCCGTGCCAGCCAATCACACCGTTTCCATCAGACCCTAGCCTGTGACAGTGTAGCCGTGGTGAAACGAGCAGGGTTGCCACAGGTGGTGTATTTTGAACGCAAGTTTTCTCAGTTGGTGATTTTTATATTTATACTGCGGCAAAAATCATCAAATTGTAAAACGAATCACCATTTTTTTCAAAAATTCGTGTGATTTTGAAGAATTTTGGTGACGTACTATTTTTGTCTAGCGCGGCAAAACATATAGTGAGCCAGGTTGATGAAAGCTTCTCTTCAAGTTGCAGTCAGCACATCTGTGTCAAATTCGAAACTTCGAATGATCTGTTGCATAGATGTGTAGGATAATCCCCCCCCCCCCTCCCTCTTATGTCTGATCTTGTCAGTTGGAGTGTTCGATCAGTGGTCTTTGTCAGTGTTATCAACAACTGGTTTGAGTAAGATGTATACATTAACATGATGTTTCTTCTTTCTAAGAGCTATACATACAGTGTATTATGAGTACTATTCTATCGGTCCTAAATATACTGCGTTTAATTTAAACATTTTTGTTTTGTCACTGTTAAGGGAGTTTCTGGTTCAGGTTCTTCAATTTCAAATTTCTTTAATATCTGGCATTCTCATTGATCGCTTTCCGGAAATCAAAGCAAAAACCGCTATGCTACTAATGGAAAGCGTTTCCGGCTGTACAAATTTCCACCCTGTTATGCATCCGCTTTCGAGAAAAATTGTTTGCGCGGAACGGTTTTCCATGCGTTCTTGTCCGTGGCAAATTTTCGCTTTGCGTTTAGGAAGGCGAAAACATGAGAACGCTCGAATCGCCCTCTAACAGTAGTAACAGGAGATGCTACCAATGCTTGTCTGGGAACGATTGGCCCCACAACACCATCGAGCCAAATATCCGGATTTGCTCAGAAACCGAAGACCGTTTCCCGGAAATCCTCGGCTTATAGGCTACCTTAGAAATCACATTTTCATCCCTGAAGTACATGTCGTAGAAGACAGCTTGTATTCCAGAATTCTAACATGTAAACGGTGTAAAAACTGGTTTAAAACATTTGGAAACAGATATTTACACATTTCTCACAATGACTTATGAGTACAAGGATGGCAGCAAAAGGACGGTAGAGCCCGATATTTACAAAAACTCGTCACACCAATCTGACAGACACTGGGCACAATCACCTCCTTGTTTTGAATTCGCACCAATGGCGTCCTTCATCCAAGAAACGAAGAGCTCTTTGTCTTTCTTGAGAATCAAATACTGACCCAAGACAATATAGGCCTGAAAAGACAAATCATGTTTCATGCACAAAATATCAAACAGCGTCTCAAATATACTACTGCGTAAAGCATAAATCTACGGTAGCGTTCAGTAATATTGAGCGCGTGCTTTTGTCGGATAAGTTAAAGCCAGGCTTCACCTTCCAAAATTCCCTGATATTTCCGCACCTCAAGCCAACCGTTCCGGATTTTCGTGACAACGGTGACAGCTAAATTTGCTCTTCCTAGCCTTCGCTTAATCCAATCAGTCTTCCTTTTTGGAATCCTAAAACGTGTGTGGAGGGATACATATTGTTCAAACTTGGTGCGAGGATTCTTTGCGTCAAAGAACAGGTCACGTTCGTAGATGGGCTCCGTAGCCTCATATTAAGGGGTTTGGGGGGGGGGGGGGCAATAAGTAGTAAACTGAAAGACAAAAATGCTCCTCAGCCGGGATTTGATCCCAGGACCCTCTGCTTACAAGGCAGGCGCTCTTACCATTTGAGCTATCGAGCGGCTTGTGAACAGAGTTCGCAAACCACTACAATAGTCTGGTAAAAGCCAGGCATAGGAACAGTGATCCCGCCCGAAGGCATATTCATCTAACCGGTTCACATCCCCATGTCACGGAAATTAACAATAATACACAGATGGCACTTTAGACAAGGGACTTCTACCGTGGCCAATAAATCAGAAAAAGTTTTTTCGAATTTAATTTAGAAGTGACTCCCATTGTCGGAGCCGCGTAGACATACCAGGACCCACAAGGCGCGGTCTCATGGTGAAAACCAAATAAAATCAGACCTATAATTTTAATGGGGAAGACGCCCTTTTTATAAGTAATGAACTGAAATACAAAAATGCTCCTAAGCCGGGATTTGAACCCAGGATCCTACGCTTACAAGGCAGGCGCTCTTACCATTTGAGCTACCGAGGGGCTTGTGAACGAAGTTCGCAATTTACTACAATAGTCTAGTAGAAGCAGACCATAGGAATAGTGATCCCGCCCGAAGGCAAACTCATAAGTTGGTTTTATTTGGTTTTCATCATGAGACCCCGCCTTGTGGGTCCTGGTATGTCTGCGCGGCTACGACAATGGAGTCCCAGACTTCTAAATTATATTCGAACAAACTGTTTCTGGTTTATTGGCCTTGTGTAAAGTGCCATCTATGTATTATTATTAATTTCCGTGACATGGGGATGTGAACTGGTTAGATGAATTTCCCTTTGGGCGGATCACTGTTCCTATGGCCGGCTTCTACCAGACCATTGTAGTGGTTTGCGAACTGTATTAACAAGCCCCTCGGTAGCTCAAATGGTAAGAGCGCCTGCCTTGTAAGCAGAGGGTCCTGGGATCAAATCCCGGCTGAGGAGCATTTTTGTCTTTCAGTTCACTACTTATAATGTGTTTCCATCTCAAGGGCGTCGTCTCCATTAAAATTATACGGTAGGTTTGGTTTTATCTGACTTTCAACATAAGGTGGCTCCGTGGCTCCGACAACCTCAGACAATGGAGTCCCAGACTTCTAAATTATATTCCAAAAACTGTTTCTGGTTTACTGGTCATGGTACAAGTCCCTTGTGTAAAGTGCCGTCTATCTATTATTATTAATTTCCGTGACATGGGGATGTGAACTGGTTAGATGAATTTGCCTTCGGGCGGGATCACTGTTCCTATGGCCGGCTTCTATCGGACTGTTGTAGTGGTTTACCGAACTCTATACACAAGCCCCTCGGTAGCTCAAATGGTAAGAGTGCCTGCCTTGTCAGCAGAGGGTCCGGGGTTCAAATCCTGGCTGAGGAGCATTTTTGTCTTTCAGTTCACTACTTATAAAATATTTCCATTTCAAGGGCGTCTTCCCATAAAAATTATAGATTTGGTTTTATTTGGTTTCCACCATGAGACCCGACCTTGTGGATCCTGGTATGTCTACATGGCTCCGACGATGGAGTCCTAGACTTGTAAGTTATATTAAAAAAAACTGTTTCTGGTTTATTGGTCATGGTACAAGTCCCTTGTGTAAAGTGCCATCTATGTATTATTAGCGAGTAGGGGGGCAAATTAAGGGGCCAACGAAATAACTTTTAAAAGCCAATGAGATAGTTGATTTAGGAGTGAACAGACATGCCGAATCCTGAATCCGTCTATGATAATTATTTTCTCACTGGACAAATAGTCGTGTGGGATCCCGGCCCAAACTAGAAAAATTATGAAAGTAAAAGTTTTACTTGAAGCTGTTTAGAGGTTCGATACAGGGGTAAGGTGACAGGCTGAATCTGTATATGCACATTACTTTCTCCCCGAACATACATTTCGTCCAAAATCCGTCCAAAGCTGGAAATTTGTTTAAAGTAAAGGTTTTACTTGAAGTTGATTAGAGGTTTGATATAAGAGTAAGGAGACATGCTGAGTCCGTATATGCAAATTATTGTCTCACCGGACATGCCGTTCACCCAAAATGAGGCAAAAACCAGAATATTTGTTGAAAGTAAGAGGTTCAATGTTAGGGGTAAAGAGACATCCTGAATCTGTGTACGAAAATTATTTTCTTGCTGGAGTTTTCTTAAAAACAGAGCAGAACCAAAAAGGTTTCTCGGGGAGAGATTAAACATAACTAGAATGCAATTTAAAAAAAATCAAAGCAAACAAAAAATCAAAGCAACTGCACCAATTATGCTTGACATCTTTCATTAGTTGCGTTTTTTATTCAAATTCTCCTCGGGATTCTCCTCCGAATTCTCCTATTTCGCGTTTTTGGACTGTTCAGATGAAGTGAATTCTCCTTTTCTTGCGTTTTTGTCAGAATCGAGAACGGGGAAAGCCTAGCGATTCTGCAGAATCGAGAATTTGCTCCGATGGTGAATTGTCGATTCTCCTCCCTGATTGGTCAACAGAGTTCGGGTGTTCAATATGCTTATACACGTATACCGGGTTGCGGACGAGTTGCAAAATTAGTGTTTTTGTCAAAAGCGAGAATGGAGAAGTCAGAGGAGCAAAAACAGAAATTTGTACGAGAATCGAGAATTCAGAAGCGAGAATTCGGAACGGAGAATTCGGATAAAAAACGCAACTATTGTAGGCTGGACCCGCACAGCAAAACTGTCATTGGAGAAGAAGGTTCAGCCATTCTTATAGTTTACATTTACAGGTATAGTAAGGTCTTACCTTATCATAGCCTTTAGCTTCCAGTTTCTTGCCAAGTACCTCACCAATGCCAGCAAGGTCAGTTACCGGTTTTTCACCCATAGGTTCTGCAACAAAATTTCTATGCTTCTGAGATGTAGAGGACATTTTCTTGTGATAGTATCAAAGTCACCTGAAACAGAAATGGTTGAGTACACCTCACCTTTTCAGAGGAATTACTAGTGAATCCCTTTCATTAAGCTTTGGTGCAAATAAATGGAGAGGTGCTAACCTAAAATGGTGAGACTCCACTTGGCAAACAAGACTGACGGTCTCGATGGGATCCCAAACATTTAATATTTGATCCAGACAATTGGGTATTGTAGATATCTGGTCTTGGCCAGATTCCTTGAACATTTTTCTTATCAAAAATTTAGAAACAGATTAAGGCCAATGGCTCATTATCTGAGAAACCAAGTTCAAACCTGGATTCAGCATGTGTGTTCATCCATATGTGTCATAACTGCTTTAACGAAACTAATCAAAACTTCCTGCCTTACTTCTGCCAAAATTCCTGTTTCAGCCAGGTTCTGGCCGAACTACTTGTCTTGTAAAATAAAGCTCAAAAACGAATTCAGCACACCTCTTTACCCCTATATTGAAACTCTAATCAACTTCAGACAAAACTACTACAGTACCTACTTTTAACAAATTATTCGGTTTCAGCCAGACTACACGCAAATTGGGGCAAACTATGTGTCCAGGTAGAAAATGATTGTCAGATACGGATTTGGCATGTCTACTTACCCAGTTCTTACCTTGAATTCTTGAAACTGAACATCTAATCAACTTAAGATAAACTTTAGCTTTTAACACATTTTTCTGTTTCCACCTGATTCAGGGCCAATTAAAGAACAATATTTCTTTGTGCGGTCAAGTTTTAAAAATTGATAGATAATCATCCTCAGGCTCATGGTGAAATAGTGTGTACAGTTGGGCACCAGACTTTTTGGAGAATTCCCCTCCACAGGGGAATCCCCTGCACAGGTGAAAAAGAATCCCCTGTGGAGGAGATAGTGTTGGGGGAAGAGTGTGAGCAGTTGGGAAAACTGCACTTTTCCCCCAACACCATCTCCTCCACAGGGAATTCTTTGTCACATGTGCAGGGGATCCCCCTGTGGAGGGGAATTCTCCAAAAAGTCTGGTGCCCAACTGGTGTAGCTGGAATGATCTTCTTCTATTTGGAACAAAGGATAATTGTTTAACAAGACTAGGCAGCCGGAATCTGTTAGTTTCACAGAAAATGTGTCAGTTTTGTTAATTGTGTCAAATTTTTGAAGGAATGTGCCATTGTGTCACACGTAAAAGCATAATACTGAAATGTGTCACCCACAACGCTATGTAAAAGAAAAAAACACTATTCTAGTTAAGCTCTTGTGGTAGAATTAGACAAGAAAAAAGAGAAACATCATCATCCAAAAATGTAGCCTATGGCCATTGGGTTCGGCTTCCATCGATCTCTTTTGGCCTTTCATTTGCAGTTGTCTCTTCTATGACTTGTCAAGCTTTTAGCAGCCAGCAGCTTTTACTGGAGCGGAGGGGCTAGTAGATTCCTCTCTCTATCAGTATTTTGATGATACAGCCATACATCCATACATCTGTTGCTCCTGTCTTCTCGTGAGCTTTGTGATGTTTACGGCACATATATTTCAGAAATTTTCAGTTTCTGACACATCTTTAGTTATCCGGATTGTTGAGGGGCAGTACTACAGGAGTGCTGCGTGAAGCCGCCACCCTAAACTCCTATTTTTGGGAAGTGACTTAGGGAAAAGGAGTAAAGGTTGAGATAAAATTCAGTGGAGTATCCTGAAAGGAAGCTTAGAACCTTCGCTTTCTGCTGGTACCATAGTTTACTTGTAATTGTTCAAGGCTAAGCTAGAGAACACAAAGGAATATACGCACCCAAGTGATCATAAAGTCGCCCGCTTTGCTAAAAATAGTATTTTGCTACACGGTGAAGTTAGAGGCCAGCTGTTTGGTCAGAGAGGTTCCTTGACCTTTTGCAAATAACAAAATTTGCTGTTTTCTTGGAATTTGCATGATTTTTCTGGGGTGGCAGCTTCATGATCCAAGGTGGCAGGATCATGTACCATGGCCAATTGAGGGGTGGCGGTGCCATAGTAAGGGCAGCTTCATGCAACACTCCTGTACACTTGAATAGGGAGTGACTGATGCTTTCTACTTCGCTCAGACACGACCGGCATTTGGGCTAAGACCCCATTCGAATAGTTTGATGTTCATCATCACGGTTTCCGTACGGAGTCTGCAGCAGTCTGTAGTAGATGAATTTTTGCTCTCTATTTTGGAAGGGTGATGGTTTGGAACTTCGGCTTACCTTTTAAAATTCAAAGTTACCGCCAAAAGCAATAAAAGGATACTTCATAAATTGTTCTGTTTCTTCTATTAATTTCCAAAGTAATTTCTATCTCTATGGCTTGTCGCCAGATCCATTGCTGAAACGAAAAGACGAAATTAAAGGAAGGGGGTTTTGTGACTCATCTGTAAAATTATACGCAACAGTTTATGCTCCTACTTTCATTCTGAATTGAAAATATGAATCCTGAATAGTAAGTATAAAGTAGAGGTATGCTTATTTGAACATCGCAAAGACGGAACAGTCAGTGTAGAAAATACCCATAGCCTAACTTAAACTGTCAAAAAAATGGCCTACTTGCCAAGACATTGATTTCAACAACTTTTTTACTATAGATAAACACAATCCTCCCCTCAACTTCCATCATACAATAACACTTATCACCTCTAGTACCAAGTTCAAAATAGAAAATACTTGTAGCCTATCGAACCTCTAAAAAGCTTCAAGCAAAACTTTTACTTCCATAATTTTTTTCTGGTTTGGGCCAGGATCCTAGGTGGTTATTTGTCTGGTAAGAAAATAATTATCATATACGGAATCATGATTCATCATGCCTGTTCACACCTAAATCAACTATCAAGTTATTTTGTTGGCCCCTTAATTTGCCCACCCCCACACCCCTTAATATAAGGCTATGGATTCCATCTACGAACTTGATCTAAAGAATCCTTACACCAAGTTTGAACAAAATATTTCATTCCCTATGACAGTTGACATTGTGCTTCTCTGCATTAGTTGCATTTTTGATCCAAATTCTCGCTTCTGAATTCTCGATTCTCCTGCAACTTACCGTTTTTGATCCTCTGACTTCTCCATTCTCGCCTTTGACTAAAACACTAATTTTATAGCTCGTCGCAACCCGGTATATTTGTATATTCATATTGAACACCCAAACTCTGTTCACCAATCAGGGAGGAGAGAAGAGAACCGACAATTCACCATCGGAGCAAATTCCCGATTCTGAATCGGGAGGCTTTCCCCGTTCTCGATTCTGACAAAAATGCAAGAAAAGGAGAATTCACTTCATCTGAATATTCCAAAAACGTGAAATAGGAGAATCGGGAGGAGAATTCGGATCAAAAATGCAATTATTACTGGTCATCATCGATTCTGCTGCTTCCTCTGTGATGTCTCCGAGTATCTCCATTGTTGGGCTTTTGATGTTTCTTTTGCAAACTTCTAGAGATGATAGGTCATCAACAAACTTCCATCTATTTGGTGATTTGGAGCCAAGGGAGTTGATCATGATTAGGAAAAGTGGGGGACCCCAAAAATGTACCTTGCGGTACTCGACAGGTGGTTGGAAGGGGATCAGATCATATTTTCCAGTCCAGTTTCCTTCCTTCAAATTTATCAGCATCAACTTGGGATTTTGAAAATTGTGCTCTTAATTTCTAAGTAGGCTAAATAGTATATCATGTCGCCAACAAGATTGCTTTCAAACTATAAAGTGTAGGACTACCCAAATAAAGAAGAAGCATGTTGAAAGGCAAACAAAAATTTGTCACATTTGGCACTTGTTTAAATTATTATTTCTGCAAGGTATATTAGCGTGTGTTCTTGAATTTTCACTCTAGTTTGTTCATGTCTTGCCTAGCCTAGAAAATAAAAAATTCAAGTATTATACAACTATCAGTAAAAGTAAATTTTCTTAAGTATATGGAATAGTTTGCAAAATTTTAAAGACTATAAAAGAAGTGAATTTGAAATGGGACTTGGATGATTAAAGCAAATTATTTTTTCTCTTTCCCGCTGCAGAAAACAGTGTAAACCTATAACTTTAAAATATCATGTAATACCATTACTGTAATGCTTACCTTAAAACCTGTCTGGCCTCCCTGTCAACTGCAGGTACCTGGACAGTTCCTTTAATCTGGCTTTTCTCACTACCTCGTGGAAATCAACATTCGGAGAGGTAAGCACGCGAGAAAAAGCGGTAGACTGAGTGATGTTTTTTTATCAATTTTTTTTATAGAGTGATGTTTTCATCAATTGTATTATAGAGTGATGTATCGCCATCAGTTCTGAATTGGGGGATTGAGACAATGCCTGAGTTTCAGCTGGAGTGTCTGGCGTACCCCACAGAATAAATAATAAATAAATAATTACTGTAATGCTACCCCAGTTTGGGAGTCGACATTCTGCAGGGGATGGTTTCAATGAGGATTGCATGACGAATGAGTGTTCGGTTCAGTGCCGAACCTGGGATTGTTCTAGTTTCTAGGGAAAGAATAGTTTCAGACAAAATAAAAGATTTGTGTTTTGGTGGTTTCAGCAAAGGAACAGGATCACAACCTACCTGGAAATAATACCATGACCATTTTTTGCCAAATATCCTAAACCGCCTTTTTTTTTATCAAATTATTTGCCTTTTTCTTATCAAATTATTTTTATTTGAATGGCTAAAAACAACTTACATCAGTACAGATTTCAAAAGTTAAGAGAAAATATCAGAGTTAATCGAAACATCTGTGCTTTCAAAATTTTTCAAAAGATGGCTCTCCTACAAAATTTAAATGACGAACCTGGGCCTTGCCGACCCTGAGCTCTTCTCCTGTACACTTCGTGCCAGAAGAAAGTAAAACAATTAGTTGTTAGCGATATCAAATTCGTTAGTTTTTCTTTTTGATTTGATTGTTTTAGAAACAAAGAACAAAACTACTGCCTCGACTGTAGTAGGCTTGGTGAATAAGAAATATTTGAAAATAAACGAGAAATTGGAGACATCTTTCCTGAGCTGGATTATTTCCTATGCCATTATTCAGATTGGAAAATGTGTCTGGCTTAATGATTTGCGCTCCAATAGCAGATGAAATTAAATTATTTCCCTGTAAGATGTTGCACATTTTGTAAAGTATAACCAATTAGGGCTGAGATATGACAATCTAGTTACACATCAGTTGTTCACTTTAATAGGCTTAAAGACCCAGTGATAATGTGTGGCTCTGCTATTTATATATTTGATGTTCATCCAGTGAATTTTTCGTTAAGTGCATGGTACCTTTAGGCTTTGTTTGAAATATTCAGCAACTTCAGTGGTAAACGGTTTGGGTCTTTTTGGGGTATACACAAGAGCAGGCTTTCTAGCTTATACCCTCTGGTTGGCAGAATTATCCATTCAAGAAGGAATCCTAGCAGAAAATGAAGTAAGAAGAAAGCAAAAACAAGAAAAGCATGCATGACTATCACAAAAACTTTCCTAGGCTTAGGATGTTCCTAAAAACAGTTAGTTCAAATATCAAAAAAAAAAATTCTATCCACATTTGTCTCTTCCCATGAATTTGCCACCTAGGCGACTTATCTTTTTTCCCCTGACTATGCTCAGTAGAATTTTCCAAGACTACTACTTGCATAAACTTCGCGGCCCCACCCCCACACCTCAGTTTTGGCCCTGAGATCCTGAGTGGAATAGTAGCAGCAGGTAGGAGTTATGTTATTCATGTGGTTTGATTCTTTTGTACATTTTTGTGTCCCAAGTTGAGATAACATGTCTGTCAACGTAACATGGAAATGTATTTATTTCTTAATTGTTTTCAGAAAACGATGAGCTAAAAGCTTGTTGCTATTGAATCAGGTAGATACAAAAATGGCTAACTGAAGGATTGTATTACTGGAAACTTTTTGTTGATAAACTCGAAGATACAAGGGGAATGAAGGCCAGAAACTTGGAATGTACCTATTAAGCTGTTAGTCTTGTCATTTGCAGCTTTAATGGAAAGGCTTGTTAACAAAAAGCAATAGCTGATAATTTTTGTTTCTTTTCAGTGATTACCTGTTTAAGTTGCTATTGATTGGTGATTCTGGTGTTGGAAAATCATGTTTGCTCCTGCGATTTGCTGTAAGTAATTCTCGTATTAATATCCCACTACCATTTTTTCCCCTGCCTCCCAGAGAGTTTTTTTTTTCATAATTGGGACATGGACCTGCAGCAACTGGTCCTGATTTGCATTTGGTTGTTATGGCCTGGTTCAGTATAATTTGTATTGTGGAGCTAAATAGATAGTCAGCGAACATTTGCTGTAGCGATACTTCGGTCTCTCTTGGCAAGGGTCCTCGTCAGCCGCTACAAGAAACGAACCTGCAATCAAATCGCTGAAGCCTAAGAACGGTCGAAATATCGTTGACGCAAATCTTAGCTGACGTATCTGTTTAGCGCCATCGAATGTGACTGGCATTCAGCTTTGGCCGAAGGAGCACCCACGATGTATCCATGGATGGCTCTGGTCCCGTCAAGCATTACGGACATTTCCGTGTGGATGCCGTCAGTCTTTGTGTTGTTTTCGCGTCTATTGATGAACAGGTGAACGGGTCATACAGTTCGATGGACGCCTCCCGTTCAGCACCGCTCCGAGGGCAGCGTTGAGCTGAATGTGGAAAAAAAAAATGTCTGCACAGGTTAAAGACAGAAAATATATGGACCTTCCCACTCATGCTCCCGTCCAGCTGAATGGACATTTTAGTGTGGACAGAACCCATTTTCCCACCCGTTCGGCTCCACAGCCATCAACGCGAAAACCTTCCTTTAACTGTACAGTTTAAATTAGCAGGTGCTTCTATGAGATGAGAGGCAGCTTGTAGAAAGTGTGGTGATTCTAGAAAAAGCTGTTCTTAAACTACAAGGAAAACTCTGTTTTCCTTCTTTTTCAACCTTCTTTTTGAAACCACCGTTTCGACTCCAATCAGCTTTATGCCTTCCATGTACCCTGTTGTATGACATTTTAATAGCGGTACGATGCACCCCTCGTGGTATGAACAGAGCCTCGTTTTTATTGCACGCTGCAGGTCTACTTCTCGGCCGCTTCCGGGCTGATCCTTCCCACATTTTTTTTGCACTGCAGTGCTTCCGAGGAAGACCGCTGCGCTTCTTGAGGATCGTGGACTTGTTTACCGACCAAGTCAATGCTTCTATGCAGGGTGCTGCCTCAACCAAGAAGAAATTGTACAGGCAGTGAATCCAGAAATCTTGATCAGAAGCAAAGAGGTGCTGCAGCAGTGACGCGGCAGCACTATTGCAACAAAAATGAGACTTAGGACTGTTAATTACCTTCGATGTCACTTGCAAGCACTAAGGATTTAGAATACTGATAAGTAGTGCGTTGGTGTTGATGGTTACTTTTGGATTGCCAACTCGACAGCGCGCCAATACCTCCCCAGGGCTATGATTTACAGTCCTTGCCCTACAGCTTCTTGAAGGATTAACATGGTTCGCTGGTGACATTTTCTTCTGACGAAGCATTCCACACGTGAATTACTCTGTTATGGAAAAAATATTCTGTAACCAGAGTTAGACGACATGGATGAGGTAAAAACAAAATGTGGCTTTGACAAGTTGAAGAAGTAATGCAATAAGAGTATGGCAAGTGAGGTTGGTAAGCTGAAGGTTGAACAAAGCAGTTCCTGGCAGTCTTTATTTGCTAAAACTGCTTTAATTTTACAGGATGATACTTACACAGAAAGCTATATTAGTACAATTGGTGTTGACTTCAAAATTAGGACAATTGAGTTGGACGGCAAGACAATAAAGCTCCAAATTGTAAGTATTCTTAATTTACTTTTATATGTCACTGCAGCTGACCCTATAAAGAGGGTCACCCTATAACGTAAGGACAAAAGTGCTCCTCTGGTGGGATTTGAATCCACGACTTACTTTCAGCTTACAGGGCCACTGAGCTATGGAGGTGGTTGTGAACATGTGAAATTTTATGATTATTTTTTTTTTTTCAAGCCTTTTTTTGCCTGCCATCTAAGAAGGGATTGACAAATTCCCTTTTTTGTGCAGCTGCTAAGTGTAGCTTATCGTCACACGGTGTTCGAATATTTTACAAGCTTGTTATTTTTCTTGTCTGTTATTTGTTTTTTCATTCGGCTGTACAGATTCGGGGAGGACCCAATTTCGTTTGCGAACTAATGTACCAATATCATGTATCCAAACCTGACATATTGTATATATGCACTCACTTGAGTTTAGAATGACATAATGAATGAAGATTTTGTAGAACTCGTCTTAGTTTGTCAGGTACAAGTTCAGGGCTTAGACACAGTTGAAACTTGTAACTACGGAATCGCAAGACGAACTTTTGAATATGTCCCTCCAACATGTTTCTTATTTGCAGATTGCAACCTGTCAGGTATAAATACGCACGTTAACTGTCCTTCGCAAGACAGCGACTGTCGCTTACCTCACCGGAATGGTTTTTTTTTCTTTGCGTTGCAACCTGCCTTCATACTGGGGACATAGGGTCAGGGTTGGGGGGGGGGGGGGGGTCGAAGTCCCTGCCAGGATTTTTGGCATCATCGGAGATTCCACACTGAAAATTTATTTTCAGATTCGTGATGGTATGATATGATATGTATTTATAAAAAGCCTGAGGGCTATGCCAACACAAAACTACGCCAAATGGTACACCTCCTTTGCATTTATCATTAATTAAAATCTTCCCATGCCTCAACTCATCCAGCTCACTACATTTACGAATAAGATGTACCACATCTTTATTAATGTCTGAACATGGTAGAGGTAAGGACAAATTCACCCATTTAAGGTACAGTTTTATTGACAAATATAAAAGAAACCTCATTGCTTAAAAGAGTCAGACATTCCAGTGACACAAAAATCGACGCTTCACTAATTCTGATGGCGTTTGTTCTATCTATATACCTCCTTCTGCTACCCAACTATTGGCTCGGATCTGGATTGTAGCTCAGTGTTTCTTCGTCCAGCAGCAGTTTGTACACTGCCTTATTGAGTATTTACTCTGACTTCGGTGTTCACTGACATTATTTGTCGTCACACAAATACACACACAAGATTTGAAGCATTGGCCTACGCTACGAAACAACCTGTCATATATAAATAACTAGCAACCGTCTTAACTGACTATCCCGAACTATCAAGAAGTGCGGTTGCACTTCGTGAACTTTTTCCAGAGGTATTTCGGAAATAAGTGTCTAATCGCCCTCATAGGAATCACACATGGACGAAGGCCTTTGTCTCTCTAAATTTTTTCTTCGTTTAAGTAAGGGCCTCTAACCTGTTGTTCGTAGTTTAGAACCATATTTAACCCTTTGTTTGAACGACCCCCCTTTTTTTTTAGTGGGATACTGCCGGACAGGAGCGATTCAGAACCATCACTTCCTCCTACTACAGAGGGGCTCACGGCATCATCGTCGTCTACGATTGCACAGATCAGGAAACCTTCAACAACGTGCGGCAGTGGCTTCAGGAAATTGACCGTTATGCCTGCGAGTCTGTCAACAAACTTCTTGTTGGAAATAAATGTGATCTAACGGCCAAGAAAGTGGTCGACTACCAGGTGGCTAAGGTGAGATTGGCATTGCTAAACCTGACCGTTTCTTCGCAGCCTTGTTTTTCCGAGGCTTACCAGGCCTTGTTGCTGCCCAGAGACTTAAACGTGTTGGCAAGGGACCCATCGACGCTTGCTTTGAGTCGCGTAATTAAAGTTTCCTGAATAGGGCTAAGATACGAAAGTCTGGTTACCATAACTTATTCACTTTAGTAGGCGTGGAGACCCGGTGGATATGCGTTACTTCGTTGCTCCACTATTCATACAATCCGTTTTCGCCGAATTAATTTTTCTTTCACTTGTTCCGCTATGTGCTTGAACCTCGATGCTTGTAATATTCAGCAACCACAATGGTAAACGATTGCCAAAAAATATATCGTTTTTGGGCCACGTGTTGTAGCTGTCTGTCTTCAAAAGTTACCCTATATAGTCAATTAAACATCTCCCGAGTTTCGCTTCAGTAGCCATTGAGATGCACGCGTTGTTTGATATTCAGATTTGCCGCGTCAGGGTGAAATTTGTCTTGTCGGGCCAGCAGTGCATTCTGAACGTCACTGCGGAATGTAAATTCGGTTTTCGTTTGTGCTCTTTGACTTGGGTTGAGAACTAGCCAATCAGAAAATAAGTGGCTAGCACCCTAGAAAGTTGGATTGACTGCAGCTTGGTTCTTCAGAATAGCTGATACCCAGAGCTGGCGAAGTCTAACTAGCGATCGGCAGAAAACCCAGCAAAACCTCGGTCTCGCAACTATTTTCAGTGGCTGGTATCGAGTGTCAGCTATAACACGTTGTAACTAGGCTTAAGTTTTCTTCAGTCCGCTAGATAGGCGCAGTTGTGTCGAATTCTGGAGGTGGCCATCTCACGATCGCGGCCGTTGGCTAATTCGCATTCTATATTCAAACAATGCATAAAGGGGATACGTCAGCTGCAAAGCTTTGGCAGCGATATTTCGGCCCTTCTTAGCAAGGGTCCTCGTCAGGCTGTCAAAAATCAGGAACAACTTTGGGGAAGAAACGAACCTGCAATTAGATTGCAACATTTTTGGCAGCTGAATTGGATTGCAAGTTCGTTTCTTCCCTGACGTTCGACAGCCTGACAACGGTGCCAAAGCATCATAGCTCGATCCGTTTTATGCATTTTTTGATTATATGTTTCCCAGTCAGCTTGGGCTCAAGGAGTATTTAATTCGTCTTCTCGTGGCTTGGCGTTGGGAGCCTTCGAACATCTTTGCGAATCTAGATCTTCAGAAATTGCGTGGGTTCACTGCCTGACCTCGCATGAACCGGCTTTGCCTAATACTCCAAATGTCTGCTACCCAGTTATTTGTTTTTCTTGGCTTACCCTCCGCTAATCAACAAGTGATTGAAGGATAATACCCACAATCGCTCTTCGTGGGTGTGGGCGAGAAAGTAATGCTTAAGTGTCTAGTTACGTCGGGTTTGAATATTGTGGTTACCCTCAACTTAATTCATCTGATGGTCCCAAGGCAAGACCAAACTTGCTCATTTCAGAGTTACATTTTGCAAAATGGAAAACAGTACGGGAAAGAACAGCAAATTTGACAAACCATTTTGTTCTTGTCCGTCTGATCATTGCCATTATTACACTCTCCATACTTTAAATTTCGCCAGTTAGGGAGTTTTTCAGTGATAATGTAAAAGACCGAAGAAAATACGTACCACATACTACATGATACTAAGAGCGTGTTCCATCCTACTTACCGTAGTTACTACGCGTGACGTCACGAATTCTGGCTTTTTGCCGTCAAGGCTGGAACGATTTTTCTATTTTCCATCAGGATCTCACGCCAGGGGCGAATCCGACCAATCACGTTCCAGAGATGCGTAGTTACTACGCTTACCACGCTCCCGAGCATGGTAAGCAAATAGTAACTATTAGTTACTATTCCGACAAGGTTGGAACGGTCAGCATAGTAACTTTTCGTGAGGATGGAACGGAAATAGTAACTAATAGTAACTATTGTTACAAGGGTGGAACACGCTCTAAATGTTTATGTTGTGTTCCAGACTTACTGGAGTTATCAGCAAAATATGAAAATCGACCCTAAAAAAAAAGTTAAGAAATTGAGTACTCGAGCCAGAGTGGTCGTAGTTTGGGTCGCGTTTGCGCAAGTCGTATACTGGCTCAGATGGTTAATATTTTATTTTTGGCATTTATATCCACTGTAGGTAAATGTTTTTTTTTTGTTCCCACTTCTTTTTCTTTATTTGTACTCCGCTTTATTACATAAAAGTAAAGATATATATATGTTTTAGGAATACGCGGATCAGCTTGGCATTCCCTTTCTCGAGACTTCCGCCAAAAATGCTACTAACGTCGAGCAAGCTTTCATGACGATGGCTGCCGAGATCAAGAACCGAATGGGACCGCCCTCCGGACCCGCCGATGCAAACCGCGGTGTTCAAATCGGCGACAAAACCCGCAGCGTTGAACCCCCGCGGTCAGGTTGCTGCTAGGAATTTAGTTAAAAGGTCGCGTTTCACCCTCCGTTATCCGTGGTGGGTTTTAATAAGTCGGCTTTTCTCGGTTATTGCAAAGCGTATCTAGGTTTGTTCCCGGGAAACGCAGGGTGAAATGCATTGGCTAGTAACAGCGTCGACCATAGAAACCATAGAAGTAATAACATGAAAAAGAATGTAACGATCTATCTTTTTCTGTGGTCGAATGAATTCCCAATACTTGGTTATATGTAGGTAATCGTAATATGAGTTAGTTGGATGGATCCGGTAGATAGCGCCACAGCCGTGTGCTCCATCCTGCTAGCTCATAGGTCGGTTCCTTTTTCAGTCAAGTAGTGTCTAAGCATTTTGGGAAATAGTGATCCAACTACTTGTTGTTTTCTGTGAATATTTTTTTTTTGCGGAGGTTTTTTTGGGTGATTTGGACTTCCCGCCTTTTCGGAGTCAGGTTGAAGTTTGAACTCGCCTGTGAGCTCCACATAGTCTACGCACTTGTATATAGGCTATGGTTTTCATTTACAAGACTCGTGATTACTATGGTCAATCAGTTTGGTTCGGTACAGTAGAGGTGTGCTTCTTTTCGAGGTTAGTTAACCTTTAAGATGTTATTTCACCCAGCTGCTGGTCTGAAAGTTTTCTATCAGCGAGTCACTGCAGCTCCTTAAGCTCTCCTCTTCGTTTGTATGTTCGGATTTCTGTTTTACCAGTTAAGGTCCCTTCTGTTAAAAGCTTTTACGTACTTCCTTGACACTGGTACCCTTAACGGCTGTTGCATTGACGTAAAACACTTGCCTAGTTCTCCGTAATCTAAGTATTTTGAGTAAATCCAGAGTTGAAAGTTACGGTCAGTTAAAAACTAAGGGAACAGAAGAAGGGGAAGAAGTCGGAACGAAATGGATTTGCCGGATTAGAAGATTTACTAGTTTTTCAGGAGAAAAAAAAAATTATATTTGGCATTTTTACTCCCTAGCTGTAGCTCGGGAGTCGATGTGGCGTACGTCGTTACGTGTTAGTCTGAAGGGACCTTCAGTCAAAACCGGCAGTTACCGAAGTTAAACAACCTTGCCAAGTGCCATATCTCTACTGTGCAGTTTAGACACTTCATTCAGTAGCCTACCTATTATAGACAAAGCTAGTGAATTTCACAACGTGAATATATCCAGCTTAAATGAAAGTGTCCAAAGGTTTCGTCATAACCAAATTGGTACATCTCTAGTAATCAAGGCCTTCTGTATAGATTTGGTGGAGTGGTTGTTAGCACGATTATAGTTTTTAAGTTGGAGAAGTCAATAATAGTTTCGTCATTCCACAGTTTATGAATATTTTTCTCCTTTAAGTTTCTCTCCCCTTATTCTATGAACTGTCGAACCTTGAGTTCTTCATCCCCTTTTTATGCTATGTGAAAGTGCTATTTGGAGCTGCTTGTGCGTGTCTCAAATCATAATAAAATTTGATAACTGATGTTTCAAATTCTTGTTGATTCGCTTCTCCATGGCAGCTCGTCACCAGATAACTCGCCACGCCGAAAGACCCATGATGACTAATTCTTCGTGCTGATCAAGAATCGGCGTGTGCCTAGCGAAGAGGCAGACATTTCACGACAGCAAACGTGTTGATTGGTTTACAGAATATTTGAATCACTTTTGAGGAATCGTTTGGGTGACGTTTCTTGTTCTTCCCTAGGGGTAGAGTGTGGATCACAAGTTTGTCACGGAAACAGAATTGTGTGCAACACATTCGACCTGAGGCGTATTCTCGCAGTTCCCCAAGGACTTCTCGGGGAATCAACAGGACCGGCAATAACAGAGGAAGTCACTCCGCGTAAGGAAAACAACGGTAAGACGGGGAATGCTCACAGAATTGATTTTGTTTAGAAGACAAAAATATGCAGTTGACAGAATCAGTCTGGATCCACTTTTATTTTTGGTTTTGTTTACTTTGATTGTTTGAATTAATTTTACATTGTTAATACTTACAAAGAAAAAAGACTTTCTCTCTAATCAGTTTTAAACCATAGCCAAACTCGATATTAATCTAAGAAATTCTTATTGACCATCTCTAATATCTGTTTTTCAGAAAACAAGAACACCAGCAACTCCCAAAATTGATTCCCCTCCGAATCTGAAAGGGAGTCCATTTTGATGATGGTGATGAAATCGGAGCATTCCCCGTCCGTTGGGACTCGCGAGAATATGGGGAGTGGGACAACCGAAAACACGGGGACTCCTCAGAAGGAGTCCTGGGGGAACGGCGAGAATAGAGTGAGTCAATCGACGAGGATGTCGAGGAATCCGCGGACAGAAAACAGCGTCTAGAAAGTAAAGACCACATCATGACTAATTCGCCATGTGCGCCCCTCATAAAACCAATGACGAATTGCCGCCAGATGCGCTAGAGAAACAGTAGCAATCACACGTGAGATCTTAGTCATGTTCTCGCCGTTCCCCGAGGAGTCCTCGGGGAATCGAAGGGAAACGGCGAGAATAGAGTGAGTCACTCCATGCTGACTGCGTACGGAAAACAACGAGATCACCGGGAATGCTTCCGAAATGGATTTTGTTTGAAAAAAAAAATATCAGTTGGCGAAATTAGTCTGGATCCACTTTATTTTTGGTTTTGTTAATTCTGAATGTTTTTATTAATTTTACATTGCACCAACACCAGCAAAAATTGATTCCCCTCCGAATCTGAAAAGGGAGTCCTTTTTTATGATAGTGATGATAATCGGAGCATTCCCCGTCCATGGGGACTCTCGCGACAATACGGGGAGTGAGTCCCCGGGACAAACAAAAACGCGGGGACTCCTTGAGTGGAGTCCTCGGGGAACGGCGAGAATACGCCTCTTGGTATAATTTATTTGAAGAGGGAATAAGCGATCAGGTTTTCGGTTCATACTGAACCGAGTTGCGCATTAGCCCCGTGGAAAAGTCGACCAACAGTCAGAGTACTAAAGTCGGAAGCCAGAATTGACAAACTTGATAAAGTTTGACACGAATAGAGACGGAGTCATTTTAAACAGTTGTAAGCATGACTAGTCCTAAGAGAAATTGAAAATAGCCGGACAAACCTGGATGAACATACTCCAAGAAGTAACGTGGCATTGTTTACTTTAAGCTAGCGCATCTAGGGGTAAACGACTAATCTGGAAGGAATTTTATGAAAGGTGTATTCCAGTTCAGCGCTTCGAAGCGGACTTGTTTCTGGTAGTCCAGCTTAGCCTCACCATCAGCAGTTATCACAGATATAGTGAAATAGATCCACAGGTTGATGAGTAGAAAATCTGCAATCTGCTGACAGGGAATTGAGGTTTTGCATAAGTCTCAGTAGCAGAAGGTGAAAGTTAGACACTACTTTATTATTCAGTTCGACTACTCAAAATTTCTTAGAGTTATTTAGAGGCGAAAGCCTTTTCTCTTGCTTTGTATTTATGGGTCCGGCTTTTACTAGCTGAGTTTGTTGCACTTAGGACTGTCTCCAGTTTTTGTCACCGAGTGTCCTGTTCTTCTCTTATAACGCGTTTTTTGGTTCACTGGTGAGTTGATGAAAACTTGCTAACTCCTCATTCAAGCCGGGCTCCCGAGAAGGATCTGGTTAGTCCGCGCCGGTGAGGTAAAACCGGACACCGGTTAGTTCAAAAACGGGGTATAAGAGTGGTAGTCACCGGTGGATGCAAAAACGGCTTATAGATAGATAGATAGATGTTTAATTTACATTCGTTATACGAGCAAATCAACATAAAAAACAACTCCCTTCAATCTCCAACTAACCTCACATAAGTTTAATTAACTTATTTAGATGGTTCATAAATGCACCAACCCTGCATATACTTCTAGAGTTTGTGCTGTTGAGTAGCTCCTTTACAGACAAAATTATACCATTCAAAAACCTCTCACGCGGGATAACCCCCCCCCCCAAAAGCTGCCGGTCAGTTGGTAAAAATAACCCAGTCGGCGCGAAGCGCCGCGAATTTTCGTCAAAACAGTTGATTATTTTTTTTTTCATGAAAACAGTCGGTTTTTCTGAAAATTGTTCGATTTTTCGTCAAAAAAGGCGGTTTTTTCTGAAAATCAGTGCATTTTTCTGGAATTCAGTCGATTTTTTTTTCACAAATGTCATTTTCGTTGTTGAAAACAGTCTTTTTTTCTGCAAAAAATACCAGCCACTCGGTAAATGCATCGTCGGTAAATGCACCGTCCCCCTTCCCGAAACATTTTGGCTAGTAACGCCTCTGATTGTGGGAAGTTGCGGTTTTCCATCTAAGCGTCCCTAGTAGATTAGATGCTCCGGATTCACGCGAGCTAAGGTATTGACTAAACTTTAGCCGATTGTCTACGGCCCGTGAAGTTTTCATGACGTGAAAGAAATAGGAAAAAACGATTAAATTAATGTTGCGGAATATATATTAGTATCTATATATAGAGCCGAGCGGCCAGCGAGGCGCCGGATGCGTTTACACTTAGAAACCGTTGTAGGGACAATAGCGTTTACACTTAGAAACCGTTGTAGGGACAATCAGTTCCGTTAGTAAATGGAAAGTATAGACTTTTCGTTTGACGTCACGACCCGTAGATAATCGGCTAAAGTTTAGTCAACACCGATGATTCTAGGGTTACGGTTATCACCATTTGTTAAAGGGAAACTTCCGATATCGGTTTACGTCAACTGACAAACCATATGTTCAATTCACCAGACCTGATTTTCGTTTCCCAAACCAAATGTTACCTTTCTAAAGCAAATGTTTCTTTCCCAGACCAAATATTCATTTCCCAGACCATCTGTTCGTGGGCCAGACTCCCAAACTTTCTATTCCTCTCGCAGACCGTATATCAGTTTCCCAGATTCGCTGTTAGTTTCCCACGTAATGTTAACCACGCAGATTTTGGACTCTCCTAACATTGCGTTGAGGCTCCGAACATTAGTTGAGTTTTTGCTGATACCATGGTATCTGTTACCACGGTCTAAAGTCGTGTTTGCAGTTATCGTGGTATCTGATACCACTGTCGAAAGGCGTTTTTTGCAGTTATCGTGGTATCTGGCCAGTTATCGTGGTATCAGCTATTCGAAACGGCCATTGACATAACATTGAACGACCTACTCGAAACGAAGGCGACGTAGGTTATGAAAATATCTAACGAGCCGAAGGCGAGGTTGATATATTTAAATGGGCAGACGAGGGAAGACGAGGTTGTTATTCTGATATGAACCGCGATGAAGGATGTTAGCTATTATAACTTACCCGAACAGAATATTTGTTACAGGTAGGACTTATTCTTCTTTTGTTGTACATTTTTGCTACTGGGGTAGGATTTTTTTTTTGTGAAGTAGCAACCCAGCCTACTAATGACTCAGTTGTGACACGAGGACTTCTGTTCTGTGAATACAATGTTTTACATTTTTGGCGATGCAGATGCCTTCACGCCGTCTTCGAAGCCTACTGTAGACCTACGGAAATGACTACTCAAGAGGTCGTGCAAGTAACACCATCGAAATCAGTGTTGCCACTGGTAGCAAAATTATCGGATTGGTGATAAAAAGCCGGAGTTCTCAGACTGGTTCCTTACCGGTAAATATAAAAATGAAGCAAATAACTTGAGGCATAAAATTCTTAAAATTATAAATCTAGATTTCTCGTTGGTAGATGGTAAAAAGTACCCTATTTCATAGACGCAAGAAATCTCTGTTTTTTTTGCCGCAAGTCACAGGTTCCTTCAGATAAAAGTGGCAACATCTAACAATAACAAAACCACGTGTTGGCTCTTGACAAAGTCATAAAAATCCAGAAAAAAAGACAGTGACCAATGCTGAACAACTAGCTTTTGGAACCAAAAGATAGTAGGATGTTATTTCAGTTGACAAGTTGCGTTTTCAGTGGATATATGAATGTGACAAGGTATGGCCTACGGCCTAGGCTAGTTCTCTAAGGAAGTAAGATGTACTTTCGTTTAAAAAAAAAATTGCCGTAATGTTTCTTAAGAGTTCTGTGTTTTTCTCCTAAAATTCATACTTTCTATTTATTTTCTGGAGGTCAGCTTGTACTTTTCATTATTTGAAGAAAAGTGCTCGATGACCATCTGTGGAGGTTGATACGGCTTCGTATCAGCCTCGACAAAAGTAATTGTGTCGCAATATAACTTCCTGTAGGACATAGCGCATACCTGTTCGAGAAAAGTTATTCTTCAGTATTACTATTAATCTGTCATAATTTTCTTTTATTTCGATTCCAAACCACCATTTAGGCTGAACATTACCAACTTGTGAGTTTTCAATCTTGTTTCGGTGTTCAGACTAGCGGGGAATGCTGTTTTATGAAATCTTTTGTACCCACATTTCCAAATTAGGCGATTTAACCTGTGTATTGATTCCCATTCTTTATCGAAATTGGTATTTCAGTCCGAGTTGATTTCACCGCATTTGGTACGTCCCTATGTGAATTCGGTTATTTAACATAGAGTGGGCAGGTTCGTTACGTTTTTGCCTACCAAGATTTCGTTTTAGGTTCTGTTGATTCCATTTTTTCTGACTGTCTAGAGTCATGTCTTATCTGTTATTGTTACCGTGTAGAATCTTGTTACCTGCAACATTTTCTTTCTAAATTCCATTTTCTTATTAGCTACTTCTGTCCGGACCTGCCCCAGAGTGAGGGAAGGTTCTGACATGGCTGGGGCAGCTCTGGACATATTTTTTTTCTTTTTACCCAGGAAGGACTTCCAAGAAAGCTGTAGACACATATTTTAATTTGCTTTCGCTGTCTCAATTCAGTTTCGTTCGTTTGTTTTCCGTCTGGGAAAACTGTACAAGTATACCGTACAGTTTATCAACATCTGTTATTATTATCCGGATATACTGTCACCGCTGTGTCTGAATATGACTTGTTTTCTTCCGGAATGAGTCGTGGAGACTTTCTGAGCCTTTTCGCATACTTTTTTCCTTCCCTGGTCCAATTTTTTGTTCTTTCATCATTTTTCTTTTATTTCCCTTCAGCTTCTCTTTCTTTGCTGTTCGAACCTGCCCCAAGTGTTTTTATCCGGACCTGTCCCTGGTGCTGTTTTCACAGAAATAAATTTGTAACTCTCAGCCTGTTGTATCCGGAAATTCGTTTTTGACATGGTAGAACCAGTCTTAAACTACCTAAATAAAAATCATTGACGATGCAAGTGGGTTCGGAACTACCAAAATTAGGTGCCAATCCCTTGCCGTAGAACTTACTTTCGTGCAAAACAAGACCAAAGGTTTCGATGGGATCCCACAAATTTACTATTTGATCCAGCCAATTGGGTCTTGTCTTTGCCAGAGTCCTTGAACATGTTTACTATTAAAATCTAGAAACAGAAAACCAAGTTCAGATATGGATTCAGCATATGTGTTTACCCCTATAAGTCAGATCTATTTTGACGAAACTGATCGAAACTTCCTGCCTTACTTCTGTCAAATTTCCGGTTTCGGCCGAGTTCCGGGCGAACTACTTGTCCGGCAAAAAAAATAAAGTTCAGAAACGAATTTAGTGTATCCCCTTACCCCTATCGAACATCTAATCAACTACAAATAAAACTTTAACTTATAACACATTTTTTGGTTTCAGCCGGATTCCGGGCGAACTATATGTTCGGGTAAAAAATGATTGTCATACAAAGATTCTGCATCTCTTCTTACCCCGAAATCGAGCGTCTGATCAGCTTCAAATCAAATTTTTGTTTTTAACGAATTTTCCGGCTTTGTCCGGATTCCGGGCGAACTACTTGTCCGGGTAGAAAATGATTTTCATATACTTGTTCAACATGTCTTCTCACCCCTAATTCTAACATCTAACCAACTTCAAACAAAACTTTTCCTTTTAACAATCTTTCCGGTTTGCCGGATTTTTTTACTTGTCGGGCATGTCTTCTTACCCCTTAATCGACTATCTTATTAGCTGATTAAAAATGACCCAAAGAATCCTCACACTCAAGTTTCATCAAAATATTTCGTTCCCTTTGAGAGTTATCGTGCTGACAGACGGACAGACGGACAACTTTTGCGATGTCATAGGTATCCCTCTCCTTACGTTTTGGGAACCCAAAAAGTGACACTAACATCAGTTTGCTATCATTGCAAGTGTGCAACTGCGCGAACTTTTGACAGAAGTTTAACATCTCTAAAAAAAAATTCGCTCAGAGGGTTAACTCGTAAGCCATCATCTGGCCTCTGTATGATCTTGAATTCATTACAGTGAACATCATGTCATCATTGCTTTGGCCAGTTACCGACCATACATGAGAAGCTTCATATCGGTTCCTTCTCGGTCGTTAATTTTACGACTGAAGAGCTTGGCAATTGGATAAAATATGAAGTAGCTACTTTTTAAGGCACATTTTAACGCTTCTTGTTACGTGGTCAGGAGATTTTCCTTCACCCCAAGCTGACTTCGAATCATATTTGACAATAAATATTCTTTGAGCCCAAGATGACTTTGAAACATTGTTTGAATAAATATATTTGACAATGCAAAACGGACACGTCATCTACATTTTGTCAGAGCTATTTTTCGGCCCTTCTTGGCAAGAGTCCTCTTCAGGCTCAAGCTGGATGATGAACTGTGAAAAAGATATTAAAGATTCTTCCTTAATTATCTGATTTTTGTGAAGATCTTATTTGAAAATCGCTTCGAGTTAAAGCTGGTGGTGCGATTTCATTTTGGACACGGCTCCTGTTTTTGCTGGATGATTGGGTCGTTGAAAAGTAGAGATTTTTCTGCATTTTGGTTTTGGAGCCACCGGTCTCTTCTCCTTCTTTCAAGCTAAGATGGATACTTGTCAGCGGCATGTCTGGCGATTTGAAGTTCCATGTTTCGGTGGTAGAAATTCCTCCAGCCCAAGCTGACTGCGAATCATATTTGACAATGCTAAACGGATACGTCAACTACATTTTATTATACTTCTTCTCCTATTCGTAATTACTTTTGGCATAACGATCTGTGATGAACTTGCCAACTTATTCCTTGTATTTTCTTTCCGCGTTTGTTTCTTCTCTTATGCCCAAAAGCCAGAGGCGTTCAGGGGAGCTGACGCTCGGAGAGAGAATGGAATGAATCCAGTTGGCTCTCAGCAATTGAAGAGTGAGTTGGTGATGTCATTCTCGTGGATTCTCGTATACGTTTTGCATGCTGCTTGTGGTGAGTTGAATTTGATAACTTGTCTTCGAAGTGGCAACGTCCACTGGAAACTGGAGATCGAGCTTGAAATATTGTCGTCGGAGTTCGAAGGTCCAGGTTATCTTATTCTTGCAATACTCACACAGAAATAATGCTAGCGATGGAACACAGAAGTAGATTTTTGATATAAGTAAAACAAATTAAACGGAAATGAGTATTATTATATGTCAGTCTTTTTTTTTGTCTGTTAAATTTTGTCCATGGCCCTCGGGCTGCTTATAGCAATAAACTATCAATCTATATCCATCTGTCTATACTAGCGGCAGAGAGCAGAGCATGGATGGCACGGGAGTGAAGCGAATGGTGAAAGTGACCAGTGTTATGAACAAATCCGCAGCGAGATCCTTCTTCTCTACTCCTGTCCCGTATAAAGAAATCGTCAGGAAGGCGGCTTCTGCCTTATCTGAACTCGAATCCGTGCGTTTTTCATGACCGGTACGAGAAAAGTGTAAGACGTCACAACACCGGTAGTCGTGTATTTAAATTATAAATAAACATTTTCATTTCATTTATATTCTCGTAATGTAAGAAGTTAGTATTAATGTAGTGTTGGAAATTTAGTTGTACTAAATAGCAAATTATTAGACGTCTATAACGCTACACTAAAATCCCGAGGCGTCATTTCGCGAAAACCGAGGGGAGGCAATGGGCTAATTTTTCGGATCATTAGATGGCGTGAATCTGTCTGTTGTCTATCTGTTAAAATTTTGGTATGGTCATTCGTTAGTAAGGTTCAAATGCCAAGGCAGCTTGTCAGAGATTATTCCTGTCCGAACTGGTATTCGCCAAGGGGGAGTCTTATCCCCCTATATCATGAAATCGGCCATATCTTCTTGTCTCGATTATTTGCATCCTGCTTACTTCTATAAAGACTATGCCTTCAGCTACACAGCCTACTCGTACGACTTGCTCGTAGTAAGTCGAAGCCGATCCACACTCACAAAAAATGTAAGTAAGCTGTCGTCGGAACTTCTCAAAATTGGCCTTGAAGTTAACCTGTCAAAATGTGAGTACCTGCATTTCAACCCTTCGTCAAATAGTTCGAATGCATCCAAAGCTTCTGTATCTCTTGGATCGTTCATCGTCAAATCAACAGACTCTCTCCGGTGGCTCAGCAGAACGTTGAAATCTTCATTGTCAAAATTTTGCTCTTCGGTTATTCAAGAAGTTTATAAATCAATCCATAGCGCCTATGGGCGCATCGTCCCCAACCGTGGGCGCTATAATCGTAAAGCTTTGGGAAATTTGTACAGCACCTTCTGCGCTCCTTCTATACTATTTCGTTCTGGCGTCACTCATGTTCTGCGAAAGCAGAAGATTCGAAGCACCTGCTCCACTTGTCCAAATAACCATACATTGACGGAGAAATTCAAAATTCAAGATGCATGTGTTACCCTTTTGGATGTTTCCTCATCGCTTTCAAAAATCATGGACAACAAGGCCCAACCAGCGCACAACGTCGTCCACTGCTTCTTGACCAAAGATTGAAAATTAAGTGTATTTTTCTGTGTGTTTATGTGTTTTGTTTATTTTCTTTATTTACTCCGCCTTTCTAAAATGGCAGGTCATCACATTTTGGGATCCCAAACGCCAGCACGACATCTCTCGAGAGATTGGGATATTTTGCTCAAACTTGGTGTAAGGATCCCTTGGGTCAAAGTACAGGTCAAGTTCGTAGATGGGCTCCGTAGCCCTATATTCAGGGATGGGGGAGGGTTTAAAATGAAGAGGTGAGGTTTTTTTTCAAAAGCTAATGTATAGTCGATTTAGGGGTAAGGAGACAAGCTGAATCCGGATATGAAAATATTTTCTCGCCGGACAAGTAGTTCACTTGGAATCCGTCCAGAACCGGAGAATTTAATAAAGGTAAAAGTTTTTCCTGAAGTTGATTAGAGGTTCGATTTAGTTGTAAGGAAACATGCTGAATTCGTCTTTGAACTCAACGTTCTTGTCGGACAAGTAGTTCACCCAAAATTCGGTTCTAAAACCCAATGAGATAGTCGATATAGGGTAAGGAGACATGCTGAATCTAAATCTGAAACCAATCTTCTCGCCGGGCAAGAAGTTCACCAGGAATTCTGCCAAACAGGAAATTGGGTAAAATAAAAGTTCGTTCTTAATTCGATCGTATTGGGGGTAAGAACAGTCGATGAATCCATTTCTGAACTTTATTTTCTGGTCAGACAAGTTATTCTGCCGAAATTTGCCAAAAAATGGAAATTTGGCGGATTCGAAAAGTGAAACTTTTGAGTCGGCTATTGTAACTTTTTTTGTCCGGCGCCTGGAATACAGCTAAAACGAGGAATTTGGTCAAAGTAAAATACCCAATTGTTTGGATCAAGAAGTACAATGAATGTTAAATTTTTGGATCCCGTCGAAACTTTTGGTCTTGTTTCCTAAATATCTTATGATGTACTTGGCTTTTTTTTGGAATTGACGAAAATCAGCTATGATGCTGATGATGATGAAATTTTATTTACGCACTTAAGAAGAGGAATATAGCGCAGTACAGACAGAGAAAAGGGAAAAATACACTGAGCTTTCAGTAATGTAGTAAATTAGATTAAAAAATAAGCATTAAAAAAAAGAAAAAGCACTAATCGAGTCAAAAAATCTTCTTCCTAGATGGAATGCGGGGAACTGGCCAAGGGCAGAAACGTGAAGGTCCTGGGCAATTAGATAACTTTGAACAAGTTAGTGTTTCTTATAATAAATAATTTATGGAGTTTTTAGGAACTTGGAACGACAATGAATGGAACGATTAAGGACCTAGAATCAATCAGTAATACAGGCATGAAGGGTTCTTTAAGGACGTACTTTAAGGAGCTCTCTCTCCCAGGGGGTAGATACTCATTGTTCAGCTGGAGTTTAGAGTTTCACATTTATCTCTTTTTGACAGGATTAGCAGCAGGAGTGGATTTCTCTTCGCTTACCGACGTCCGACAAGACGCTGATGGAGCCCTGTCGGATCCTTCGAACATCATTAATGTTGTGAAGCAAGAAGGCCTGAAACAACCGGTAAGTCTTTGGTCAAACCTGGGCTTTTATTCTTATTAAGCAGTGAAATGAAAGACAGAAGTAGTCCTCATCCGGAGTTTGAACCCAGGACCTCTGGTTTCTAGGCCATTGCTCTACCACTGAGCTACATAGGGGCTTGTGAACATGGATCGCAAACCACTACCATAGCGAGATATAAGCCAGACATAGGAACAGGTATCCTGCTTGAAGGATAATTTGCTAAAACAGGGCTACTCCTTTCATTATCAACCAAAATAGGGCTCCTGCATTTAAATCAGAACAGGGCTCTTGTCTTGAGGAAGAACAAAAGGAAAGCCAGAACGGCAGGGGTCGTGCTTTTATCCTCTTGTTTCGCTACCTGTGCTTTTCTAAAAAACAAGAGCTAGCAGCTCATATGGCCCTCCCAAGGCTAGGTCGGAGGATGAAAGTAGGAATTAGTGGGTTTGTCGCGATCATTTTGTAAGCGAAACCCGATAAGATAAGAATGATCATGGGCCCTTGGAACGAAAATTTATCATTTGGTAAACAGTATTTTATTTTTGCACTTGATTGTGAAGATGCGGGCGTTAGAAATTCATCTGTAAGCAAAACCCTTGAGACAAAAATGATGATAGGCTCATCGGGATCATGAAAACGTATATTTTGCTGAATAGTATTTTTTGTACTTTATAAGGAATTCACTTGTAAGCAAAACCCTTGAGGCAAAAATGATCATGGGCCCTTGGCGATCACGAATATATATCGTTTGGTAAAAGTAATTTTTTAGCTTTTCGATGAAGAAACGCACTTTAAGGGTACTAGAAATTAATTTTAAGCAAAACCCCTGTGGCTCAAACATCATGGGCCCTCGTGGATCATGAAATGTATCATGTGGTCAAAATAATTTTGTTTACTGTGCGGTTAAGATGCGTACTTTGAGGCAGCTAGAAATTAATTTTGATAACAAAAATGATAACGGGCTCATAACATATCAAGAAAATGTAAATTGTGCTTAAAGTATTTTTTATACTTTCCGGTTAAGATCAGTACTCTAAGGGATGGTCGGATCTGGGAAGTGACAGTTTCTAAGCCAATCTTGTCAAGTCTGTAATGTTTCAGACAGGTTTCATCGTCCTAGCACATCTGGAAGTACCTTAACTCCGATTACCGGAATCCCCCCCCTTCCGGCCCGAATCGGGACCGGTTCTACCACTGATGAATCCAGTGCTTGTTCTTGTTCTTCCCACCAAGTTTCATCCCGATCGCTCCATTCTGAGCATGTCACGCGATTTCCGGTTCTCCCCTCCACCCCCCCACACATTCATCGGATCCGGTCCTGACTTGATATGGGACATCTGAGACATGAGGTCTTTCCAAATGTCAAGTTTCATTAACATCCGATCACCAGTTCAAAAGCTATATATGTACTTCAAAATCTAGGATTCCCCCTCCTTCCACTCCCCCACGATGTTCGGATCGCGGAACTGACTATTTTAAAGTCAATCTGGTTGGCTCGCTGATATGCCTGACAAGTTTCATGGTCCTAGCCCACCTGGCAGAAGGCCACATTAACTCCGTATCACTGGAATTCCGGAACCCCCTCCAACTCCTCCCACAGTGCCCATATCCGGTGCAGTTCTGTTAGCGATATACCTAGGTTTTGTCCTTGTTCCTCCCACCAAGTTTCACCCCGATCGCTCCACTTTAAGCGTATCGCATTATTTCCCCGCTCCGACTACACCCACATTCATGGGATCTGGTCCGGACTCGAAATGACACATCGTAGGTACGAGGTCTTTCCAAATATCAAGTTTCATTAAGAACCGATCACCAGTTCGAAAGTTATGCATGCCACCAAATTCCGGATTCTTGGCTCCCCTCGCTCCCCCACGATGGTCGGATGGGGCAAGTAACTACTTCCAAGTTCGTTTGGTCGGGTCTTTACTCTGCCTGTCAAGTTTTATCGTCCTAGCACATCTGGAAGTACCCTAACTCGCAAACACCGGACTGACCGACCGACATACCGACGGAAAAGTGATCGGTATATGGCACTTGGTCGAAAGGCAAGTGCCATAAAAAAGGATGTTAAAGGAGTGCTTGGTATGGCAAAAAGTGGGGGAGATTCCGTCGTCAATAGTCACACGCACCGTAAACTGAATCAACCGTTTCAACGCAGTTGGATCTCTCCATCCCGCCCGCTCATAAATTATTAGGTGGGTCCCGCAGGCATACACAAATCCTAATTTTTTGGGCTTGGTGCCCCAACGTCTGGGTATGCCCTAACGCATTGGCAAGGTGCTCATGCCCTTCCTGCAGGAAGGGCATGGTACCCCCATGAAAATCTGTTAAATTGAGGATCTTAAATGTAACTAGACCTACGTTGCTTGGGCAACGTGAAGTGTTGCGGCAACCTTTGTCCGGCTTCGCCGACTAAAGTGTTGCGAGAGCAACACTTTGGTTTTGTTCCTTCGCTGTCGGTTAATGGCTGAAGTTGTCAACTTACTGAAGCTTTTAAAACTGTATTTTCTAAAAAGAATAATCAAATGATCAAAAGCTATTCTTTAGTGTTGAAAAAACAACTTGACTTACTTACTTGACTTAAGTCCCATCCGGCCTTAGTGGCCGTCTCGGGGCCTCTCTCCTCGCGAGCGAATGTATACGCCGCCTATACTGCTCTCTGCTGTGTGACAATCTGAGAAGACTAGGGAGGTTGTACTCGGAGAAATTTTCCTTCCAGCGCTTCGGAGGGCGACCTCGAGGGCGAGAACCGTGGATGTGACCTTCGAAAGCAATCTTCGGCAGTTGGTCGTTGGCCATGCGCTGGACGTGGCCGAGCCATCTGAGCTGTTGGAGGCGGACTCTTTCCAGGATGGTAGTCTTGTACTGGAGTCTTTCGAGTAGGTCAGCATTTGAGACTCGATCTACGTGTGTTATGCCGGCGATTCGACGCAGCAGCTTTGTCTCAAATGCGGCGAGTCGTCTGGAATCATCTACTCTGACTGTCCACGTTTCACAGCCGTACATTGCTATAGGAATGATGATGGAGCAGAATAGTTTAAGTTTTAGCTTCAGGGAGATTCGTTTTTGCTTCCATATTGGCATTAGAGCTTTGAAGCCGGCGCTACCAAGAGCGAGTCGTCTTTTGATGTCCACTGACTGATTGTTATCGCTCGTGATCTGGCTCCCCAGATATGTGAAGCTGTCTACCCATTCTATTTCCGCTCCATTAAGCTTAATTTTTGGTGGGGGTGGATTCGTTAATCTTGACACACGCATGGCTTTCGTTTTCTCCTCGTTGATTTTCATTCCGAAGGTTCGGGTAACTAGTTCCAGGTTATCTGCTTCGGTTTGCAGTTCATCAACGGATCCGGCGAGCTTGTCGATGTCGTCTGCGTATGCCAGCTTGTCGATTACAATCCCTCCTATCATTGCCCCATTAGTTGCTTCAACATGCGACATGACACAGTGGAGGAAGAGATTAAACATGTGGGGTGAGAGGATGCATCCTTGCAAAACACCAGCAGAAGTTTGGAATCCTTCGGTCGTTCCCTCAACTGTTTGTACTTGGCTTCTGAATTGATCGTACATGTTACGAATGAGTGAGACGATGTTTGACGGGACGCCGTAGTGCAGTAATATATGCCAGAGGCCTTCTCTCCAAATTAAGTCGAAAGCTTGCTTGAAGTCGATGAAGAGTTGATATAGGTCCAAACCATATTCAAGGTATTTTTCCATTACTTGACGGATGACAAAGATCTGGTCTATCGTTGAGCGGTTAGCTCGGAAACCTGCCTGATACTCAGGGATGATGTGGCTGGTTAATGCTTTTATTCTGTCCAGTAGTATCTTAGTCAACACTTTGGCAGGTTGGCTTGTCAGGCTGATTGGACGGTAATTGTCACATTCGGCTTTGGACCCTTTTTTATGTAGTGGAACTATGGTAGCGGAACACCATGTTTTCGGGAAATATTCCTTGTGCCAGGCAGCTGTGGCGATTCTGTGGTAGAGGTCTGTTACGACTTCTGAGTCGATTTTCAGGAGTTCTGCTTGCAATCCATCTGGTCCAGGCGACTTATTTGATTTGAGTGACTTCAAGGCAGCTTCGACTTCGCTTCTGAGTGGTGGTGGGCTTGCTTCCGATGGGGAGATGGTTAAGTTCCTAAGAACAGCAGGGTCAGGATTGATTGGGGGGTTCAACTTTTCTTGGAAATGTTGTTTCCACCTTTCTCTTATTCCTGCTGCGTCGTTGATGGGAGTCCCGTCTTTATCAAGAAGTACATTGGTAAGTGTAGTTTTGCGCCTCGACAGCTCTCGTATTCTTTTGTACACAGCATGGGTATTGCCTTTTCGGAAGTCAAGCTCGCATTGGTCGCATTTGTTCTGAATGTACGCGTTTAGAGCGCGTTTGATTTTCTTTTCCGTTAGCCGCTTAAGATGCTTATAAGTGTCTCTGCTTTCTGGGTCTTGCCTATTAGCGACAGCACGCTTGTCTTTACAGAGCTGAATGATCTCATCGGTGATCCATGGCTTTTCGGAGCCATTGGTTCTTCCAAGGACTGACTCGGCTGTCTGTATGAAGATCTCGGTGCTCTTGTCGACTAGTGCGTCTATGTCTATTTCTTCTGAGCTCATTGAAGAGCTCTCCAATAGGGTTTTGAGACCCAGGTCGAGATTCATCCGGTAACGAATGCGAGTCGACTCATCTTTCAGAAGCTCGATACGGAATCTTGGGACTTTTTTCTGGAGACTTGTTGCCGACTTCAGACGGAGGCGGAAGGATGCCATTACCAGTGTGTGATCGCTGTCAAAGTCTCCTCCTGCGAGAGCGACTGTGTCTAGCGTGCTAGTTTTCCAGCGTTTCGGAACAAGTACATAATCGATGCAATTTTTGGTGATTCCGTCAGGTGATCTCCATGTGACTTTACGTCGCTCTCTGTGTTTGAAAAGAGTGTTCGCCACTACTAGCTCGTTGTCACGGCAGTATTCCAGAAGGCGCTCGCCTCTTCTGTTTTTGGTTCCATGTCCAAATTTTCCCATGACGTCTTCATTGCCGACGGAATTCGCGCCCACAATTGCATTAAAGTCTCCAATGACCATGATTATGTCTTTTTTTGGAATGGAGTCTGTAAGGCTTTGGAGTTGGCTGTAAAATTCCTCCGAGTCTTCGTCGCTACGAGAAGAGTCTGGCGCATAAACTTGGATGATGCTCAGGTTCGAAGTCGAACCTTTCAGCCGGATGGCCATGATACGTTCTGAGACTGGGGCTGTGGAGATAAGTGATTTCTTTGCTTTCTTCGAAAGAATAAATCCTACTCCTTGGCGGTGAATTCCATCGTTGCGACCTGACAGAAGTAGAGTTGCGTCCCCGATCTTTTCAACACCAGTTACTGGGAGATGGGTTTCTGACAGACCAATGATGTCCCATTTATACCTGTTAATTTCTCGTATAAGTAGATCCTTCTTTCCTTCCTTGGCCAGGGTCCTTACATTTAAAGTTCCTATTGCCAGTGTTGTTTTAGGGGTAAAAAAGGGCGGAGCGTCCGATGCAGGATTTGTCACGTTGGGGCTTGCGGTTGCGGCGTAGCCGGTCGTCAGGTCATCAGTAATCTTTCCAGCGGAGCCGGTCGTCACATCGTCGGCTTCCCCGGACGCGGTATCTGGTTCGTCGGCTGCCCCGGACGCGGTAGACGGTATCGCATGGTCGTCGGATAAAACCCCGGACGCGGTAGCACTGGTTTTCATAAGTTTTCTTGTCTTCATCATCATAAAATTTGAGAGCAGTATCTGAGAAGAAAGGATGCTCAGCTAGACTTCGAGACAGCGGCAAGCTACTCCTCTCTGTCTCTAGCAGGGGCCGTTGACTCGTATATGAGTTCGTCCGCCCTTTATAGTTGTTCTCCTATAGAGAATCCTCCCATTTGGCATCCTGCATAGCCAATACAATTTTCTCATTGATGAGAGGAGGTTTGGCATCTGCCGGACGTGTCCACACGCCGGTGGGCCCTGCGCATCACCATCTCAGGGGCCTCCTTCCTCCTGTGCACAAATTTATGTCCCCCGTGCATGGGTGCCTCGGTTTCAATTTATGGACCCCCGAGAACTGGGTCCCCCCTGGTCCGCGCCTCCTTATTGTATATTCGGAGGTGTCCTTTATATCTAAAGGACTTTCCCCGATCCACCACCTGGGGACGCGCCTGGTGCCTAGGGGGAGGCTAAAGTCCTGAGGCTGTACTCAGGAGGGCCAGGAAAAAACAACAACAAAAGAATATTGGAAGAAGGGACTAAACTGACTTTGCAGTCAGTTAAACTTTATCCTTTTCAATCGTAGACATCGTGACCGATGAAAACTTTGAAAAATATCTTATATAATCTAGTTGGTATTATAAAGCTATCCGTAACTTTTCAGGATCAGTAACAACAAACAGGTATCGCCTATTCTTTATTTCAGTGTGTACCTTACTACTGAAGTTGTCAACCCCTTGAAACTTTGAAACTGGTTTATCTCATGAAGGGTTTTTATAAAAAAAAATGGATGACTTACTTTGATCAGCTCATCAAGGGCTATCGATTGCCCTAACAACAACAAAGAATATGAGAGAAAGGAACTAAATTCAGTTGAACTTTATCCTTTTCAATAGTAGAGATCGTGACGGATGAAACTTGGAAAAATATCTTCTATAATCTAGTTGGTATTATAAAGCTATCAGTAACTTTTCAGGATTATAATACCACAGATGACACTATTAGTTATTACAAACTACCTCACTGTTTTGCATCATCGTGTTTACCCATAGGTTACAGCGATAGACCATCGATACAAACTTTCTTACCGTCAGATTTATAGAAATCGAATACAATGTGTACCAGGTTGCACAAATTTCTAGCCCCTCGTGAACCGATTCTTACTTACAAGTCCCTCTTCCGTGATAGACATCAAAGTTCGCCGGATAAAAATATTGGGTACACCATCTAGCAAAAGTTGCAAACCCCCCATCGCTGAAGATGAGTGTACCATAACAGCCGATGATTACTTATAAGTCCCTATCATGTCTTATGATTGGGAACCAAATTGTTCTTAACATCGAATAAACCGGAAACAAATACCAGGTACACCAACTAGCAAGTACACCAGCTAGCAACAGTTGCAAACCCCTCGTCGCTGAAGATGATTGTAGCATAACAGCCGATTATTACTTACAAGTCCCTTGCATATCTTACCATTGGGAATGGTAAGATATGATAAACAACCCGATCGCTTTTGTTAGAATTTGTAGGTTCAAAGCTTCGTAAGACATACGGTGTGCTTGTTCCATGTAAAGCTCGGTATAAGAGAAGTATATTATCAAAAATCTACAGTGCATTTGCTGTGCCCCATTTGCTTGCTATGTCTCCTTTTTGGAATTTATTTCGCATCTCTGATAAGAGGACGCTGCGATCGTTGTTCTTTCGGTATGCCAAGTTCTTGCTTGGTATACCTCTGTGGGCCAGAAACCGGCGCCTGGTTTCTCTGTATGGAATCACAGATCCGAACAAAGCCATCGCGGAACGGAGATTGCGTTTTGAGAAGTCGTTAAGTAGTATATAATACCGGCTCCCACTCCACCCTCCCCCCAATTTCAAAACCCCATTTTAACATCAATTTCTTAAATTTTAACATCCTTTTTACCAAATTATCCCCCTTTTTAAGAACATTTTTATTTTCTTACTTTCAAAATAAAGGATACAAGAAATGAGAATATTACCCTTTACTACATATAAAATACTACAATATACTACTACTTCTTTTTTTTTTTACATTTTTAATTTTTTATTCAAATATTACTGAGTAAACAGTTCTAAATCCACATATGTTTCTTTGTTCTTGTTTTCGCGTACAATAGGCTGCAAAACCAGATTTTTCTTTAAAAGTAATTCATTAGCAATGGCATTATATTTCTGAGTTATAAACAAATCACAGGGTTTGTCATTATGATTAATAACTACAACCAACTTATCACCATATTTTGTCTTAGCAATTCTCATTTTAACAATAGTATATTTCAATCCAAGAACTAGTTCTTCTTTCCTGATTGTCTCATTGTATTTATTCATTCTGATTGTATTCAAGACTTCCTTTGCGGACTCCATTTATTAGGGGATGATTTTATTAAATAAAAATCCAGACTCACAAACTCACATACATATTTTTGTTAATAATACCTAATGTAGCTTTTCTTTCATAATATATAACACAGTAAATATTATATGGTACAGGCTGAGCGTGTTTTAATGTTAAACTTATTTCAATATCAGCAGTTGTTCCATTATATATACTTGATTCGTGTTTGGAAACATCGAAACAGAATAGTGGATATACTTCTTTAAATTCTTCTATACTAACAACACTACCAGTATCAAATGCTAATTGCTTATAGCCCAAATGTATGCACCTATTGTAAAGATTTGAGTATTTACATTTCTCATCGCTAAAGTCGCATTTGAGTGGTTCTTCAGGATATTTATCCCCATTAATTCTAAGTTCTATGTCTGTTAAATTCATATGATCAAACACCATATTATTCATTAATTGATTGTTATGCTTTTCATTTTTCTGTAACATCACAACGATTTTTGTAGGACTATTTCTCTCAGACACAACTTTCCAGGTGTGCTCCTTATTCTGACTAACATCACTTTTATAACTATTACATGCTTCCCACATCAGATTATGCTTTTTATCCTTAGCAAGATCCTTTTCTAATTCACTCATCATTTCGATACTAGGAGCTACAATAGGGATCTTCCAGGATAAATACTCGATTACTACTTTGAAATTAGTATTTCCATTTCTTATAATCATGTTGTTATCATCATTTCTTCTTAGAAATAATTTATGCGATGCACCTCTGAAGAATCGTTTGTTTCCTTTCAGAAATCCAAACAATTCTGATAATGGTAAATACATATTTACTAATTTACTGCTCTTTGTTCTGTTATATCTTTTTTCAAATCCTTTATTATAATTATTATTATTTCTCAAACTGACTGTTCCACCCCCTGCTGCAGCCCCTGCAGCCCCTGCTACTACTGGAGTTGCAGTAAACGAAGCAATAACAGGATTAATTTCTTTTCCTTGATTATAATCCTTATACCAGAAATGATTTCTTGCTGCACTTCTAGAATAATCATCAGAGTATTCAATCAACTTTGTAACGGTAGTTGTAATACCAACATGATTAATTTTTTCAACCGATGCATCGTTTATTACATACTCAGCGGTACTGAATAAATTAAATCCATTATTCGTTAAAGTAGCAACATCGGTTGCAGCTATAGGAGTCCCATCTTCGTTTACTATTCTTACACTGACATCAAGATAACTTTCACTTGGATAAAACCAGGAATCTAATTTCTTTGTTACGAATTCAAACTCTGATTTATTAGATACATTCACATCTGTTTCTCGAATTTCTTTAAATTCATATTTAACCACTGTATCATCCACAAGCGGTTCGTCAAATATGTTCCATTGCGGACTGATAACTTTATTTACTGCCATTTATATAAGAAAGAAATTATTAAATAAAACTTATTTCAGAATCTTTAATCCATTTCCAGTCATTAACGTTTTGATCAAGTCCTGACTTCTTTGATTTAAAATCCTTTTATTTGTACCGATAAGATCCTTCATCGATTTTTTGTTTCCAATTACATCAATGAGTTCCTTCTTGTTTACATCGATCAGATCTTTCCCATATTCTATTGCTCTGTTTTTCAACAACTCAAATCTCGGTTTAATAATATTATTATACATTGACATAGCCCCATCTTTTATTTGTTTTGCTGACGTTTGAAATAACTGGGAATTAACAATGTTTTTGAATACACTACCGATTCCACTTCCATACTGCCTTTTATAAAGTAATCGCTTATTATTAATCAACATTTATAGGTAAATAATTTTATTTCACTAATCCTTTAAGCTTTTCTTAAATGCAGCACGTATCCAACGTTATCACCATTCAAATCGATAGGTCTTCCCAACTGATCAGTAATTGTCATTCTCAAGGAGTAAATAAAGTCTTTTGTATTAATAGGAAGGTAGATTAATTGTCTAGGATTCTCAACAATTTGACAACCCGGTTCTGTATTAGGAACAAATGTCCAAATGACATCTGATTTACTTTTGTTTACGATAGAACTGTTTACGAGAGAGGAGTGAATTTGAATTTTATCAACGCTTCTTGTTATATTAGGAAGCTTTGTACCTTCATTGATTTTCTTAGATATCTCACTATCCTTCTCAAATCCTAAAATCTGACACAAGTCACTATTAAATCTAAACACATATTTTTCTTGTAATAGTATGACAAATCTCATAGATGCTGGATTGGATGAAATTACAATAGGACATTTATCTTTTGGGGTATCAAAATACTGACACAAAAAATAATTCAAACAATCATCGTTATACATCCCATTAGGAATAGTAACATTCATCCATTCTGTTGCATTATTATCTTCACCTTTCCTGTATTGAAATGTATTATTTCCAAATTTATCACTTATATTATGCCATGAATACCACAAAGTACACTGATTCAAACCTATTTCATAATCCCAATTACGATTCAATTCGATTGGTTGACTAAATGTTATATCAATGATACTTTCATTACCTTCAATGTTTAACAACACCATTTATTAGAAATATTTTTTATATATTGAATTGTAATATCTCTTCGTAAGAAATTTATTTCGCATTAACGAATCCAAAATATCAATAGCTTCATTTCTCACCTCATCAGATGTATTTCCGTTTACTCTGCTACCTATCAAAGTGTATAATTTTGAAATCATTTCATCACAATTCATAAATATTCCAGTTCCTTGTTGTCTGATAAAGGGTATACTAGATTGAATTTTTCTTAATCTATCCTTATAGTCTTGTATAAATAAAATAATTTTATCATACTTACTAGAACTATAACTTTTACTTTTCAGACCACCATAACTTTGACTTATAGATGTTAAATAATTCAGAGCCCCATCTATTTCGTTAGGATGCTTAAGGTAATAATGAGGCATTTTAAAATAATTATCGGTATCATTCCAGTCATCTTTATATTTTAAATTAATTTGATTTAATAATTCCACATCAATATTTAAGTTTAGATTTACGTCATATGGTTGTTCTAGATTGGGTTCTATAGCATGAGTGGGAGCTCGACTCGATTCCTCTGAATTAGTGGTCTGTAAAGCTGTTTTAAATGTATCACCTAATCTGACAAACCGTCTTCTTGAATTATTATCACCTTCCTGTAGTTTATTAATTATCGTTTCAGCATTCTCTTGTAATTTTTTGATGGTATCTTTAGTGTTTTCTTTTTGTGCTATAATAACTGGAGCGTTTAATTCTGAAGCATATTCCCGAAATCCTGCCTTCTCCATCTCATTTTGCTGAACCTTTCTTCTCTGAATTTCTCTGTTCTTCACTATCTCCGATAAAATATCACTCAAGCGTCTTGAATCCATTTATATACAACTAATTTTATTTCATAATAAATTTTGAAAGTTCTTTTTCATAAAACCCTCCTTGAATTAATTCCCCACTTTTGTCAGATATTTCATAAGTAATGGGAATGGTAGGTCTGATGGTTGCTATCTGAAATACTTCATCCGTATAATTAGGTAAATATCCTTTATCGAAAATACTTTTTTCTTTTTTAATTCTGACTAAATCCCCTACTTTGACGTTTCCTGTGATTTTGTACTCATCTACTGGAGGAAACAGAGCACTAAAAACCTTTTTCTGATTAACCTTTTTACTAGCATCAACTGGTTTCATTTGTATTGAACGGTGGTACGAGTTATTATAATTACTCACAAATAAAGGTAAAATATCAATCCAATTAGTAGTGCTATTGTGAGTGAAATATTTCCATAGCTTTTCTTTTAGCGTTCTATTGAACCGTTCAACGATTTGTGCTTTCAATTCGCTTTCAGATGCAAACCAGTGTATGCCGTTATTTTTCAAAAAAGTTTGAACATTTCTCATCACAAATTCTTTACCTTTATCAGTTTGCAGTTTCTTAGGAATTCTTTCTTTAAATATAACACTGAATGCTTTTATTATTTCAGCACCCGTTTTATCTTTCAGAGGGATACACCAAGCATATTTACTAAAGCAATCAATAACAGTTAAAATGTAATTTGTTTTATTATTTTCTTTTTTATATTTCTGCATGTCAACTAAATCAGCTTGCCATTGCTCATCAACATAGTGAACATACACTCGCCTCCTTTCAAAGTTATGATAGGAAGGTTTGTGTAACGTATACACATTCTCATTTTGCAACACAGTTTTTATTTTATCCTTGGAAACCTTAACACCATTTTCTTTTAATTTTCTGTAAATATCATCCACACCTGAATAATTAGAATAATACGTCTTTAAAATATCTGTTTCTGCGTTGAGGTTTTTTTTAAAAAGCGATTTTTCCTCGATCCGCAAATAACACAATTCCCTTTCAGCATTGGAACATTGTTTTTCTGTGACACTGCCTTAAACATTGATTCAGTATCAGTGCTCTTTTTACATTTCATACAATAAATCTCCATTTATTAGAAAACAATTTTTATAAACGAAAAGCTACCAACTTCATTTTGCGCTTAATGTAGGAAATACAGTGAAGTCCACAGTTTAATTCATCTATATTTTGAACAGCAAGATTTTCATAAGCTATTTTTTTCTTTGAAGTTCTTAGATATTTAATTATTTCTTTTCCTGGGGGAATACCGAAAGAATCAAAAAATTCTACATGGGGGTATTCAGGTAGATTACAATACGCAACCCAGTGAGTTCCAGGCATTCCGAGTTTATCATAATTAATGACACCGCATTCTATACTATTTATATGTTTGGGTAGCGTATCTATAGAGAACACACCTCTAAACTGTGGTATATCCCCTAATGCATCCATAATATCAAAATTAGTTAGAGGTCCTACTTTACTTTTGCTTCTTTTTTGATGTCCCTGTTTTTTGGCTTCTTAGGTCTACCACGTATCCCATGACCGACAACTTTTTGTGTTCCAGGAAGTTTAAGCGCTCCACCTGTATTGACATCATCAGTTTCCTTCTCACGTACCCCATTACCCACAACTTTTTGTGTTCCAGGAAGTTTAAGCGCTCCACCTGTGTTGGTCATTTTATCCATAATTTTCTTACCAGCGAATGTACCCAAAGCAGCAGCACCACTTGTTAAAGCTGCCTTACCAAGGGTAATTGCTAGCGGTATTAAAAATGGAAGTAATCCACCCTTTTGAATCGCTTCTTTCATCTGTTTGTATGATACATCAATATCACAGCCCTTATTATTCATTTTACATGTTTCAATTTTATCAATTTGTCGTTTACTTAAAAGTAACTTAACTGGTTCTCGTTCATTTTGTCTACTATGACTAACACGTATCTGACATTTTTGTTTAGCACCAAAGCATTTCTTCAGCTTTCCTTTCTGAAGCTTTGACAAATAAACTGTATACTCCATTGTTTCAACCATTTATTAGGGAATTAATTTATCTTATAAAATTTATTTACCAGCCATCATTTTTTCTATTCTGGTAACGAATGGTTTGTCAACAGGTTTTAGCTCTAGCTCTAGAAGCCTTTTTAAAATATTTACTACTGCTCTTTCAATATTATCGATACGAGTTTTTTGACCAGCAATCTTTCCTTCAATTATACCGTTATGGGTGTGTTGCCCAAGAAGCTTTTTGTCATAATCTAAAAGATTCATAGTTAACGTTGCTAAATTAACAGCATCATTTTTGTTTCTAGGGTTTTGAACATTTGTTATCAACTTGTTTTCAGCGTTAATCTCTTTATCATTAACTCGAACTATTGCTTTTACAAATAACCCTTTATCTTTAATCCTTACCAATAAATTATCAGGAGAATCATGTACCGCAGTTAATCTGTTGATATCTTCGCTAAAATACTGATTTGCTCCCACTTTTTGTGCGGTAATTTCTTCTTTAAATTGATTCAAAATAATAGTCATAGATCTGAAACTAATAGCGTCCTGGTCAGCTTTCGCATCCCCTAACATAATAATTCTCTTACCTTGTAGGTTAATTTTACCGTTGTCATCAGTAACTCTCTTTTCATTCGATTCGTTACTAACCTTTTTTCCAACACTACCAAATTTATTCATTTATTATAGAAATAAATTATCCGGTAAATTTTTCAAAGTTTTTCCTGTACTTAAGGGTTTTATCTTTTATTTTTAAATCTATGAAGAAAAAACCGTAGCCCTTGGTTGCAGTCTCGAATTGTTTGAGAAATTTTTCATTGTCTATACTGGATACATGGCTTTGTCTTATTAATTTTACTTCTTTTGGATTAGAACACTGAAAGAATGCAAAATAATTGCACTGGAGCCTTACCACCTTTGGCGTTTTATGATAGCTTTGAGACAAGTAAATAATTGAGGCATTTTTCTTTCTTCCTCTTATGAATAAGTCTTCTATTTTCTTCTGGTCTTTTTCAGTAACAAAATCATCAAAGATAATCAAGTTTTGGTACTCAGGGTCTAAGTCGTCAACATCGACAATATCATCAAGATTGTTACTTACTGTTAAGACTTTCGATTTGCATTGTGACTCCAAAGTGGTCAAATTGGTTATAAGGTCTTGATATTTATCTTCTTCAAGATCTTTAGCATACAAGTATATTCGGTTGAAACAAAGATATTCATAAATTAAATTCAAAAGAAGGTTAGTTTTCCCTGTTCCAGAACTACCACAAATTAAGAGTCTAAATGGCCACTGAGGTGCAAGGTCGTGCTTATTCTGATAAGTGTTCTTTTCACTAAAATCATAGACTTTGATTGGAGCCTTTTCATTCATTTATTTAGGAAGAATTTTTCATTATAAGATTTACTTGAGTATTTTAAGTATATACTTGAATTGTTTAAGTAGGTACTTGAATTCTTTAAGTAGGTACTTGATTTTTTAAGTAGGTACTTGAATTTTTTAAGTAGGTACTTGATTTTTTAAGTAGGTACTTGAATTTTTTAAGTAGGTACTTGAATTTTTTAAGTAGGTACTTGAAGTTTTGAAGTAGGTACTTGATTTTTTTAAGTAGGTACTTGAATTTAATGTTTATAACCTAAAGGCAAAGTTGCAAATTTATCGCTTGATACTATCCTTTTATCATCCTTAGGATCCAACGCTTTTTTATTCTGCTCTTCTAGAAACATATTGTGCTTGTATGATCTTAAGTTATACTGGGTTATAGAAAGGTTTTCCGTTTTACCAAACAGTACATCCTTATAGTTTTGAATCGTAATTTTATCTTTAACTATATTGGTTTTTTATTCCTTTCAGTTTTTTGCTAGCTTTTGAAGGGTCTTGGTTGTCCTTTAAATAAGCATATACTTTTGATCGTAATCCAACAAACTCTGTCATAACCTGTCCACCTAATTCATCTTTCATCATTCCTATCACTTTCTTATTAACATTAGGAAACCTATATGGATTATCTTTCGCATAATCAGATGTATCGAACCTCTCATTCAAATCCTGTTTGATATCTTGATAAAAATCTTCAGTTCTAATATCATATATGAAAGAATCAGTGTCCATATAACACAAATCAATTTTATCTCCATATTTAGGCTTCATATAATCATAATGGAATTCATACATCAATAACTTGGATAGTTCCAATACAGCAAAGCCGATATACATTGGTTTGTCTAATTTTATCTTTTCCTTTGACATTCTTGCTACTGAAAAGTTTTCACTGAATATTATTTCAGATTTAAAGTTGGGTTTCTTTATTATTTTTTCTCTTGTTGCATCATCCGTTATTATTTCCATATCCGCTCGCTTCCTTACGTTTTCCATAGTTTTTCCAAAGCAAGCATTATTCATAAGCTTAAAGAAATCCTTTTCAAAATCATTTGTACCTTTAGTTCTAAGTGCTGTGTTGTGGTCTATATATCCTTTTAAGTAAGCACTTTCAGTGAATCCTAGTATTCTGTGTACTCTCTTCAATATCAAACCTTTTTGTAAATAAAATTCTAGATTCCTGTGGTGAACTACATAGTTGGTTTTATCTAATACTGTGGTACATAGCTTACCGTTAAAGTGTTCGGGTGCTAATGGTAAATCCTTGTGTAATTCGTGTAGTTCTTTTGGATATTCTAAATCTACCTCATATATAGCACCCACATCTTGTCTCACCGACTTAATCGTAATCACCGAATTGATATGACTTTTCAGATGGTTGTAATACTCGATTGATTCGTATTCATTCCTTTCTTTCAAATCATCCGGTATGGAAATGAATTGGAAATCATTCGCTGGTAAATTCTGCGACATTGCCCACCCATATAAATTATTTTTATCCAAATACACTAAATAATTAGATGGCTTATTCTTATTATAATCACTTGTATATTTATTATTTGCTTTTGCGTATCTTTTTATACATTGGGATACACCACCTCTTATTCCTTTTTCTATAAAGGTATACATGTCTTCCTTTGAGAATAACGGCAAGTCTACTTTCGAATGCTTTAGGAAAGCATCCCATGTTAATCCTGGAGCTGAGAAGTAATGAACTGGATCCAGATCATAATTATGTATACAAACGTTCCTGAAATTCTCCACAACATCTGATAGAATTAACACATCACTTTTTAGGTACAACTTGGTATAATCAAGTAAAGTTTCACAGTTAAATTGCTTCCATATAGATACCGCTCTTTTATAATCACTTTTGTCAATACCTTTCCCCGTCAACCTAGAATAAAAGCTTTCTATTGGTGGTAACTTTGTACATTTCATTTTATCGAAACTATCTACGAATTCATAGGGATACACCCCTTTTTTAATAATTTCTTTGAATTCATCGTCATTTTTGAAACTGTTAGATGTGAATTTGAAATTCTGTCTTAGATGATTACAAGGTACTTTGCAATCACATTTTGCTAAATTTGCTGATAGTTTGTCTAAAGATGAAGCCATAAATCTAATCGAATCTATAAACCGGATCTCATATTTTATTTCCGTATCCGTCTTTCTTATACTTATTGATTTCGAGAATGATATGAAACTTTCTGCACTTTCAAAAATTCCGTTATCAGGTATCAATTCTCTAACAAACAGATGGGAATCATATTTAGATAAATTATGCATTACTACCGGGATATGCCTAGGAATCCTGTATTTCATATTACATTCAGCATGAGCAAATCCCCTATCTTCTCCTGTCATGTGGTCGTGATCAAAGTGAGGATTTTTAGTAATTTCAGTTGTACAGATGTGACAAGTCTTATTCATTAGATTTTTCCATTTTTCGGTAATTTCTCCATTGGTATAAGTATGGTTTCTTTGTCTGCTTTCATATTTGTTTGCAATTTCTGTGGATACTTTTGTAACGGTTTTAACAAAATGTTCTGCAGCGTCTTCACCGAAATAGTCATAGTATTTGTTCTGGTTTGTATCAAAGGAACAGCATACCTGAAATCCGTAAGCAAATGGTTTCTGTTTGGCCACTTTTATTGTTTTCTTCCCGTGTACCTGATTGTATTCTTCATTATAAGACTCAAAGTCGGCTATTATGCAATAAGGTACTTTCATTTGTTTTGCAATATTTTTATATTGTATACTTGAACCTTCAGGAGGCATTATTATATCAGGATCTTCGCAATTATTTTTACTTTCATGTTTTTCAAAGTGTTCTTCTTTTGTAAAATGCCTTCCGCAAAAAGTGCATAGGTATGTCTTTGTTTTATTTTTAGAGATTTGACTACCAACTAATCTGCTCAGATCCTTTACCAGTACATAATGATTATCGAAATATAATAAATTAATAACATGTTTAGCTGTTTTGCCATTGATTGTACTTTTTAGTATATGACTTCTGATAATTTTCTCTTTTTCAATTTGAAATAAACAAATCTTAATGTTGTATCTATTTTCAAATTTGTGTATATCTTTAGTATCCATTGGGAAGTTGGTAACCCCTTTGAAATCAAATTCGTTCTCATATTGTTTATATTTCGAAATTCTTTCCGGATGATCCTTAGCTGGGTATAAATTTGCTAAGATTGACCAAAGAAAGCATTTTTGATCCTTATTTTCAATATTCAGACAAGCTCTTTTATTTCTTACGAAATCTGGCAGTATTTTAAACGTTCCTCCCATGTAAGATTCTATTCGTGTCATCCTATAATCAATTCCTTCATACCGACTAAATTGTAGCCCAGATCGAGGGGTATTACTTAAAGAACTAAGTCTCTTGTTATTATCATTCAAATGATTATGAGTAAGAATGCTATTTTTATTTAAAATCCAAGAAGTACTGTTGTAATATACTACTACTTCTTCATCATTCTCCTGTCGATGGAAAATAACCCGAGTTACAAACTGAACTCTATATTGATTTATTTCGTTCATTCGCCGCTGTATATCTGCGAAAGTAAAAGCAATAAGAGTATGCTCGTCAACTCCATTACCTTGAACTGAAACGTTTACAGTGAATATATTCTCACTTTCGCTAAAAATAGTAGGCTGCTGTTCTTCTTCCGTTCTAAATACATGATCAGGAATTAATTTTTCTTCTTTAATTTTTTTCTTATTTATGAAGAGAGTTGATAAACCAATTGGTTTCTGTCTACTGTTATCACGTCTTTCTGTTTGATCTCTTATGATATCTCTATTTTTCTGTACGGAATCTTTATGTTTGGTAATAATATTATTATAGTATTCTCCAACTCTTTTTAGTACTTCTTCTCGGTTTCCGCGAGTTGATAGGTTCTTGTTTTTCAGAAATTTCTTTAATTCGCTTGTCTCTTTTTCTTTGTTATCATTGTATTCTTGTTTTAGTTTTGTAATGGTGATATTATTTTCTTTTATCTCATCTTCCAGAATGGTTCGTAATCTCGGTTCTGGTTTGTAGTCGGATGGTCTGTTCTTATTATGAGTTCTTTCGTTTCTGCGTTCAATTTTAATTTTATCTTCAGCTATCAAAATATACTTACTAAGATGGTTTATTATATTATTTGTTATTTCATGTTTCTTAGCTCCATTTGTTTTGATTTTATTAATTTTCGCGTAAGTCCGCAGTTCATTATATGTGTAAAGCGGTAATCTTTGTATAACCGATTTGTTGTTCGATATAACCTTTTTACAAAGCTGAATAACCTCTGCAGTATTCATCATTTAATAGGGGAACATTTTTATTAATAAGTTTCTCCCGGCTGAGTTTTGTCAGCCGTAAAGAAAAGCACTGGTTTCAGTATGCGTTTCACAGAGCAAGCGCTGTCTATATTCTCTCCAATCAGTCAAGAAAGATTCCGTACAGTTTAGCAGGTGGCGGATGTGTTCCGAATCGCGAACCTTTCATTCAATCAAATAATTTCTGAAACAATTTTATTACATAATAAATGGAAGAATTAGAAAAGAAAATGTATGTTTACCGTCGCAGTTACAAGTACTACAATCGTATAAGTAATAGCTTACTTGTATCCAAATTCCTCTTTTCGGCAGCAGGAATGTCTGCGTTTCTAGTGCTACCGCTAGCTTCTTTAAGTTTGGGTGCTGTTATCATCGAAATAATTGAAAAGCAATTAAGCATTGCTGATAGAAAAGCAGAATTTAGGACTATTTATGGACTAGGACTTATAGGACTAATTCAGAGAGAAACAGAGATGCGTAAAACCTTTCGATTTTTTCCTCGCGAAAAATACATGAAACAAGTCCGTCTGAATGGCTATAAATATTGTAATAAATCTATAAAAAGTCAAGAGAAATTACCAAACATATAGTCTATTGCTATACTGAATATTGTTTCCTAACTGTCAAACAGATCTTTCATACGCGCATTAATGAGCTGCGTCATTCAAAGGTCTCGCCGTCAATTTGGGATGTAATTACAGTCTCCGGCGTGACTAACACAATCTCATCTTAACTCGGAAACTTTTGCGAAATGAACAAGGACCCTTGGTGTAGTGGCTCAACGCTCGGCCGAACGTTGACTCATCACCATTCAGACCTTCGAATCCCACTGACCGCAGTTTCTGTTTGTCGATAGTGGGATGGTAATAAAAACTTGCGGGTTCCCCGTTCAGGGCCCCCCAGACTAAGGCCACATCACCACAAACACTACACCAATCGGGGTGTACCAACATCACACCTCTTAATTTTCAAAGTCTGGGGGTGTGGGGTTTTGCAAAAATATTTTATAAAGTTCAAAATCGGTAATCATCATATCATCATGCAAACTCAGTACTGCGTTTTTATCTATCGCATTTATGTGATAAACGTGGTTGGTTTCTATTACCAGATGTTTCAAAGCGATTGGGATTTTTATTTAATAAAATCATCCCCTAATAAATGGAGTCCGCAAAGGAAGTCTTGAATACAATCAGAATGAATAAATACAATGAGACAATCAGGAAAGAAGAACTAGTTCTTGGATTGAAATATACTATTGTTAAAATGAGAATTGCTAAGACAAAATATGGTGATAAGTTGGTTGTAGTTATTAATCATAATGACAAACCCTGTGATTTGTTTATAACTCAGAAATATAATGCCATTGCTAATGAATTACTTTTAAAGAAAAATCTGGTTTTGCAGCCTATTGTACGCGAAAACAAGAACAAAGAAACATATGTGGATTTAGAACTGTTTACTCAGTAATATTTGAATAAAAAATTAAAAATGTAAAAAAAAAAGAAGTAGTAGTATATTGTAGTATTTTATATGTAGTAAAGGGTAATATTCTCATTTCTTGTATCCTTTATTTTGAAAGTAAGAAAATAAAAATGTTCTTAAAAAGGGGGATAATTTGGTAAAAAGGATGTTAAAATTTAAGAAATTGATGTTAAAATGGGGTTTTGAAATTGGGGGGAGGGTGGAGTGGGAGCCGGTATTATATACTACTTCGTTAGATTCGACGAATAGCTTTTTCAGCGCTTTTCTATAAATCGATACTTGAAGTTGTTAAGTGTGTTTCTTTTTTGCATTTGTTTTGATCAGAAAGGTGTTTTGTCTATGTCTTGTGTCTGCTTTTTCTTCTCTTTCTTTTCTTTTTTTTTTTTCTTTTCTTTTTTATATTTACTCCGTGTTTACACCGTGTGTGTATTTCGGGCAATAAATTTATTGATTGATTGATTGAACCAAATTGTTCTTATCGTCGAATACACCGGAAAGAACAGGTACACCAACTAGCAAAAGCTGCAAACCCCTCATCGCCGAAGATGATTATGGGCTAACAGTTGACTGTTGCTTACAAGTCCCGTACATGTCTCACAACTCGTATCGCCTTTTTTTGGTTTCAGTGCGCACCTTACTAGCCGACTGAAGTTGTCAACCCCTTGAAATTTTCAAACAGGTGTATCTCATGAAGGAATTTTTGTACCAAAAAACGGATGACATATACTTTGATCAGCTCATCAACCGCTTTCGATTGCCGTCGAAAAAAAAAATTCTACCTGTCTTGGTTCAAAAGTTGACTTTTTTGCCGTAGGCCAACTTTCTAATGTCACCGCTTAGAAAGGAGCAAAGGACAACCTTTTATTTCTTTAGCAATGAGAGAACTTTTAAAGCTGAAGAGGCACATGTGATACCATTTCTCTACCGCAAACCCAAGTGCAAAAAACGAGCGATAAACTCAGCTGAAATCGCGCACAGATATGGACAGAGAAAATAGATGGCAGCACTTTCGGACCCGTGGGAAAAAGCCACTTTTTTGTTTCTGTAGATTTTTCCATTTATCACTCAAAGAAGATATGTTGGCTGTGGGGCCGGGTAACTGCCGCATATATCTAACATTCATAGATTTTAGTCCATCTTTAATTTGAAACTGGTGCCTGCCTGCTTGCGTGCTAGAAAGGTTCCACTCGAAAAGCAGAAACATGGTTTGATGAAACGAAACGTCGAAAGCAGAAACATGGTTTGATGAAACGAAACGTTCGCTACACAACTTCAGATAGTCCTCTCTGACATGGGCTATGTAACTCCACTTCACTTCGCACACCGTAGGCTCTGGCTCGAGGACAAGCAAAAACCATCCTTTTTGGCCCCAGGCAAGAGTTATACGGAGCTTTCCAAACTGTAATGTCATATTCATCAATCCGGCCTAAGGTCCACACTTTCCGTAAAAACCGCACAGGTTAGACCCTTACCACTTACCAGGAATAAAATGAAATCGGAGTCATAGGAAAAAAAAAAATAAACAAAAAAAACAGGACAAAACCAAAGTGTTGCTCTCGCAACACAATTTTGCTTTTCAAGCAGATTTGTATGGTGGTACCATGACCTTGCTACAGGGCATGGTGCCCCAACGTATGACTCGTATGAGGCCATCCAGATGTTGGGGCACCATTCCCAAAAAATGAGGATTTGTGTATGACTGGTTGGTTCGATGTTATTCACTGAGCTTAGTGAATGCACCTTTTCTTCTTCTTGTCCGATTTCTAAGCACAAATGATATCAAAACCTAGACAAATTGTCGGTGTCAGTAGACATTACTATTTTTGGGATCCCAAAACGTAAGTGGAGGGATGCCTATGACCAGGGGCGATACCTTCCTGATAGGGGGGGTGCAGCTTCAGAATTTTACCGGAATTTTTCAAAGTTTTACCGGAATTTTTTTAGGTTTACCGGAAATGTCTCCCTAATGACCATCTCTGCAGAAACTCTAGAATAGGCTTACTATTGTGTTCTCACTTCTATTATGTGTTACAAATAACACAGAATAGGCTCGTTAAAGTTTTACTGAAAAGGCAGCTTATTTTTCATTCTGATATTTTAATACTGAAATATTTTGAACACATCTGAGGGATTTTGTAATTTTCTTAGTAACGTTCAGAGCGTGTGCTGCTTGCATGGCAAACCAACATTCATCCAGATGTCGAGAATTTGAATTTAAACAAAGGCCTGCCTTTTCAGGGCTGAAGATGCGAAAAGTAGAAAACTACTTTTCCTGTAGAAAAGTAGGAAAATGATTTTAAACATTCCTTCAGCCGAAGCTGACTGCGAATTATTTGATAGTGCAAAACGGATACGTCAGCTGAATTTTATTACAGCTATATTTCGGTTCTTCGTGGCAAGGGTCCTCTACCGGCTCAGTGCCGCTCAAGTTGGAAAAACGAACTTTTGGGAAAACAAAACTTGTGGGAAAACGAATTTGTTTTGGTTTTGTTGCCTGTCGGCAAGAATCTCTCTGGTAAGTTGTGTGTCGGGGTCATCCTGGTAAGCTGTGGGTCTATACTAATCCGTAAGCAACAAAATTCCGGTATATTCCCTGAGCCAAATTCTGATTGATTCCGTGGGTTCCGAGGTTCTCTGAGCAAAGTTCCGGTAGATTCCCTGAGCAAAATTCAGGTAGATTCCCTGAGTAAAATTCCGGTAGATTCTCTGAGCAAAATTCCGGTAGATTCCGTGAGCAAAGTTCCGGTAGATTCCAAAATTCTAGTAGATTCCGTGGGGCAAAGTCCAGTGGATCCCCTGATCCAGCCTATAGTAATTTCCCTGAGACAAGTTCCGGTAGATCCCTTGAGCGAGATTTCGGTAGATGCCCTGAGCAAAATTCCGGTAGGTTCCCTGAGCAAAATTCCGGTAGATTCCCGGACCAAAATTCCGATGGATTCTCTGAGCAAAATTCCGGTAGATTCTCTGAGGAAAATTCCGGTAGATTCCAAAATTCTAGTAGATTCCATGGGGCAAAATCCGGTAGATCCGCGACCCAGCCTCCAGTAAATTCCCTGAGACAAGTTCCAGTAGATTCCTTGAGCAAGATTTTGGTAGATGCCCTGAGCAAAATTCCGGTAGGTTCCCTGAGCAATAATCCAGTAGAATCCATAAAAAATCATCAAGTTCAGGTGAATTTGACAAATTTTGACTGGCGCGGCTTTGCCGCACCTGTCAATACCGGCACTTTTTTCCATAGATCTTCTAGGGGGGTGCAGCACCCCCCCCCCCCTCGGGACGCCCGTGCCTATGACATCACAAAAGTTGTCCGTCTGTCCGTCCAGTCCGTCTGTTAGCACGATAACTCTCGAAGGGGTTGAGATATTTTGATCAAACTTGGCATGAGGACTCTTTAGGTCAAAGTACACGTCAAGTTCGAAGATGGGCTATGTAGCTCTATATTTAGGGGTGTGGGAGGGGTTTGAAATTAAGGGAACACAAAATAGTTTTTAAAAGCTATTAAAATAGTCGAATTAGGGGTAAGGAAACATGCTGAATCCGAATATGAAATTTTTTTCTTGCTGGACAAATAGTTCACCCGGAATCCGGCAAAAACCGGAGAATTCGTTTAAAGTAAAATATTTATTTAAATTTGATAAGATTTTCGATTGGCGGGTAAGGAGATATGCTGAATTGGCATATGACAATCATTTTCTCACCGGACATATAGATCGCTCGGAATCCGGCTGAACCGGAAAATTCGTTAAAAGTAAAAGTTTAATCTGAAGTTGATTAGAGGTTGGATGTAAGGGTTAAGGAGACATGCTAATTCGTTTTTGAGCTTTATTTTTTTGACGGAGAAGTAGTTCCGGAATTCCACCGAAACCGGATAATTGGCAGAAGTAAGGCAGGAAGTTTTCTTTCGGTCAAGGAAAAGGGCTCTGTAGCTCTACATTTGGGGGTGGGGGTTCAAATTAAGGGGCAAACAAAATATTTTTAAACAGCTAATCAGATAGTTAATAAAAGGGTAAGAAGACATGCTGAACACGAATATGAAAACCATTTTTTTGCCGGACAAGTAGTTCGCCCGGAATCCGGCCAAAACCGGAAAGTTTGTTAAAAGTAAAAGTTTTATTTAAAGCTGATGAGACGTTCGATTGAGGGGTAAGAAGACATGCTGAACAATTAAGTGAAAACCATTTTCTAGCCGGACAAGTAGTTCGCTCGGAATCCGGCTAAACGGGAAAATTAAAAAAAAAAAATTATTTGTAGTTGATTAGATGTCCGATTGAGGGGTAAGCAGAGATGCTGAATCCGTCCATGACACTTGTTTTTACCCTGGCATAGCCTATAGTTCGCCAGGAATCCGGCTGAAACCGGAAATTTTTTTAAAAGTTGAAGGTTTATTTGAAGTTGATTAGATTTTCAGTATAGGGGCAAGGAGATCAGCTAAACTGGTTTCTTTATTTTTTTGCCGGACTATTAGTTGATTATGAATCAGATGATTATGAATCTGTTTCTAAATTTTGATAGTAAAAATTTCTGGTGAAGACTGATCTGGCGATCGAATATTAAATTTTTGGGATTCCATCGAAAACTTTGGCCTTGTTGGAATTAGCAACTTGAATTCTGGTTATAGACGTTGCAAATGCAATATTGCGTGTCCGTATTGACTCTTAAAATTTAGGTATTCTTTTAGCCTCAGCTGACCGCGAATTGTATTTGGTTGTCGACAAACTGATATATCAGCTGAGATTTACTGTAGCGACATATTGGCTTTTTTTTTTTTTTTCAATCGATCAACAATTATAGTACCAAATAGCTATTAGCTAGAAGAGCGAATATTTACAAAATACATTTAAAGTTTAATTGAAAAGGGCCAGGATAGGACAATCTATTTACCCATCACTCATTCACTACAATTGGCTTGAAGACCCGTTGAAAGGGCGTTACTTCGGCGTCCCACTTTTCACGAATACTCGATTTTTAAAAAGTGGAATTTTCGTGTGGTGTGTGGTACCTGAATGCGCTTGTATTTTTGTTGTATGCCTTACGGGAAAGATTTATGATTTTTTTTTTCAGGCACTAAGCAATCTTCGCCAATCTCACTACTTCCCACGGAAAAGCCGCGTATGTGTTGAGATTATAATTTCCAGCGTCATAGTAGAATTTTCGTTGTGTGGAATGTTCTGAACGTCATAATTAGAGTAGATAGTGGGAAAATAAAAAAAATCCCTTCGTGGAACCCAAATAATTCAGTGTATTCAATAAAATGACACATAAATAAGTTGGCTTTACTTTAAACGACAACATATTAGTTGAGACACTCTACGAGAAATTGGACTGGCGAATTTCCAGGATACGGCAAAAACCTACTGCCAGTTTTCTTCTCCGACCGACGCACGGACGACCGGAGGGGGGGGGGGGGGTACAATAAAGGTCTCAGAGTAGACTTGTTCAAAATTTGTGAAAGGGTAGTTCTGCTGTCAGTTAATTTAGGGAGGCCTAGCTTAATGAGAGCCTCTTCATGTGAAATGTTGTTCTAGGAGACTGAAGAGGACCCTTGCCAAAAAGGACCCAATTATTTAGTCTGATGCAGGTTTTAAAAGAGCTTATTTTGGGCATCGCCAGTTGTTCTTCGAATGCCGTCTTTTTGGAACGGAACATTGAGCAGCAAATTTATTCCGTCGAACCTTCGTCTTTGGTCCCATGCACCGACTGTGGATACCTCGACAAAGTTTAGCAGACCAAGCGCTACTTCTAGTGGACGCCGGTCTACTTCCTTCTTAGCCGCTGGAGATCTGAGAGGAAAAGAGCGTAGCAGGCGTATTGCCCCGCCCCTGAATCAGATGGAAGGACGCTCCCAGTGCGTCATGTTTGGCGTCACAATGGTAGACACACAGCAGTCTGTTTACTCTCGAGTTTTCTTCTCCGGGGCTCTACTGCGATAAGCTGTTGCAGAGGTAACAACTTACGATGCTCTGCTCTGCTTACCTATTGATACATCAGCTCGTTTGTATCAGGAATCAGTTTGACTCCGCATAGTTGTAGTACAGAGCTCGGGAGACGGAGACTCTACTTTATTATTTGTTGTTGCAGCTCCATTCCCAGTTAGCAGATTAATTGTGACTTATTATTCAGATTTTCGTCAGCGTCCGTGTACTAAGATCACTATTTCTCTTCCAGTCTGCTTTTGAGTTCGGACCTCCGCCCCAACCAGATCTGTCCGATCTTGAAGCCGTCACTGACTCCGAACTTCACTCATCTAGCGCCCCCGCAACCGCTCAGTCGCTGCCATCTACAGCCCAGTATCTAGAAGTGTCCGGAGATGGCGCTACCTCCAATGGAAATGCTGGAGCAGCTGGGGAAGGTATGTCTGTAGCTGAGGTATTCCGAGAGCAGGAGTTGGAGAAGGTTCCAGAGACAAGCTTGCAACATGACGATGATGATCAGCTCAAAAAAGCAGCCGAGGTTCAAAACTACCTGGAAGAAGAAGGATTGAGTAACCACGCTCATTTAAGCAAGGCAAAACCTCAGCCAGAGTACCAACATGATGCGAACGGTGATTATGATTATCCGCAAGATGAAGAAGAAGATCCAGAAGCAGCTGTGGAAGAGCAAGAAGATTATGGTACGTATGGTTCAAATTCTGATTCCTTTCTAGAGTTTCCATCTAAGAATACCATTTTAAGCGGGTCACAGATTTAGAGACTTCACGCAGAGTCTCCGTCCTCTTCCCTGATCAGTCTCGAACTGAGGCCTCCTCTAAAAGTCGCACACCGGTATTCAACTCGCATCGCATAGGATACAAATAAACGCACCTCCTTTCAAGATCCCACCAAGGCCTTTGCTATTGTTTACTTTAATTTACTATAGCCGACTTCTTATATTTAAGTAAACGCATTCATATACATTGTTTAGCGAATTTATAGTTACAGTTTACTATAATCATACTTTCATAAACTGTAGTCTTTCGGACCTTCTTGGCAAGGGTCCTCTACCGTCTCAAGCCGCTCAGGCTGGGAAGTGAACTTGAAGAACAGTTCAAGTTGTGACAAGTTCACTTATCACCTTGAGCGGTTGGAGACGGAATATAAGGTTTGAAGCCAAGCTGACCATTCATTGCAAACAAAATAGAAAAACGAGATTTTCGGTTTTTTTTCGATGGGGAGGGTTTGCCGGAAGTGCAACCGAAATATCCGAAACTTCAATTATCCCTAGCACATCATCTTAGAGGGGTAACTAGTTGATCAAGAAAAAAACCCGAAAATCTCGTTTTTCTGTTTTGTTTGAGACGGAAGGCGACCCTCGCCAAGAAGGGCCAAAATATCGCTCTGATAAAGTTCCTGACGTATCCGTTTGTCATGATCAACTATGATTCGCAGTCAGCTTGGGCGGAAAGAATATTTGCTGTAGTATTTCGTAAGTTTCATCTAATATTTATCAGTCAGATCGATATACTGAACGTTCAGACAGAAATTCTGTGAAATGAGAATTTGGTGACTGAAACTAAACGACGGGAGTGGAGAGAAATAACGAATGGTGCAGTCACTGTCACGGATGCTTTAAGTACTTCAAGTCAAAAAGGCAACTCTACGTTTTGTCGTTGCTGCGCATCGTCTAGTGGACACCAAAGAAACTTAAAGCAAAATTCTTACAAGAAATGATCTTTTCAGGATAAAATGGCTCAGAAGTATTGTTTTCCGAAATACTATTACTTTCCTTAAGAAATTAGCGATTTTCTTGTTGCGTTTATCCACTCTATGTAGCCTTCCTCTCTCGACGCGGTGGCTTCACAGTATTTGAAAACAGAATGCACCTTGGTTAAACAGTTGGAAAACTAAGCAAACAAGACCAAAGGTTTCGATGGGATCCCAAAAATTCAATATCTGATCCAGACAACTGGGTCTTGTCTTAGCCAGATTCAGTCATCGCCAGACTCCTTGAACATTTTTACAATTCAAATTCAGAAACAGATTAAGGCCAAATAGCTAGTCATCTGAGAAAACCAAGTTCAGATATGGATTCAGCATTTGTCATTTGTCATTTGTCAGTATAAGTCATATCTGTTTTGACGAAAACTTCCTGCCACTTCTGCCGATTTCCTGGTTTCGGCCGAACTCCAGAACTACTTGTCCGGCGAAAAAAGAAAGCTCAAAATCGAACTCAGGGTATCTTCTTTACCCAATAATGAACATCTAATCAACTTCAAATACAAATTTAACTTATAACAAATTTTCCGACTCCAGCCGGATTCCGGTCGAACTATATTTCCGGGTAAAATATGATTGTCAAACACGGATTCAGCATCTCTTCTTACCCTTAAATCGGTTATCTAATCAACTAGAAATTAAACTTAAGCTTCTAACAATTTTCCGGTTTGGCCGGATTCGGGGGGGGGGGGGGGGGAACTACATGTCCAGGTAGAAAATTTTTCACATAAGTGTTCAGCATGTCTGCTTGCCCTAAATCGAACATCTAATCAACTCCAAATAAAACTTTTAATTTTAACAAACTTTCCGGTTTGGGCCAGATTCCGGGCGAACTACTTGTCCGTCGAGAAAATGGTTTTCACTGTCGTCCTCAGCATGTCTTCTTACCCCTAAATCGAACAATTAATCAACTTCAAATAAAACTTTTACTTCTAACAAACTTTCCGGTTTTGGCCGGATTTTGGGCGAACTACTTGTCCGATGACAAAATGTTTTCCACCATCATGCTCAGCATGTCTTCTTACCCCATAATCGACTATCAAATTAGCTGTTTCAAAATATTTTGCTTGCCCCTTAATTTGAACCCCCTTCCCCACCCCTAAATGTCGGGCTACAAAGCCCATCTACGAACTTGACTGGTCCGACGACCCAACGAATCCTCACACCAAGTTTCATCAAAATATCTCATTCCCTTCGAGAGTTATCGTGCTTACAGACGGACAGACGGACGGACGGACGGACGGACGGACAGACGGACGGACAGACGGAAGGACGGACGGATAGGCGGACAGACGGACGGACGGACGGACAGACAGACGGACGGACAGACGGACAACTTTTGCGATGTCATAGGTATCCCTCCACTTACGTTTTGGGATCCCAAAAACAAGTCCAAAACATAAGGTATACCTAATGGTCTACCATGTCTTCCAAAATGAAAAATAATACTTTGATGCTTCTCATGTCCTTATTTGTGAAAGAGTCGTTAACCGACCTTCAAGCATTCGGCGTAGTTTGCCTTCCGTGACTGTGAAAACTCGGCTAGGCCAAAAAAGCACTAAAAACTAGTATAGGTGCAAAAAGAAACAATTGCGAAAGGTGGGGATTTCAGAATCTTGTGATCCCAAGGGAGCTAGGAATAATATGAAAGGCGGAATCAGCAAGACGGGTCCTTTAATAGTGTGGAAGAAAATCGATCATGAATAAAACATCATCACCATGAATAAAACATGATATGCCCCTGGTCAGTCAACTTTTTGTTTTAAATTGCACTAAAACAGGACTATTCTTTAAAAAATATATACAATTCTTTCCTCTATTTGGTCATCCATGTCCAAAATAAATTCATAATAAACAAAAAAATTGATTAAACATATACAAGCCTAGAAACACGTAATCATTACAAGTTAGGCGGTTTAACGTATACTTCGCCTGAATGCTTGAAGGCCTTGCCTTTCTATTGCCCATATATTATGTAGATTAAAAAAAAACGCAAAATAATTCGGATATGTTTTTCTTTACTTAAAAACTGTATTTAAGTCTGCGTTTCTTTTCTGTAAATCTCCATCTCATAAAGTTATGTTGCCAGCCTACATCCAGTGGGGGCTTCACTGGATCTTATATACTCAATCATGGTCCAACCGTTTAGTTTACCGGTTCTTTTTTGTGGTATTTCAGGGTGTGTTCCAACCCTCTAAAAAATGGTGCTTATTTGACCTGTTGTCTGATGGTGATGGAGGAAAATAACGGAGTGAGTACCGCCAGTACTTGAAAAAAAGTGACTCACACTCGAATAGCAGCGACACTAGCGATAGAGCACGTCCCTACTGAAACGCAGTCAGTCGTTCATGGCTCCGATAACTGCATATTCTGAACACAGCAAAAAAAAGATACAACCTCCCCTGTTTCCTCGATGTTTGCAGACCGCATCTTCGCTTTACCAGAAATTTCTAAACCCGCAAGTTAGTCTCGCTTTCAATGCCCCAAGCGTGGCGGGCCGCGCTGGCCCGTTTGCGGAGCATAGAAAGCATAGGTCTTGTCCCTAGTGGTATTTTGTAGTGACTAGGCAGTACCGCGAAAACTTGAAAATAGGGACACATACGCAAATAGATGCGGCAGTAGCACCGCTTCTAACCTAACCTAAACCAACCTAACTCTGAGGCTAACCTAAGTTAATCTAAGTTAACCTAACCCAACTTAACTTAGTCGAAGTGACCTGAGGTGACCTTTAACATAAGTTTCTGATTTGCGTGTTTGCAACTTCTGTTCTTTCATTTTTGTCTTTTGTTATCTCTTGGATTTTGTATTTTTTTTCAGTTCCTCTGATTTCGTTTTTTCATTTTTTACAATTTCTAGATTTCTGATTTTAAATTTCAAATTTCGATTTTCTGGATTTAATATTTCCGTTTTTTTAATCTCTAGAATTTCATACTTTAAATTTTCCAGATTTTAGAATTTTATTATTATCGGTTTTACAGTTTCTGAGTTTTCGCATTTTAATTTTTTCAAATTCTATAATCCAGTGGCGGTAGATAACGTCCGTACTGAAACTCGATCAGTCGTTCACCCAGGCTGGCTCCGATAACGCCTTGTTCCAAAGAAGGCAAAAAGAGATTTAACCTCCCTTGTTTCCTCGATGTAAGCACTCCGCATCTTTGTGTCCCGCTTTACTGCCGGGAGCGTAGTGAGCGGCGCTACGAGTAAGGCCCCTTTCGGCGCGTGGAACGCATAGGTCTTGGCGCTACTCCCTAGTGTTATTTTCCTCTGTTATTTGATTTACAGGTGTCGGATAGATAGGCAAATTTATAAATAGGCTAGTCCGGTTTGAAAAAAATAGTGGGTCAGAAAAGAAGTGGCTTACTTACAAACATACATAAATTATATTGCTTCTACAATACTCAGTAAAAACCTAAGAGAACTTGCTCTTTCAGAACTTAACTGGGAGAAGGTCGATGCGTCAGGCATCGTGGAGTCTTTCAACATTACCTTCCGGAAGCCATCAACCCCTCCCCCAGAATATGCAGCGGAATTTGTACCGGAGCCCGTAGACGGTTCGGATATGTACCACATTGAGGCCGAACATGTACTTCGGGGAGGAAACCGAGAAATCTCAACAGAAGAAAAGCAGTCACCGTTGTTGGAACAAGAGTCAAAGAGTTCGGAGCCTGTGGAACCTCTAAGACTACCAAGTGCCAGCGAAGAAACGCCATCTACTGAGCTAGTTAAACGGAAGACGCAAGAAGCGGGCCCGATAGGTAGCTCTGACTTGGAAGGCGAAACAGATGGCGCTAGAAGTGATCCGGTCCAAGAAGTACAGTTAGTGTCGGAAGTGAAAGAAAAATCAAATACATCTCAGTCGATTGAATCTAATGTCGGATCCTCAAAAGTGGACCTCTTCGAGAATATAGAACTCTCCTCGGTCTCGATGGAAACAGAAGGCACAAATGACATCCACATAATGCTCGGGTCTAAGAGCCTTTTGGTAAGCCCATTAGTGCCTGAAATGATGTCACTGAAGAAAGGAATATACAATGATATCACAACACAAACGGACGCTTCAAATGACATCGGAGAAATAACGGTACTCGGTGGTACACATCCTTCGTCTGCTCCCTCAGAGGATACTCCCATTCATACTCCGGTCCTTACTACTTCAGTCGCATCGGATCAGATCCGTTCTGGGCACCAATCAGCACTTGATCGCCTCCGTGATCCTTTTTTCGATGATGGTATGGAGAGTGATCTAGCGGTCGAAAGCTCAACCAAGGTCATGACATCCTCGACTGACCCGTTAGATGGTCTCGTGAAGGACGCTACTGAGCAGGATATTTCAAAAGAATCTGCTGAGAACTACACTTTTCAGAGAAATAAGGATGTTGGTGACGCTGGTGGAGGAAGTGGACAGAAGATAGCAATAACGACGGAGGCTAACAAGGAAGGTAAGTCGTTTCTTTGATTTGACAGAAGCTAACTGTTAGCAAAAGGCAAAATTAGTCCGGACGATTCCGGAATCTTGGTCACCAAGCGTTGTGCTACTTAATGTGTTGGTCTATCTTCGGAACTGTTCTGCACAGGGATGCAAAAAAAAAATTTGTGCAGGGAGAGGAGGGATGTAAACCCCGACTAGCTAAGTTATAAATTTGACTATCTTGACCAATTTTGTGCATAAGTTATTTTTTATTTTAAATATTCTTTGAGCCCAAGCTGACATTGAAACATATATTCAAACAATGTTTACAACGGATACGTCAGCTACGATTCTTTGTCTGCGATATTTCGGGGTGGGTCTTTCCAGCGAAATAAAGCCAGGCAAAAAAAAAAAAAATCAATTCTCAGGTTTTGACGAAAATTTCTCAGAATGATCTGTCAGGGTCCAGGAACTTCCCCAAATTTTTTCTTGGCGAAAAAAATTTTGTTCGGACTCTGACGAATTTTTAAAATTTTCGGCCAAATATTCCATTGTTGATGGTCGAAAAAGTCAATATTTTTCAAAAATTCGACAAAATCAGCGAAATTCAACATGACCTTGAAATTTTTGAGCGTCTTACCTACCTTCAGGACTTCAAGTCTTGAGATGTTCAAGTATGTAGGTACTCTTCTTTCCTTTTTACGCGACAAAATCAGGGAAATTCAAGATGACCTTGAAATTTTTGAGCGTCTTACCTACCTTCAGGACTTCAAGTCTTGGGATTTTCAAGTATGTAGGTACTCTTCTTTCCTTTTTACGGTAATTTTGGCAAGGTTAGGTAAAACAAAGTGGGTCTTGCTTGATCCACTCCAGAAGAACCGGCGTAGAGTGAAAAACAAGCTACATTTCTGCATTAGCACTTTTATGGCTATCGATCCAGAAATGGTCTTAAATAGTTAAATATTCTTTGAGCCCAAGCTGACTTTGAAACATTTATTCAAACAATGTTTACACGGATACGTCAGCTCTGATTTTTCATCAGCGATATTTCGGCCCTTCTTGGCAAGGGTCCTCGTCAGGCTGTCAATCTTCTTGTTCAACTTCGGGGAAGGAAACAAACCTGTAACAAATAACTGAAGCTTCTACCGACTATAAATATCTTATTAAGGTAAATTATCTTCAAGTACCAGTATAATGAAAAAACTAGTCCTGAGATTTAATTTTTGACAACGACGCTGTTTTTGCTGCATGATTGGGGCGGTGACAGGAAAGGGTTTTTTCTGCATTTTGATCAACTTCGGTTTTTTCATTAATAAGGGGCTGAAAACTTAAATATTATTGTATTAATGACCTCGTTCTACGTTTCTATTATGAGTACTTGCCTGAATCTATTACTTTGAATAATCACTGCACGGAAAAACTAGTGCTGAGATTTAATTTTTGACACGGCTGCTGTTTTTGCTGCACGATTGGGGCGACGGCAGGAAATATTTTTTTCTGCATTTTGATCGACTTCGGTTTTGTTGTTAATAAGGGGACTGAGGCTTAAATTTTCTTCCCTTAATAAAGACAAACCAAACAGGCATTAACCGAGATACAGGCGAGTACTCTTTACCGGAAACGTGGAACGGGGTTATTAAGGGAAGAAAATTTAAGCCTCAGTCCCTTATTAACAACAAAACCGAAGTCGATCAAAATGCAGAAAAAAATATTTCCTGCCGTCGCCCCAATCGTGCAGCAAAAACAGCAGCCGTGTCAAAAATTAAATCTCAGCACTAGTTTTTCCGTGCAGTGATTATTCAAAGTAATAGATTCAGGCAAGTACTCATAATAGAAACGTAGAACGAGGTCATTAATACAATAATATTTAAGTTTTCAGCCCCTTATTAATGAAAAAACCGAAGTTGATCAAAATGCAGAAAAAACCCTTTCCTGTCACCGCCCCAATCATGCAGCAAAAACAGCGTCGTTGTCAAAAATTAAATCTCAGGACTAGTTTTTTCATTATACTGGTACTTGAAGATAATTTACCTTAATAAGATATTTATAGTCGGTAGAAGCTTCAGTTATTTGTTACAGGTTTGTTTCCTTCCCCGAAGTTGAACAAGAAGATTGACAGCCTGACGAGGACCCTTGCCAAGAAGGGCCGAAATATCGCTGATGAAAAATCAGAGCTGACGTATCCGTGTAAACATTGTTTGAATAAAAGTCTTAAATAGTGATGTTAGAAAACTGGAGTCTTGGGGAAATGCAATGTTTTGATGACAAAATAGATTAGTCTCACAACCTAAAATAAAAATTGAGAAATGAATTTCAGTTTCCAGATATTTTACTGTTAGACCACAACCTGCCTGGACCATTTATTCAAACAATGTTTATAACGGATACGTCAGCTACGATTCTTCGTAAACGATATTCGTTACAGGTTTGTTTCCTTCCCCGAAGTTAAACCAGAGGATTGACAGCCTGACGAGGACCCTTGCCAAGAAGGGCCGAAATATCGCTGATGAAGAATCGTAGCTGACATATCCGTTATAAACATTGTTTGAATAAATGTTTCAAAGTCAGCTTGGGCTCAAAGAATATTTGCCTGGACTAATTCTTAGCTGTTCAAGGGCCCGAAACCTTCTCTTTGGCCTACTTTCAGAAACTAATCAACATCTGTTATGGACACTACTCCGGCAGATTCCGCCGAGCTGAAACTACAAATTAAGAAACCAGGGTTAGAGCAGCGTTCATTTCCCGATTTTTAGTGGGGTGTTCCGTGGAACAGTCCACTATTGCGAGTGTTGTAGCAGCTTTTGGCTTTCGGTTTCCGGTTTTCACCGTATTTTGTGGAGCTCACAACTCGTGAACCAGTGCAAGTATCAAGTTCAAAATCGGTACACTTATGGGTATTGGGGTCTAGTCGTGCTTTTTGGGGGTCCCCCCCCCACTCCAACCCGGTTCAGGGGCAAATGGGCCCAGATTGCCCAGTGAGTAAGGTTCATAACTTGACCAGAACTGGAGATCGGACGATGAAATTCCTTGTACATGATCCTAGGGCTGAGAAATCGCTTTTAAAGTTGCACCTCCCCCAACCCCGTTCATGGTCAACTGGGCCCAGATTGTCCAGGAGTAGAGTTCGTTACCCGTGACAGGAATCAACAGGTATCAAGTTGAAACTTGATAGGTTTGTGAGCATTGGGGTCTCTTTTTACTTTCTGCTGGTCTCAAACCCCACCCGCACTTGGTTCAGGGGCAATTGGGCCTAGATTTGCCCATTTTTTTTTGTTATGTCTAAATTGGGAATAGCTTGAAATAAGGCGATGCAATTCCTTTATGCTTTTGGATCATTCGGGTTGGATATCTATGTGGAGTTGAATCACCCCCACCCTCCCCGTTCATGGGCAAGTGGGCCCAAATTGCCCATGAAAAAAGTGTTTGACCCGTGACTGGAATCAAACTCTAAGCTGGTATACTTGAGGAACAAGAGGTGTAAATACGCATTTTTATTGGTCCCGATCCCCCCCCTCCCGTTCATGGGCAGCTGGGCCCAAATTTTCCATGAGTAAGTTCGTCTATGAAGTTCTCAAGTTGAACTCCTGTATATTTGGCGAGACGTATCTACGGAACAGGGTTTTGGTGCAACAGCAACAAATAAGACGACGCGTCGTACTTTAATCTTTAATGACAGTTGGAAACTTAACTGTTTTGTCATGTGATGGATGATATGCCGTTCTTAATGAATTGTGACAAAGGGGGTATTAGGCTGCTACTAATTGGTTTATTGCACTTGTTATCAGAGGCGTTACTAGCCAAAATGTTAGGGGGGGGGGGGGGGGGGCAAGGCACATACCGACTGGCTGACAATTTTTTACCGACTGTCTCTGTAGAAAAACTACTATTTTCCAAGAAAAAAATGACTGTTTTCCAAGAAAAAAAAACGACTGTTTTCAAGAAAAATGACAGTTTTGAAAAAAATCAGCTGATTTTCAGAAAAACCGACTGTTTTGACGAAAAATCGACTGATTTTCAGAAAAAAACGACTGTTCTCATGAACAAAATTAGCTGTTAAGATGAAAAAACGTGGAGCTTCGCGCCGACTCGGTTAATTTTTACCGACAGGTTATTTTAATACTTGTTTGGTTATTGGGGATTTGAAATGTCTCGGTTCTAAAGCTGTTTATATATAAAAAGTGATCAGCATTTTACTTTCACACTCCGTCTGAGCGCTTGCGCACTTGTTATTTTTAGGTTGTAAGACCAATTCATTTTGTCTTAAAAACAATGCATTTTGCCACGAATTTCAGTTTTCTAACATCGCTATTTAAGACCATTTCTCGCTCGATAGCCACAAAAGTGCTAATGCAGAAATGTAGCTCGTTCTTCACTCTACTACCATGGGGAATCTCAGAATTTTCGCGATCTGGCCGGTTCTTCTGGAGTGGATCTACCAAGACCCACTTTTTTTTTACCTTACCTTGCCAAAATTACCGTAAAAAGGAAAGAAAAGTACCTACACACTTGAACATTTCAGATTTGACGTCCTAAAGGTAGGTAAGAAGTTCAAAAAATTTCAAGGTCGTAGTGTCCATGATTTTTGTCGAATATTTGAAAAATATTTAATTTTTCGACCATCAACAATGGAATATTTGTCCGAACAAATTTTTTTTCGACGAAAAAAACTTGGGGAAGGTCCTGGAGCCTGGTAGATAATTCTGAGAGATTTTCGTCAAAATCTGAGAAATCGATTTTTTTGCCTGGCTTTATTTCGCTGGAATGACCCGGGTTTCTTTTTTTCTGGGTGGGGGGGGGGGGGGGGGTATTACAAACTGATGAATGTCCTAATATTATTCTGATTAATTTTAATTTACTCCATGACCTCCGCTGACTAGGAATCATATTCTGTCTTTCAACTTGACGAGGACCCTAAGTCGCTGGAAATCTGGGCCTAGTTGCGCTTGAAAAAAAACTTTGGATATGTTTTTTGTATATAATATTCGTAATAAATATAAATTAGCTTTGAATGTGTCAGTGTCTTAAACCTGCGGCTCATAAATGAAAGCATTCGAATACATCAAAATATCAAACTGGTCAAAATTATATAAGCTTACAGAATGTACTCCCCTCCACTAAAGTCACTGAAAACCGGAAACCCAAAACGCAAGAGTTTCACGTTCGGGCAAGGCCCCGATATAGTTTAGGCCTTCAGTGCCACGTCAACCTATCTGTACTCGCTTCTATTTTTCGTCTGGCAAAAGTATATTTTCCAAGGCATTTTTTCCATATCTGCACTCCTGTGGCCTGAACAAATTGCCTCTCTCGGAAATTTATAATTTGGATTTATTCAAATGCCCTTGAATTACTTTAAAGCACAAGTATCTAAAATAGTAATACAACACTATTTATGACCCGTCATACACCCAAAAAGACGGTATCTAAAAAAAAAAAAAAATTACACGGAAAAACATACTAACGCAATAAACAGAAGTTTCTTCAGCCCTGTTCAGATGTTCCTTCAGCATTGTTGTAATAAATAATAAGCTATATTTCATTTAAACAATGGCTAAAAATGGAAAGTCAGCTGCGATAACTGTCAGTGATATTTCGGCCCTTCTTGGCAAGGGTCCTCGTCAGGCTCTTTCTGGACTGGAAGAAATGAACCTGCAATAAATAAATGTATACTTGCCAACAAGGGCCAAAATACCGCTGAACATTGTAGCTGAGGTTCCGTTTCTAGCCATTGTTTAATATGTGTTTCCCAGTCAGCTGGTGAGCTTCGGCTCAGGGAGAATTTAGCCATATTCCAACCAATTAAATAAGTAATGGGCTAGGCAATAACAGTACCCCGCCCCCCCCCCCCCCCACCCACACACATAAAGAAAAGAGAACAAACAGAACTGGAATCCAGAACAAAAAAAAACCTCCTGTGATGGTTTGAAGGTTTTTCCGCGAACTTGAATAGAATTTATCTGAAGCTGCTGAAGAGGATGTCGCAAATCTTGTATCTCGCAAAGCTTCCCATTCCTTGTCCAAGGGGTGACACGGTTGAGGAACTTCTCGTACTTGAAATATGCCCTTCTAGTTTCTATTTTATCCGATTGAATAAATAAGTCCCAGAGCGGATCCAGGTAGAGAATATTCGGTAGAGAAATAGCATTATAGACTATCGCGAGGTGGCGTTTTCCAGGATTAAGCTGTGACCTAACTGCACCAGCACACGCACGACTGATCGCTTGCGTTTAGAGCGAGCGATATTACTATTTATTCATTTGTTTTCCTTCCCTTGAGAACGTATACACGATTTAACAACAAGTTTTGACCATGGATGTCTGAGCTCTGAACTTCACAGATCAATGTTGCGTAGGTAAGTTGAGCAAGACGAAAACATGCCCAACACTTGTACTCAAACCCATTCAAACCAAGTTAAGTTAACTAATTATCTAGTAGATACAACTGAATTATACTAAAGCTCGTTTGTGTAGTTCTTGACCGTGTTTATTTGGTATTATTTGTCATTGACCACTTTCTGTATTTTCTTTTGTTGAAAGTTTTAGGTTGACTTACCTTTGCTAGCGACCTTTCCGATTTTGCCCATCTATGATAGATAAACAAAACTATACCTAAATCAACTGGTCCATTCGGTGACACTGTAAATATTATGGAAAAAATACACAAGGTTTAAAAAACTAAATTAGGGTTATTATCCCCGTACGTTATTACATTAATGAGTATCTTAAGAGTCAAAAGAGGTACCAATAGGTTGTCCTATGGTAGAAAATCTCCTGCGATGGTATGACGTGAGAGTCACCCAAGATTGCTCTCTTTGGGGTTTCAGATGGGTGAAAAATAAACAGCGGAGCTTCTGATGTGATCTGATCATCTCTATCATCAAATCACCGCTTGGCAAGAATAGGGCCAGCTCTCTTCAGAGGAAGCCGTCATTATAATCCCGGGATATCTCCTTGTAACTTTTTTCAAATCCAAAACAGCTCTATTAAGGTTCCTACATCATCCGCGTAAACCAAAACAGAAACACTAACACCATTCAAAGTGCAAGAGCCCTAGGTTATCGGAGATATTGTAAGCAATAGGCAATTGTAATCCAGTATTGTAAATGTAATCCAAAAATATAAGTAAAGTATCCTAAATATAATTCAGTATTCTAACATACGTAACCCTTTTCAAACTCCATGGCTTCCCAAACATAACAAACTCGCCCCGTCCCGGCTCGCTAGGCCTCCTTGGTTTTGATGAGAAACACGGAAAAGTTACATAACAAGTGACCAATGTGCTCCTCGAAACTATACGTGGGAGCCGGAAACGCCTGGGCACGAGCCAAACATATTTTTAACATTTTAAGAGCTAATCCGATAGTCGATTTGGGGTTTAGGAGACATGCTGAATTCGAATGCGGAAATTCATTTTCTCGCTGGACAAGTAGTTCATCCGGAATCCGGCCACAACTGGAAAAACTTGTTAAAAATAAGTTTTTATCTGAGGTTGATTAGAGGTTCGATGTAGGGGGAATGAGGCATGCTGAATTCTTTTTGAACTTCATTTTTCTTGCCCGGACAAGTATGTCGCTCGGAATCCGGCCGAAACCGGAAATCTGCTAGGAGATTTTAAAACCTAATGAGCTTCCTCCTTACTGCTTACTCCAGGTCTGAAAATAATTTTGGTAAAAGGAAAAGTTAACTCTTGATTCGTATTAGAGGTCCGTATCGGGGGTAAAAACACTAGATGAATCCACCTTTGAACTCTATTTTCTGGCCTGACAAGTAATTCTGCCGAAATTTGCAAAAACCCAGAAGTTTGGATCGAAAGGTTCTTGGTTTAGCCTTCAATGGCACCAGCTGTTTTGCTAACAACACTTTTGCAGCAAGTGCGGTTCATAAATGGAGGATTTTGTTTTCATTTGGTGGGTCAATGCGTCGAGTCAGGGGCGTCCCTACACCTTCCTGATGGGGGGAGGGGGCTTCATTTTGCCGGAATTTTCGAGGTTTTGCTTACAATTATCCGTAGTGACCATCTCTGCAGAAACTCTAGAATACTGTTGTGTTCTGACTTTGATTTTGTGTTACAAACAACAATAAAATAGGCTTGTTAAAGTTTAACTGAAAAGACATTAATATCTGAATACACTGAAATGTTTCGACACATCTGAGGGATTTTGTATTTTTCCACCCGGGGCTCTGGTAATAACGTTCAGTGTGCACTGCTTGCACGACAAACCTAAATTCATCCAGACGCGGAGAATTTAAATTTGAACAAAATCCTGCGTTTTCAGGGCTAAAGATGTGACACCAGAGAAGTTACGACTGTTTGGAAAATGATTTTTGGATACTTCTTGCAATGAATCTGATATTTCTATTTTATTTCTCAGCAATGCCTTACATTTCTAGTAGGTAAATATATCAAGCGTAGAGGGAGAAGTACATAGAGGCACTACAAATCCGAAAGATTAATTATGGAATCGACTATCCCTGTATAACGGAGAAACGAAGTAACGCATTTTTAACGGGTTTTGGGGAAAATTTAAGTAAATAAGTGATATGTTACTAGACTGTTGGATCTCAGCCATATTTAGTTAAACTTTAAGATTGTCAGTTAAAACTAAAAACACTTCGACCTTCAACCCACCATATACATTTGTTCGTCGCGTTTTTGGCGTTTTCCATTTTTTCACAACACATTCAATTTCACATTCGTCAACTAATATGACGCGATTAGTAACAGAACGCTCGCTGGCCAGCCATTGTTGAACGCAAAGTGGTAATAACAAATTTCATCTTGCGAAAGATAGTTCCCCTGATGCTGCAGTAACAGGATTGTCTTAGCGAGCTTGAACGCTTTTAATAGTAGTGCTAGACATCTTTCAGTTTACGAAAGACTTCGAATGTATCTCAAACTTTTTGTTTGTCGTGAGTCGAGATCGTGTGGGAACAAGGCTAACTCGTTTTCTAACTCTTCTCGTCTTATCACCGGAAAAGAGTCGAGAAAGCTGTCGAAATTGGAGTAGACGGTACCGTGATATTATTCCTGGAACAGTATTTGCAGTTGGGGATAATGGAAATTTCAGTAGGTTGCCTAATTCTTGAAAGCTCCAGAAACTTAGGAGATTACCGGAATCACGCGATGAATGCACCGCTACGCTGTGTCGTCTGTCTGCAAGAATCACTCTGGTAAAGTTGTGTGCCTGGGTCATCCTGGTAAGCTGTGAGTCTGTACTTATCCGGTAAACAGTAAAATTCCGGAAGATTCCGGGAATTCTGGTGGATTCTGTGGAGCAAAGTCCGGTAGATTCCCTGGTTCATCTCCAGTAAATTTTCCAAGACAAGTTCCGTTAGATTCCTTGAGCAAGATTTCGGTAGATTCCCTAAGCAATAATCCGGTAGATTCCCTAAACATCATCAAGTGCAGGTGAATGTGACAAATTTTCAGAATTTACCGGAATTTTTTCCCTCGACTCTGTGTGGAGCTAAATTATTTGAGAACAGAGACGTTTAGGCGAGAAACGATCGAAGAGGAAGATCCGGTTCATATTATTGGGAAGAAGCATTTTGCTGACCTTGGTCGGTATCGGAAGCCCTTTCTGTAGTAAGGATTTCCCCGTTTTGGTGTTGAAATTAATTTTTTTGTTTCGTAAGTTTGTATTTTCTTTTCTTTTCTTACCATGGCCCAAGGGGCTTTTGTGAATGGATGAATTCATTCATTCATAGACCGTCCAGGCCCTCGCGTAGAATTACTTTCTGTTTTATTTGTCACGGTAAAAGTCCCTTGTATAGGTTCCACCACACTGTCAGAAGTTTCATAACAGATAGTGTATAACACTTTCAAGAATAATACCTTTTCACTTAGAAATAAAGTGTTACGACCAATTAAGCTTACACTATTTCATGCCTAGATCTCCAACAACACCTTTAATTGGTAAAACTACTAACGGGAACGAAAGAAACATAACAGATAACATCCCAAAGTGTTATCTGTTGAAACTGCGCATTCTTCTGTTGTCAAAAATAAAATAAAAAATAAATTCTTTGAGCCCAAGCTGACTTTGAAACATTTATTCAAACAATGTTTTCAACGGATACATCAGCTATGATTCTTCATCAGCGATATTTCGGCCCTTCTTGGCAAGGGTCCTCGTCAGACTGTCAATCTTCTGGTTCAACTTCGGGGAAGGAAACAAGCTTGTAATAAATAACTGAAGCTTCTACCGACTTCTGTTGTCGTTATGTAATTTCTGACAGTGTAGTATTTTTACCTATTGAAGGTGTTGTTGGAGATCTAGGCACGAAATAGTATAAACTTAATTGGTCATAACACTTTATTTCTAAGTGAAAAGGTGTTATTCTTGAAAGTGTTATGCGCTATCTGTTATGAAACTTCTGACAATGCATCACATAAATATCTCCCAATAGTATACTAGTCCAAGAATAAATAAGCCAATAGAACATCCCTCTTTCGTCCCATGCACTGGCCATGGATACCCCAAGATACTGGGCAGAGCTAGAGCTACTTGTACTGTAAAAAGTTTCTCCGAGTAAGGATTAAGGTTAACTGCAGTATTTGCTACTTGGATTAATCTTATCTCTAAGGATTAAAGTTAACTGCAGTATTTGCTACTGGGATTAATCTTATCTCTACTGAGATAAGATTGATCCAAGTTAGAGATAAAATTATCTCGTTATAGATAAGATTAATCCCAGTAGCGAGTACTGCAAGATTTATTTTTACAGTGTGCTGAGCTTTTGAGTTGATGCTCGTCTACTTCCGTCTTCGTCGCTGCGCATATCAGAGGAAAAGACTGTAGCGTGCATGACTCGCTCTGCGTCAAGTCATATGTTGCGTCACAATGGTAGACCTCCAATCGGCTGTTACTCTCTGAGTTTCTTGTGGGGGGGGGCTCTACTGCGATATAGCTATTTGTAGAGGTAACGAATTGCGATGTTTCATGTAGCTCCTACCCTTCGCTCGTCTGCGGGGCAGGGTATCGGGAATCTATTCGACTCCGCATGGTCGTCTTACAGAGCCAGGGAGACGGAGGTTCTTGTGCTTATTTGTTCTTGGTTAGCCGGATGGGTAGAAAATGACATTTCCTCATATAATGGGTGATTCCAAAAAGCACCTCACTCGTGTTTCAAATACAGAGCTTCGTGCTTAATTTAATTTGCCCGCTTTTGTGGTCGACTAAAAATTAATAACGTTTGCATGACTGAACTTGATGCCTGCATGTAAAAATGAAGTTTCGTTTGAAGTACTTCATTATATAATCACAAGGATAGCATTTCCGCCCTGTGCCTGCCTAGCCCGGATACATTTCTCCCAATATTCTTTGATGTCAGTAAATTGCGTGATGAAGCAGGTTTTCCGTCTACATATCTAGACGAAATTGGGACTATTTCTAGACGAAATAGTCGCACTGGGCGTAGTTGAAACTGTTGTCAGTCAGACACACGAAGCTGGCGAACCTTCCTTATTCTGCCTTTTCGCCTTATCTCCAGCTTCCCTTTAGAATTTTAAGCTCCAGATTTTAAAATTTGCCATTCTTTCGATTTACACTTACGACTTTATAGCGCCTTATCGGCTGAATTTGTCAGTCAAGGAGGACGAACTTTGCCGAAAGCTTCAAGGTCCGCAGGTATAATATTATCTTTCCAAAAGAAGTGTTTAAGAAGCATCAAAATGTGTGTTTTTTAAAGAAGATTTGGTAGGTCGACAGGTCTATCATAAAGCACAGCTGGTCTAGAAATGATCTTTTCACGATAAACTTGTTCAGAAATGTCTTTTTCCGAAATTAGCGATTTTCTTGTTGGGGTTTGTCGAATCTGTCCAGAAAACTTACTCGACGACGCGGTGGCTGGACGCAAATATTTGAAAAATGTGTGGGACAAAAAAAAATGGAGTCCGAAACACAAAGTAGATGTGTTGGCCTACAAGTCTCCCAAGAACGAAAAAACAGATTTTGAAGATTCTCATTCACTTATTCTTACAAGATCTATAGGCGGACCTTCGAAGCTTTCGGTAAGGTTCTAGCTTCGTGATGGACAAATTCGGGTGAGACGAAAAAGCGCTAAAAAGTCGTAGAAGCAAAACTAAACAATGGCGCAGGATGGGGATTTCTGAAGGTTACAATTCCATAGGTGCTAGAGGTAATCGAAAAGGCTGAATAAGTAAGATGGGTCCTTGAAGTTTCGGACTCCTTTGGTTTTCCCACTTTCTAAACTCGTCGCTCACGTTTTTCAAATATTTTGCCAACGCCGCGTCGGCGAGGGGGAAGTTTGGATTGAGTCGACAAGCGCCACCGTGAAAATCGCTAACGTCACGGGACAAGTAGCCTTCGCCTTCGAAAAACGGTATTTGTTAACCAGTTTATCATGAGAAGATAATTTCTAGTAAGAGTTTTGCTTTCAAGCTACGTGCACTCACAGTTCGATAAGACTTCGCATGCGAAAGTACGCAGGCGAAACTCGCGTTACTAAGAGAAAACCGAGGAAACTTGCATGCCACGCGTCAAATTTCTCAGTGAAGTAGGAAATTCGCATACAACTGCGAAAAGTAGACTGAATGCGCACGTACCTTAAAAGTGCGCCCACAGTCATGACGTCTGACGAATCGTGATGCTGAAGTTCATCTAAGGCTCGGGTGGATTACCCGGGTCGAGTAGTTAGGTAACAAATCGTGGTAACTAATTAAGCCGCCAATTAAGTTCAGAATGCTTGTCACGCAGTTCAGAGCTGTCGGGATTATTATTGATCAGGTCGCGTGCCTCAGTTATGTGGTGTCGTTGTTGCTGTCCAAGATCCAATATTTCCATTCACTCGAATGGACTCGAAAAAACTTTCAATCCCATGAAGTTGAAAACGCCAATTCGCTATATGGGATAGCAAAAAACACTGATCATGTCTAGAAAACAGCACTCCCTACTTTAATTAATCTATCACTTTGGTGGTCTTCTACTGAGTTAGAACGTTTGCATGACTAAGGTTGCTGACCACGTAAATCAATCGTTTTCAAAACTCCATTTGTACACGTCTTGCGGAATAAACAAATAACCATAAAAAGAGACACTGAAAACACTACATTGCTATTTATTCAGTGATAATTCACTCTGCTCATGGAAGGGAAATTATGGAGCCGCATCCAAGTGGTGAGGAAGTTGGTTTGCTAACTTGCGAGCAGCAGCTTGAACAAAGTGAATATATGTGCGGTTTTTCAGTAGTCATGGTATGGTACTCTCGTTGACGGAGAAGGTTTTTGATGAGTGAATGAATTAATGAATTTCTGCCCCAAAAGACCGTATGGCAGGAAAAGAAAATAACACTGAAAAACTCAAGAGAACTCTTACGCCAAAAATCGCTCTAAATGCTCCATAGCCGTCTTCAGGAACCTCCCAAGCCAAGGAAGGTCTACAAAATTTGTCTTGCTCATAATCTTAACCAAATCCTCTTCCTCCATCCTACCATGCCCAAAAATCTCTGTTCGCAAATCTCTTAGCTCAACGCATTTACCCAACAAACGCAAAATATCGTCCCCTAGCGAACCACACATAGGGCAATTCGACTAGCCGAATATTCGTTTAATCGTTAATATAATATGTTTTCATCAAAGTTTATCTGGAAAGGAAGCTTATTTTTATACCTGATATTTGTTTACACTGAAATATTTTGACCCATCTGAGGGACTTTGTATAATTTTGTCACTGGAGGCTCTTGTAATAACGTTCAGAATGTGCGCTGCGTAGACGACAAACCAAAATTCTTCCGGACCCATAGAATCTGAGTTTAAAAAAGCCTGGATTTCCAAGCTTAACGACGCGCCCAGAAAAGTCACTGCTGAAGGAAGCGGGGCAATGATGTTAAGATTGTTCTTGCAATCCATTTTTAGTTAATTTTTCGGAATGGCTTACCTTTGTGGTTGGTAAATAGTTCAAGCATAGAGGGACATACGCTTAGAAGTACCACAGATCCAACAGAATCAGTTCATTCGATGAAGTCGATTATCTCTTGATACTAACACATTTCTATCGCGTTGTCAGGCCGATTTAAGTGAATAATCGATGCGTAACTGGACTGTCGTATCTCAGCCCTGTTCAGTCAAACTTGAATACGTTAATATATATTTATATATACAATTCGACTGTCAACATTTCTAAAATTATTTCCGAACAAAACTAATCATTAAATTTAATTCAACAACGTAACTTCAGGTAGGCCTACAGTTACAATGCAAAAACTGACTAATCTAGTAAACTACAATATAAAACTCGAAAGCTTCATACCTTAAATGTAGCTTAAATCACACCTCTAGCGAGGTAAGGTGGGGTGTCCTCCCGTAGAATCTTCGCTGGTTTGTAGCTTGGTTGGTATGTTGTTGTTACATCGGCCCACTGGCATCCCAGTACAGCCGACATTCAGCGTGCACTGTAAAAGAAAATCTTGCAGTATTTGCTACTGGGATTAATATTTTCTTTATTGAGATAAGATTACGCTTAATTCGGATTAATCTTATCCCAGTAGAGATAAGATTAATCCCAGGAGTAAATACTACATCCTTATATTCTGAGAAACTTTTTACAGTGTGTTTCCAGTCTTGGTCCACGCCTTTTTTGAAGTCGTTCAGGGTAGAAGCGTTGATCGTTAGTAACTTAACGTATCAGCAGAAACAACTAACTGAAGTTTCCTCCAATCAGTCGACACTTAAAGCCTGGACGAACAAGGGAGCAAGTCAGAAACCGGATTCAGCCCACTTGGCTAGGCCGTTGCCGAGGTACAGCTTTTGCAACTTTCCTTGCGGTACTTTCTCGGTGTGGCTTGAAATCGGGGGGGGGGGGGGGGTATCCACTGATCGAATGTACTATTCAGCAACCCTGTACCGAAAGGAAGTGACAGTTTTTATCTCAAAGTAATTGCTAAAGACGGGAAGTCAGCTACGATTTTTGACAGCCCCGATGAAAAATGCAATACTATGTAATAACAAAGAATACTATCATTTAATATGCCTCAAACTGGTCCAATCTTATGCAGTAGTATCCAGTAGCATCCAGTCTTGCTAATAGTAGCATATAGTAGTATGCAGGAACACGTTAGCCTTGAAGTAGAAGCATGTAGTAGCATCGTTAGTACTGCATGCTAATTTTTCGTGCTACTTCATAGTACTATTTTGAGACAAATTTTTCATCGGGGCGATATATTGGCCCTTCTTGGCAAGGGTCCTCGTCAGGCTTTTGCTGAACTGGAAGAAACGAACCCGCAAACAGAATCCGCCTGTCGAACATCGTAGCTGACTTTCCACTTGTATCCACTGTTTCAATGTATTTCCCAGTCATAAAACTGCTCAAAGAGGGCACAGTATGGGACTTTGGGCGCGTTCGACATCACCAACAATGCCCAACATTCTACTCTCTCAATCGCATCCGACTGCTCTTGCGTCAGTCCATGATGACAAACGTGGAACAGTAATTCTAAGCAAGACCGCAGAAAGGAAGTAAGAAATCGCAAAAGGTGATTGAAGGGATTCCGTGTCGAGACAGCAGCTTCAGAGAGCTAATATATGCAGTTGCTCTCCGAAGTATCATTTAAGTGTCTAAATAGGTTTCAAGCAGACAAAACGTTTTTGATCTAAACAAAATAATCTACACAGTACCTAAATGGATTATGGTCAAGGGCAGGTCAAGGGTTTATATACGCATTCCCGGATGTCTAATTTGTTTGGAAAGATGTTCCTGTCCAACTCTGTTATTTCCATTAACTCGAATTCCCTTGAGAAACTTTTAATGCCTTGAAGTAGAAAAGGAAAGTCCGCTAAATGTGATTGCAAAAAGAATCGCGCTCATGTTTGAAATACAAAACGTCGTGCTTTAATAGGCTATAATCTTCCCGCTGTAATGGCCGGCTAGAAAGTGATAACTTTCGCATGACTAAAGGTTGATGCTCACATGTATGTCAGGAAGCACAGCGCGGAGCGCTGTGCGAGGCTTCTAAGTCCTCCAGTCCAGTAAACTAGCCACACCCAAACCGTCTGTGGTGGTCAATACAATCTGACTAGATTGCCTACCCCTTTTGCTGTAGTATTCTCGGAAAATGGGTATATATATATGGGTATACAGTTGTTTTAATTCGTGGGGGTGGGGCGGGGGGGGGGGGGGGCTCATGGCCTGTTAACGTGTGTACAAAAACACAAGTGAGCCCTGGATTTGGATATAGGACACCATACACCAAGAGGGGCATAGTTCATTGGTTTATATAGGTGGTACGGGGGATAGATATTTCCTGCAGGTATCGGTATAATGCAGAAGCTTTAATGCACACGTGAAAATATTAATAATAATACAATAATAATTGATACTCACATGTAAAAAAAAAATCGCTAAAACCAAAATAGTCGCCTAACAGTGAATGGTCCTCAAATAAAGTTCTTGCCAAACATGTTTAACTCATATCCGGTTTTTCGGATATATTAATCCGGTTTTTATAATATCTGCCATTGGTATCTACTATCTCTTCTGTCAGGGTTCCACTACAGCACCTACTGCTGCGATTTGAAAAACACAATTGTTAACATGTAGTCCGAACTTTTTCGGATTATTGTTCTTTCACTGACAGGCAGAGTTCAAACCAACTGACATCTCTGTCCGAATTCGTTTACCTCGCTGTTAGATCGGTCGAACCGACGATTGGAAGACAATTTAAACAACTTTGTGAAGTTTTTTTAAAGCAAATTTTTCAATTTCCAATGCTGCCAAAAAGATTAGGCTACTGAAATAGTTAGCTCTTCACTATTATCAAGTTTGTTATTTTTCCTCCTTTACTTTTTCATAAGCTAGAAATAATGACACCTTCTTGATAGGGGTGTGTGTGTGTGTGTGGGAGGGGGGGGGGGGTGTTGCTTCAGAATTTTAACAGACATTTTTGAAGTGTTACCGGAATTTTTCAAGGCTTTACCGGAAATTCTCCGCAGTCGCCATCTCTCATGGCCTAGGTTGGCATTAATATCTCAAGATTCTCAAAGGTCACAATCTGGTCGGGAAGCAGATGCTAAGCGAGAAGTCACCGGGAGGTGACGAGACCATAAAAACAATTTGTGAAAGAGAAAAAAACAAAATAAAAAGATACTAGGACTGCCACGAACGCGACTACAGTATATTTAAATATTCATTCAGCCAAAGACGACTGCGATATCATGTTTGACTATGAGTCCCAGTGAGTCCTGGTTTGTCTACGAGGCTTCGACATCGGAGTTGTAGACGTCTAAATTTAGTTCAAGATTTTTCAGAATTGTCACTTTAGTCCCTTTAATGACGTTCCATTTACTTAATATCTATTTCTTTTCTTGCTCAGAACTGATTTGACAAAACCTTTACACCATGCACTATATTGACGTCAAAGAATATTGGAAAGTACAAGTAAGTCAGCCAAGAACGCGAAGCAGCATCGTTGTGATTAGCTCAGTACTTCCAATGAAACTACACTTCTATATATGAGCATCAAGATTAGTCATGCATCCGTTATCACTTTCTAGCCGACCACTAAAGGGGATAAATTGAACTGACAAAATAAAATTCGAAGAAAGACTCTTTGCATCTTAGAAAATGGTCTTGGAAATTATGAAGCGCGCTATTCAGAACGGAGCTTTGAACTTTATATCGCAGTTGAAAGGGATGAAGCGAAAGACGTTATATAGACTATAAGTTGTGATTTCTACAGAAAACAAAAGCTAGAAGCTCATATGGCCCTTGCAGATTTGGGTTAGAGGATAGCTGTCGGAATTTGTATTGTACAGTGCAAACAGATACGTCAGCTCAAGTTTATTAGAGTTAGATTTCGCCCCTTTTTGGCTAGGGTCCTCTTCAGGCGAAAGCCGTTCAGTCTGGAAAATGAACTTGTGAAAAAGACTTATAAGGTGAACATGTTGAATCTTTCAGTTTTCGACTACCTTTGATAGTCCGGTCATAATCTGGCTAGACGGGAATTTCGAAGACAGAAAGGAATTACTTAGGGGATTTACTTAGATAATAAGCATAAATACCATACTTACGGGATATGTCTAAGACCGGGAATAGACCCTCTTATAGTCTGGACGATGAAGTCCAACAAATATTCCCCTTTGAGATCTCATTGAAACCCTTGACCTTGTTGTTCCGTAGAGGGGAAGCTTGACGCGCATCAGTTCGTACTTGATCATTGTAGTATACCGTCGTTCTGGACAGCCTGAGCCCGAGATTGAGAAAACCTTATGAAAAGCTTATGAATTGAAAGAACTTAATTATCCATCATAACAACTAACAACCCAAACCCGAGGAGAGAATAAGAGAGAAAGGAAGATAGAGCACAAACATTTCTTACAACAAACCTTACCTTCGAAATAGAATGGTTTTCCACGGCATTCCGAAAATAAGCATTCCGAAGTTTTTCAGAATCCTCCCAATCCCTTTAGAAGAGACTCTGTGTTCAGTTAAGCGTGCTGGAAAACTGAAAAAGACGGCGGAAGATTCGAAATAACCTTTTATTTATGGTTCCTAAAGTGTATCGCTTTTCGTAAAGCTTTAAAGCCGGACTTATTGAAGATATCAGAATTTACGGCTGACATCCTGGGAGGAAAGTAGGAAAAAGGAAATACTGGATCGCGAGAAGCGAAGGAACTAGTGTCAATTTGGCAGGAGGATCAGACGTCTGCTGGCACGGTTGTCATGGATGGTGGTTTATCACCAAATTTGTGGGGTTTTTTTGTAGGAAAGTTACAAATTACTATATTTTGGTACATGAAATATGCCACAAAGTCACTAGTTTTCACAAGAATCTCTAATTTTCCTACAAAATTAAAGCATTTAAACAAAGATAATATAATTTTTTATTACTACTTAATCTGTTTTAGTAATAAAACACAAAATTTCCTCACAATCACCCTAATTTCAAATTTCCACAAAAACCAAAATATTTTGCTATTCTCTTTTTATATCACTAAATTAAATCTATTTTGGTGCACAAAATGCCACAGAAAAAAAAAAATTACAAAAATTTAAAACAGAAAAAACTACCAAGAAATCCAACACCAAAATCCACAATTTTAGCGCGAATACGCCGCGATAACGTCTGCTGGGGATGTAGGTGATTTCTTTTTCTCTAGCATGGCAAATATTTCTGCTGGAAGCAGGATTGTGCATGTGCCAAAACAGATTACGATTAGGACATGTTTGATGACGGACAACACAAGCCTTTCCGTTCGATCCGGCAAGGGTGCCTGCTTTTGACAACCAAATCCTTCTGTTGCTCTCGGGGCTTTTTAGTGGAGTGTTCCTTGGAACATTCCACTATTGCGAGCGCTGTAGCAGCTTTCGGTTTCTGGTTTTCACCGTTTTTGGGATCCCAAAACGTAAGTGGAGGGATACCTATGACATCGTTCCTCAGTGAACTAACATGTGTTCTGGCTTGGAAGGTGTCAGATGAGATTGGACCAAACCTGCTGTGCTCATAGCGAGCATAACTGGTTGTATGAGAGATGACCTGAGCCGTGTTTCGAGATTCTTTGAGAGCTCAATTGTTGGTTTCACGGACAAATAGATAGAAAGATAGATTAGTGTATTTCCAAATCCCACGGTCAATATAGATAAACAGACAAAAACAAAAATATAACTTAAACAATCAGACTCCTTTTTAACTCTAAAGATTCATCTATGTACACGCCCACTCGAGTAATAACGGTAGGGTTAACGGTAGTTACTATTGCTCAAAATTTCAGGAAGTGATAAAATCACACCCTCTAGATAAATTTTCCTTAAATCAGAAAGTTTCGGGCATCTACGGAGGAAATGGTCCAAATTTTCTTCCTCCTCACAAAGTGGGCAGGCATACCTCCCATCAGGAACCACGCTACCTCTAAAAAAAAATCTTCTGCCTGCTCTAAATTTGAAGGCAGTTTGCCCTTAGTTGGATCCAACGACATAAAACTTTCCCGGGAAGACTTTTACCACTTGATAATGACTCAATGTTATAGAACTATTAACAATACTCTGCCAAAACTGGATTTCCCGACCTTCTAAAACCACTCTAACCTGACGTTCTAGATCTTTTGGCAAATCAACGCAACCAAGACCTTCATTCCATATATATGGCATTCCTACTCGCTCTAATAACCGCTTTACCTGGAATGGCCAAGAATGTTTCAAACCATTATTCAGCATCTCATCATAAGCTAACCTAGCTAGTCTATCCTTATTCATATTTACAATTATTAACCATAATCTAATCATCAGGATAGCCCTACGAAACTTTAAAGAATATAAACCTATATCACCCTTTAAAATTTGAGAATGGGTTGTCTGATGTAGTCCAAATACCCTTTTGTAATACTGAAGTTGGAGCGACTCTAGTTGTTTTGCCGTCTCTTCGCCCCATATCTCTGCTCCATATTCTAAAATTGGCAAAACTTTTGTATTAAATATTCTTTTATGCATTTTAAGGTTTTTTATACCCATAATTGACTGATTCCGAAAAATAGCTGACATGGCTACTTTACCTCTATTAACCACTTCATCAATATGTGACTTAAAACTTCCGTTGTCAGTTAACACGAATCCAAGGTATCTTATTCTCTTAACAACATTCAGTTCTTCATTATTGAAAGTGAACTTACAATTTTCAGTACCATTAATTTTTCTTTTTTAAAAATTAATCACCTCACTCTTCTTAACGTTCAACTTAATTTTTTCATCGCCAGATACTCCCCGATCAAATTCAAAAGCGTCTGCAAATCTTCACGCGATTTAGCAACAACCGCAAGGTTGTCCGCAAACAGCAGCACTGACAGCTTTCTACTTCCCAGACTTACCGTTGGAGCCCATCTTTTCTCTAGAAAATCCATAATATCATTAACATAAATATTGAATAGTCGAGGGGATAAAGTGCTACCTTGTTTTACACCTCGCATAATTCTAAATTGTCTCGATACACTACTACCAACTTGAACTATTCCCTTTACACAAACATACATGCTAACTATTAAACTTACAAATGTATTAGGTAAACCAATTCTAACTAGAGCATCTTTCAATAATTCTCTATCTAAACTATCAAATGCCTTGTGGAGGTCTAAGAATCCCACATAAAGACTATTCTTCCCCTTACCAATTTATCTAATAACGCCTTTAAAATCCCCCTTGCTCCTCATGTATTATATTACTTTTATTTAACCATGTCGCTAACCTAACATCTAATATTTTCTCCATGAGCTTGCTTAACGCAGGTACTAACGCTATCAAACGATAATTCTCATGAACCTTGGGATCTCCCTTCTTAAACAGCGGGAGAAACATGGATTTTTTCCATTGATCCGGCCATTTTCCAGCCTTTAACACCATATTATACAAAAGAACTATAATCGGCAAAAAAACAGACGAAAATTTCTTAAAAATCAATACTGGTATCCCGTCAATACCTGCTGCGGCTGACCCCCCTTTTAACTTTTTTAATACTTTTTCCACCTCCTCCTTACCAACTTGAGCAACTAAATCATAATAATTTTCCTTAATTGGATAAACAGCCTCTTCCGGACTTATTGTCATATCTTGCATTTCTGAACATTGACCTTCTAACTCTTCTAGATAATCAGGCCAAGAATCAACTTCTGGGGTCGCGAAACTATTTATCTTTCCATTTCTTTCTTCTCTTTTTATATCACCCCAAAATTTCTTATATTCTTTCTTCCGAAAACAGTCAATAATACCCAGTTTCTTTTTATTTTCACAAATATTTGTTTTCCTTTTTATCAGTCTTCTATACTCTCTTCTGTGGTATTTATATTCGGCTAGTCTTATACTTTGTTCTTCAACGGTCTCACACTGCTTCAAACTACTAAGTATCTGCCTCAATTTTTCTTTCATTGTTTTACATTCCAAATCAAAAAAACTTTCAGCCTTTTTTTCTCTTTTTGTCAAATTGCACCTTTCAGCACAACGGCTGAATATCAAATCATTTAGTCCAGAAATTATTTCACACACGTCGATTTGGTCATCAGCAAGTGATTGGCACTTAGTCGTCACATCCATCGTCGAAAACACTTTTTCTAGACTCCTTATATCATCGTCTGACAGATTGCATCTTATTCTAGGCCCTAAGCTTACCCTATCGTTTTTATCACTATCACAATATTCCATAATACTAAAACGATCTTTCTGGTACAATCTTAACTTAATTTCAAGCTTCAACGCCCTATGATCCGAACCAACTAAATCCAAAATTTCAACACCAACAGAATCCGGGGCAAAATGCGTTCCCATCAGAGCGTAATCTACTACACTTGGCGTTGGCCCTGACAGGCAAGTAAATTCACCAACAGACATATCCTTACCGAATCTACCATTCCCAATCAACAGACCATGCTCTCCGCAGAGTGCCAGAAGCTTTCTCCCCCAAACGTTAATTTTCAGTTTTTCATCCTTGTTACTAGACGTGGCATCAAGGTGGCATTCTACTACTTAATGGAGCAACATCACCTAAATCCGGTATTAATACATCAGGAACCTCAAGCGCAATACCCGTATATGCGTTGAGATCACCCATTAGAACACACTCGGGCCGAGTGACTCGTCATTACTATACTTTTCTTTAGTTGATGTCAATTCCTCCTCTAAAATTCGTGTCTTACGAATTTTAGAAAAAAGTGTCTTCCCGACTATACGAACTATTTTGAGGCGGAACATAAACCACACCCAAAATCAACTTTTTACCACATTTCCAACAAATACTCAACCAAATTAAATTTTCAGATCTACTCTTGATTCTCACATGACCCATTAACAGCGGACGTTTTTATCATAACCAGAATACCACCGTAATATCTATTGTTTTTCGCAATTTTTCGAATAACTTGTTCAACCTGGTAACCGGGAAAAAAAGACACGGATGATGAATCATTCCAAGTTTCAAGAAGTGACATCAGATCAAATGAGCATAAGTCCTGATACAAAAAAGGTAATTTTTCACGCAAACCTTGCACATTCCACGAAACAAGACTCAGTATATGGCCCTCATCTACCTATGCGGCTACGTTCTCAGACGTCGCACTACTTTGCCCAGCCACGGCGAGGGGTTCGTCACTTGTTCCTTGATCATCACTTGGGGAAAATGCAAAACGGTAGTAATCGCCGTTACTGGCTATTAGACTGACTGAAAGCATCTCGTGGAGTATTTACGAAAAAAACACGGGAAGACCAAATCTGGGGTCGTTGCTCAAACCCACGGCCTCGCATACTTCTCCCTCTTGGTTTAACATTGCGGACTCCTGGCCGATGTAAATCATTAGGGCTGACAATAGCACTAGCAGGTCTTTTCGCTGACATAGCGACCTGCGAATATGTTTCCTGGGGCACAGCTGTTTCCGCGTCACTGTCGCTAGCGTCACTGTCCCGGTTCATCTCGACATCCCGTGGTACCATCGGAGGAATAGCACTCTCGGTTGGTCTAACACGTTGCACTGGGTTGGCCGGAATAACTTTGCGCGTCATTTCAACGACATTTTTTCCATCAAAACCAAACACGCGTTCATCGATAAATAGTTTCTCACCCCTAACTTTGTAACACGGCCGTCGTTACGAGCAAGACTCATAACTTCCTGTAAGTGTTTGCGGGCCTTCCTTTGCGAAACCGTAAAATCAGGAGCCACAGAAAGGCCAAATCCCTTTAAAAGGGAACTATTCTTCAAAATAAAATCCCTTGTGTCGACCGAATTCAACTTCAGAACCACCGGTCCTGCTCTCATGTGAAAAATGTCAAGTATTTCAAATCTCTGTAACTGAAGATGCGGTATCACACGATTTAGGATTCCCATCACTTCTTGCTTGTGAATAAAATCAAGTCCTTATCCAAGCGCTCGTAACAGGGTTGGTCACCAAGAACCAGGGTGTACGAGTTACTTCAGGATACTTTGGGCTACTCAGGGTTACTTTTGGTTACATTGGGTTACTTTCGGTTACATTGAATTGGGTTAAATTGGGTTGCATTACGTTACATTCGGTTACTTTGAGATACTTTTGGGTTGCTTTCCAGGTGTACGAAGTTACTTTTGGTGACCAACCCTGGCGCTCGTGTAAGTCCAGAATTTTCGCCAAGCAAACCGTTAATTCGCTCACGTTATGTATTTCACAATCTTTTCTCCGGGCGTGCGCACCCTTTCAGAGCTGAATGAATACTGAATATTAATGAATACGAATATTAACGTTACGGGAAGGGAGAAATCTAAGCCAATTCAGTTCATTCTTATACACTACACTCCACGTCTGAGCGCTTGCGCACTTGTTCTTCGTCTGTCTGCCGTTTTTGCGGACTTAGGTGGGTGAGATTTACGCTCGACAGGTATAAAGCTAAGTTAAGTTATAGTGACTGTTGATGATTTCTTGTTGCTGTTATCGTTATCTCTTTTCTCTTAGTATGTTTGAACGGGTGGCCCTAGATTTTATTTCAGCAATAATTTGGCGTTCTTGGCAAGGCTCCACTTCTGGTCTTAGTGGCGTAGCTATGAGACTGCTGTAAAATTAATTCTTAGCAGTTATAAATATCTGTTTTTAGGAGTTAATCCTTCGAAAGATTGGGGGTGAAAACTATGGCTTGAAGAGTAGTCTCTTCAGTGTTCTGTCAGAGCGTGGGCCAACGTGTCGCTGGAATGAAATCCCGTTTATTGTTATCAAACACGGTTTGCAGTCAACTTCAGTCTACCATAAATCACCGGTTTTGGGGTACCCTATGCCAAACTCTTGGTAGATGAGTTTGGCATACCCTGCTGGGAACCTCTGGCCTCTGGTTACATTCAATTCTATCGATGCGGTAAACTGGTTATCTGAATTCTGGCGAGGGTTTTGCTAGAAGTCAGTGGGCCTGGGAAAAGGCTTAAAAAAGCCTAAGCCGTGTACAATTTGTTACAAGCAGAGCCTAATAGGTTTACAGTGTTCAAATATTTTTGAATACGAACATTGAATAGTGCGAGGTTTATTTCAAGCACATCTTTTAATAGAAATAATTTATTCACTATAAAATTGTCAGAAGTAGTGTTTTTCAGATATACTCATACTTGCTTTGTCAAACACGGGATCCTCTTCTTAGCGCATGCCGACCTTGGCCAGGCGTCTAAGCATTTCACTGATTATCACGCTTGCCAACTTTGATTTCTTTACTTGACCTATCATTGTTTCAGAGAACCTTACCGGCCCGAAGACCGGTTATGCAAATTTTGCCAAGTTTGCCTCATCGAAGGCAAGGGATATGGAAAGAGGCTAAAGACAGCCGAGGTCTTGTGTAATTTTGTGTAAGCATATACTCAACCAGTGCATAAAACGGATATGTTAGCAACGGTGCTGTTGCAGCGATATTTCGGCCCTTCTTGGCAAGGATCATCATCAGGCTGCCGAACGTCAAGGACAACGTTGAGGAAGGAACGAACCTGTCCCTGTTGTCTCTGACGTTCGACAGCCTGACGAGGACCCTTACCAAGAAGGGCCGAAATATCGCTGCAAAAGCATCGTAGCTGACATATCAGTTTTGTGCATTGTTTAAAGATACGTTTCCTAGCCAGCTTCGGCTCAAGGAGTATTTATCTGTAAGTATAGCTAAATTTTAAAGTATAGTCAACTCTCCCATAACATCTTAGCAGAACCACTATGGAGTGCGAGGTGTCCTTTAATGAAGAAGTGGAAGAGAATCAATACAGGGGGCCTGCCCCAAATTTCTTGAGTATTTTCCTTTCCAAAATCTCCCGCTTTCCTTATTTACCCTCGCTTCAGCATTCTGGAAGCAAATGCGGAAACGGACCGGAATGAAATGACACTATGGCCACATCGCTCCATGACATTGCTAACTTTATCTTGTCATGCAATTCGTGCATTTTCATGTGAATAGAAATGTTGTAACAAATGGAGTTTGAGCAACTTAATCGACTTAAATCCTCGCGACGGTTTCTATTTCCCTACTACAGAAAAAAGCAAACTTTCGCAAACACGAAAGGTTTTGATGGGGCGTATTTACATCGATCGGTTTTTTGCTAAATTAGAAAATAATCTCTATATTTACTTGTTAAACTGGAAGCTACAGATTTAAGTGGATTGTTTTATAATTTTCCAAATTCCTTCTTTGTTTCGCCATGTATTTGAGGAATTCTGAACTGGTGATTCTGCTTGTATTGAATAGAACCTAGATTAGGCTGGTTTATCAAGAGCTACGAGCTCATATGGCACTTGATACGAGTAGGCGGTACAAGAAAGTAGGTGAGAAAGTCACAAATACACCCACCATCCAAAAATGTAGGGTAGGGGGAATCTTGAAGCTTGAGGTATGTATAACTTTGGAGCGGGTGATGGAGCGCGGAGGACTTGATATCTGGAAAGATCTCGTGTCTCGGATGTCTTATTTCAAGTACGGACAGTATCCGATGAATGTGTGTGGGGGGGGGGGGACGGAAATCTTGTGACACGCTTAGAGTGGATCAGTCGGGGTCGGGGGGGGGGGGGGGAAATTCTGCTGATCGCGATTTAAGGCACAAGTCCTTGACACACCAGTGACAACCGGGCCGGATTAGAGCACTGTAGGGGGAGTTAGAGTGGGGGGGGGGTCTGGTGATCGCGAGTTAAGGTACTTCCAGATTTGCTAGGACGATGAAACTTGGCTTGAACATCAGATACTTGCCAAGATTGGCTTGGAAATAGTCAGTTCACCGATCCGACACTCGTGGGGGGAGTGGAGGGAGTAGAAATCCTGAATCTTGAGTTATGGTATGACTCGAGCGGATGATCAGAACCATTTCAACTCCAGACCGGATCTGATGAATGTGTGATGGGCGGATGGGGTGACCAACTCCACCAACAATACCGGAGCCAATCCGGATCTGTAAATGATTAATCCAGAGCATCTGTTTGCCATTCCCACGAAGTTCGATCCAGATCACACCAGTCTAAGCGGGTCAAGTATTTTCCGCCCTCCCCCCAATAATTGCCGGATTCGGTCCGGAAATGAAAAAGATCACCAGAGAAAAATATCCTCTGTTCAATTATTAAATTTCACTCGAATCCGATAACCCGTTTCAAAGTTACGCATGACTTAATATTCCTGATTTCCCTCCCTCAGCCCCCCCCCAAGATTATCATATCGAGGATTTGACCGGGTCCTTGATTTGCCTTCCAAGTTGTGTCGTAAAAAATTCCCAAAAACCGGAATACCGGGACCCCCCCCCCCCCCCTCTCAAGTGTCCGGATCCAGTCAAATTGTGTAAAAGATTTACATGGATCAGATGTTTGTTCTTCCCAGCAAGTTTCACTCCGATACCATCATTCTAACCGTTTCTCCAGATTTCCGGCTCCCCCCCAGCTCCCCCACGGTGCCCGTAGCCAATCCGATTCAGTAAATGATTTACCTAGAGCATCTGTTTGTTATTCCCACAAAGTTCCATCCCGATCTCTCCATTCTAAGCGGGTCACGTATTTTCCGCCCCCCCCCCCCAATAGTTGCCGGATCCGGTCCGCATATGAAAAAAATCACCGGATAAATGTCCTCTGTTCAATTCTTAAATTTCACTCGAATCCGATCACCCATTGCAAAGTTACGCATGACTGAAAATTCCGGATCACCCTCCCTCCAGTCACCCCACCATCATCAGATCGACAATAAATTTATTTTGAAGTCAGTTCGATGGGGTCCCTGATATGCCTGCCAAGTTTCATCGTGAAAATCACCAAAACCGCCATTACCTGAATTCCGGCCCCCCCCCGTAAGTGTACAATGGTCTAGAGGATTTATCTAGAGCAGATGCTTGTTCTTCCCAGCAAGTTTCACTCCGATCCCTCTATTCTAACCGTTTCTTGAAATTTCCGGACTCCCCCCCAAACTCCCCCCTGGCTACCGAATCCGGTCAAGACTTTAAACGGGACATCACAGATATATAATCTATTCAGTTATTAAGTTTCATTACAATCCGATCACCCGTTCGAATGTTACACTTCTCATTTTCCTGGATTCCCCTGCCCTCCACTCCCGCCCCCCCAAGATGGTCGGATCGGAAAACTGATTATTTAGTTTGTTTGGTCGGGTCCCTGATATGCCTGCCAAGTTTCATCGTGAAAATCACCAAAACCGCCATTACCGGGATTCCGGGAACCCCTCCCCCCCCATAAGTGTACAATGGTCTAAAGGATTTATCTAGAGCAGATGCTTGTTCTTCCCAGCAAGGTTCACTCCGATCCCTCCATTCTAACCGTTTCTTGAAATTTTCGGACTCCCCCCCAACTCCCCCCTGGCTACCGAATCTGGTAAAGACTTTAAACGGGACATCACAGATGTATAATCTATTCAGTTATTAAGTTTCATTACAATCCGATCACCAGTTCGAAAGTTACACACTTCTCATTTTCCCGGATTCCCCTGCCCTCCACCCCCCCCCCCAAAATGGTCGGATCGGAAAACTGATTTGTAAGTTTGTTTGGTCGGGTCCCTGATATGCCTGCCAATTTCCATTGCCCTAGCTCATCTGGAAGTACCCTAACTAAAAAATTGAGACGAAATGCCCTAAATTTTCAAGTTTCCAGCGCCCCCCACTCCCCCGCATATGGTTGGACCGGGAAATTGATTATTTCCAGGTTATTTTTGGTCGGGTCCCTAATATGCCTGCCAAGTTTCATTGTCCTAGCTCATCTGGAAGTACCCTAACTCGAAAAAGTGCAACAAAATGCCCTAAATTGTCAAGTTTTCAGCGCCCCCCACTTCCCCGCATATGGTTGGACCGGGAAATTGATTATTTTCAGGTTAGTTTTGGTCAGGTCCCTAATATGCCTGCCAAGTTTCATCGTCCTACCACATCTGGAAGTACCCTAACTCGAAAAAGTGTGACAAAATGCCCTAAATTTTAAAGTTTCCAGCGCCCCCCAATCCCCCGCATATGGTCGGATCAGGAAACTGATTATTTCCAGGTTAGTTTGGTCGGGTCCCTGTTATGCCTGCCAAGTTTCATTGTCCTAGCTCATCTGGAAGTACCCTAACTCGAAAAAGTGTGACAAAATGCCCTAAATTGTCAAGTTTCCAGCACCCCACTCCCCCGCATATGGTCGGATGGGAAAACTGATTATTTCCAGGTTAGTTTGGCCGGGTCCCTGATATGCCTGCCAAATTTCATTTTCCTAGCTCATCTGGAAGTACCCTAACTCGAAAAAGTGTGACAAAATGCCCTAAATTTTCAAGTTTCCAGCGCCCCCCACTCCCCCGCATATGGTCGGATCGGGGAACTGATTATTTCCAGGTTAGTTTGGTCGGGTCCCTGATATGCCTGCCAAGTTTCATTGTCCTAGCTCATCTGGAAGTACCCTAAGTCGAAAAAGTGTGACAAAATGCCCTAAATTGTCAAGTTTCCAGCGCCCCCACTCCCCCACATATTGTCGGATGGGAAAACTGATTATTTCCAGGTTAGTTTGGCCTGGTCCCTGATATGCCTGCCAAGTTTCATTGTCCTAGCTCATCTGGAAGTACCCTAACTCGAAAAAGTGTGACATAATGCCCTAAATTTTCAAGTTTCCAGCGCCCCCACTCCCCCGCATACGGTCGGATCGGCAAGCTGATTATTTCCAGGTTACTTTGGTCAGGTCCCTGATGTGCCTGCCAAGTTTCATTGTCCTAGCTCATCTGGAAGTACCCTAACTCGAAAAAGTGTGTCAAAATGCCCTAAATTTTCAAGTTTCCAGCTCCCCCCACTCCCTCGCATAGGGTCGGGTCGGGAAACTGATTATTTCGAGGTTAGCTTGGTCGGGTCCCTGATATGCCTGCCAAGTTTCATTGTCCTAGCTCATCAGGAAGTACCCTAATTTGAAAAAGTGTGACAAAATGCCCTAAATTTTCAAGTTTCCAGCGCCCCCCACTCCCCCGCATAGGGTCGGATCGGGGAACTGATTATTTTCAGGTTAGTTTGGTCAGGTCCGTGATATGCCTGCCAAGTTTCATTGTCCTAGCTCATCAGGAAGTACCCTAATTTGAAAAAGTGTGACAAAATGCCCGAAATTGTGAAGTTTCCAGCGCCCCCCACTCCCCCGCATATGGTCGGATCTGGAAACTGATTATTTGCAGGTTAGTTTGGTCGGGTCCCTGATATGAGCCAAGTTTCATTTTCCCAGCTCATCTGGAAGTACCCTAACTCGAAAAAGTGTGACAAAATGCCCTAAATTTTCAAGTTTCCAGCGCCCCCAGCTCCTCCACATATGGTCGGATCATGGAACTGATTATTTCCAAGTTAGTTTGGCCAGATCCCTGATATGCCTGCCAAGTTTCATTGTCCTAGCTCATCTGGAAGTACCCTAACTCGAAAAAGTGTGACATATTGCCCTAAATTTTCAAGTTTCCAGCGCCCCCAACTCCCTCGCATATGGTCGGATCGGGAAGCTGATTATTTCCAGGTTAGTTTGGTCAGGTCCCTGATGTGCCTGCCAAGTTTCATTGTCCTAGCTCATCTGGAAGTACCCTCTCGAAAAAGTGTTACAAAATGCCCTAAATTTTCAAGTTTTCATCGCCCCCCACTCCCCCGCATATGGTTGGACCGGGAAACTGATTATTTCCAGGTTAGTTTTGGTTGGGTTCTTAATATGCCTGCCAAGTTTCATTGTCCTAGATCATCTGGAAGTACCCTAACTCGAAAAAGTGTAACAGAATGCCCTAAATTTTCAAGTTTCCAGCGCCCCTCACTCCCCCGTATATGGTCGGATCGGGAAACGGATTATTTCCAAGCTAGTTCGGTCGGGTCCCTGACATGCCTGCCAAGTTTCATTGTCTTAGCTCATCCGGAAGTACCCTAACTCGAAAAAGTGTGACAAAATGCCCTAAATTTTCAAGTTTCCAGTGCCCCCCACTCCCCCGCATATGGTTGGATCGGGAAACTGATTATTTCCAGGTTAGTTTGTTCGGGTCCCTTATATGCCTGCCAAGTTTCATTGTCCTAGCTCATCAGGAAGTACCCTAACTCGAAAAAGTGTGACAAAATGCCCGAAATTGTCAAGTTTCCAGCGCCCCCCACTCCCCCGCATATGGTCGGATCTGGAAACTGATTATTTGCAGGTTAGTTTGGTCGGGTCCCTGATATGAGCCAAGTTTTATTTTCCTAGCTCATCTGAAAGTACCCTAACTTGAAAAAGTGGGACAAAATGCCCTAAATTTTCAAGTTTCCAGCGCCCCCCACTCCCCCGCATATGGTCGGATCATGGAACTGATTATTTCCAAGTTAGTTTGGTCAGATCCGTGATATGGCCAAGTTTCATTGTCCTAGCTCATCTGGAAGTACCCTAACTCGAAAAAGTGTAACAGAATGCACTAAATTTTCAAGTTTCCAGCGCCCCCCCACTATATGGTCGGATCGGGAAACGGATTATTTCCAAGTTATTTTGGTCAGGTCCCTGTTGTGCCTGCCAAGTTTCATTGTCCTAGCTCATCTGGAAGTACCCTAACTCGAAAAAGTATTTCAAAATGCCCTAAATTTTCAAGTTTCCAGCGCACCCCACCCCCCCCGCATATGATCGGATCGAGAAACTGATTATTTTCAGTTTAGTTTGGGTGGGTCCCTGATATGCCCGCCAAGTTTCATTGTCCTAGCTCATCTGAAAGTACCCTAACTCGAAAAAGTGTGACAAAATGCCCGAAATTGTCAAGTTTCCAGCGCCCCCCACTCCCCCACATATGGTCGGATCTGGAAACTGATTATTTGCAGGTTAGTTTGGTCGGGTCCCTGATATGACTGCCAAGTTTCATTTTCCTAGCTCATCTGAAAGTACCCTAACTTGAAAAAGTGGGACAAAATCCCCTAAATTTTCAAGTTTCCAGCGCCCCCCACTCCCCCGCATATGGTCGGATCGGGAAACTGATTATATCCAGGTTAGTTTGGTCTGGTCCCTGATACGCCTGCCAAGTTTCATTATCCCAGCTCATCTGGAAGTACCCTAACTCGAAAAAGTGTGACAAAATGCCCTAAATTTTCAAGTTTCCAGCGCCCCCCACTCCCCCACATATGGTCAGATCATGGAACTGATTATTTCCAAGTTAGTTTGGTCAGATCCGTGATATGTCTGCCAAGTTTCATTGTCCTAGCTCATCTGGAAGTAACCTATCTCGAAAAAGTGTGACAAAATGCCCTAAATTTTCAAGTTTTCTATCGCCCCCCACTCCCCCGCACATGGTTGGACCGGGAAACTGATTATTTCCAGGTTACTTTTGTTTGGGTTCTTAATATGCCTGCCAAGTTTCATTGTCCTAGCTCATCTGGAAGTACCCTAACTCGAAAAAATGTAACAGAATGCCCTAAATTTTCAAGTTTCCAGCGCCCCCCACTCCCCCGTCTATGGTCGGATCGGGAAACGGATTATTTCCAAGCTAGTTCGGTCGGGTCCCTGACATGCCTGCCAAGTTTCATTGTCTTAGCTCATCCGGCAGTACCCTAACTCGAAAAAGTGTGACAAAATGCCCTAAATTTTCAAGTTTCCAGCGCCCCCCACTCCCCTGCATATGCTCGGATCGGGAAACTGATTATTTCCAGGTTAGTTTGGTTGGGTCCCTTATATGCCTGCCAAGTTTCATTGTCCTAGCTCATCAGGAAGTACCCTAACTCGAAAAAGTGTGACAAAATGCCCCGAAATTGTCAAGTTTCCGGCGCCCCCCACTCCCCCGCATATGGTCGGATCTGGAAACTGATTATTTGAAGGTTAGTTTGGTCGGGTCCCTGATATGAGCCAAGTTTCATTTTCCTAGCTCATC